>LPNX010166120.1:274884-320558 GCA_001517045.1 Pseudotsuga menziesii
TCCTTAACACTCCCTCTCCATGTCTACCTTTAACCCCTTACCACCCCCTCTCCAAAACCTTTAAATAGTATAATCACAAACTAAACAATATAGTTGCAAATCGTGTGCCTGTTTATGTCAATAAAATCACGCGTGCATTTTATACAATAAAAATTCATGCACGTTGTTATTAATAAAAACCCATACTCTATGTTGTCACATATGCTCCTAACCCCCCACTCCTAAACTCCTAACACACCCCTTCCTCTCTCTCTCACACACACACATCCACAGGTCACCCCATGCCACTAAGGACCCCCCCTCCACTCTATCTTTGTCTCTCTCTCTCACACACATACATGCATCCCTATGTCTCCCCTTACCACTAACACCCCCTAACCTATAACCTACAACACCTAGACACCCCCACACACATCCACATGACTCCTATTATGACTAACACCCCCCTCCCTTATATCACTTCCCAACCAATCCAACTACCTCTAACCCCCATCCCCCCTACAACACCTAGACACCCCCACATTTATCTAACCCCTCCCCCACTCCTGAACTACTAACCCCTTCCTCTCTCTCTCTCTCTCACACACACATACACACGCATCCATAGGTCACCCCATCCCACTAAGGACCCCCCCCCTCCTCCACTGTATATTTGTCTCTCTCTCTCTCTCTCACACACATCCCTATGTCTCCCCTTACTACTAACACCTGCTAACCTATAACCTACAACACCTAAACACTCCCACACACATCCTTAGGTCACATCCATAGGTCTCCCCTTACCACTAACACCCCCCTCCCTTGTATCACTTCACAACCAATCCAACTACCTCTAACCCTGACCCCCCTATTACATCCATTCTACAACACCTAGACACCCCCCCCCTCATCTAACCCCCCCCCCCCTCCAACTCCTAAGATTCTAACACACCCTTCCTCTCTCTCTCTCACACACACATCCATAGATCAACCCATCCCACTAAGTACCCCCCCCCCCCCCCCCTTTCTCTCTCTCTCTCTCTCCCACACCCACCCACATCCCTATGTCTCCCCTTACCACTAACACCCCCTAACCTATAACCTACAACACCTAGACACCCCCCCCCTCATCTAACCCCCCCCCCCCTCCAACTCCTAAGATTCTAACACACCCTTCCTCTCTCTCTCTCACACACACATCCATAGATCAACCCATCCCACTAAGTACCCCCCCCCCCCCCCCCTTTCTCTCTCTCTCTCTCTCCCACACCCACCCACATCCCTATGTCTCCCCTTACCACTAACACCCCCCTCCCTTGTATCACTTCCCAACCAATCCAACTACCTCTAACCCCCACCCCCCTACTACATCCACTCTACAACACCTAGACACCCCCATATTAATCTAACCCCCCCTCACTACTAAAATACTAACACACCCCTTCCTCTCTCTCTCACACACACACACAGACACATCCACAGGTCACACCATTTTTGTCTCTCTCTCTAACACACACGCACACATCCATATGTCTCCCCTTACAACTAACACACCCTAACCTATCTCTCTGACACACACACATGCACATCCCTATGTCTCCCCTTACCACTAGCACCCCCTAACCTATCTCTTCAACACACACACACACACACATCCCTATGTCTCCCCTTACCACTATCACCCCCTAACCTATCTCTCTCACACACACACACACATCCCTATGTCTCCCCTTACCACTATCACCCCCTAACCTATCTCTCTGACACACACACACACACACACACACACACATCAATATGAATCCCCTTACCACTAACACCCCCTAACCTATCTCTCTGGCACACACAAACACATCCATATGTCTCCCCTTATCATAAGAACCACCTAACCTATCTATATGACACACACAAACACATCCCTATGTCTCCCCTTACCACTAACACCCCCTAACCTATCTCTCTGACACACACACACATCCCTATGTCTCCCCTTACCATTAGCACCCCCTAACCTATCTATATGACACACACACACACATCCCTATGTCTCCCCTTACCACTAACATCCCCTAACCTATCTCTCTGACACACACACACACACACATCCCCATGTCTCCTCTTACCACTAACACCCCCTAACCTATCTCTCTCTCTCTCACACACATCCCTATGTCTCCCTTTACCACTAACACCCCCTAACCTATCTGTTTCACAGAAACACATCCCTTGAGTTTCAAAACAATATAGTTAGGCTGAAGAGAGGGGGGGTGTTAAGGCACAAAGACTAAGGGAGTGCTTGTTAATTCCCCCTAAACATTGAATGATCCCTTATTCATGCAACTACCTTCTTAAATGGTCCTGAACACTATTCGAGTAAAATGTGCACTCATTTTATGTGGTCAAACCGGACCCTCATTTTTGTTAACAATAATGTTTGTGCAATTTGTCTCAGTATAAACAACAACAGTCCCTATCCGAAAAAAACTCTATCATATTTCATGAAGGTTTCACAGTCTACACACTAATTCAGGTTGTAGACAGTGCGTTCATTCTCTTCTTCAGATATTATCACAGACAATTTTGTTTTTGACATCAAGCATATCCATCACAAGTGTCTAAGTATTGCTTGGAGCGTGGTATACATTGAGTATCAAGAAATAAAGAATTAATTGAGCAATAAACAAACCAAGCTTGGGGAATCTCCCATAAAGGAGCACCATAGAGCATCTCCACCATTTTTTTTCTTGCAATTGAGGAGCTAGCAAAGGCGACATTAACTTGGTCATTGTGGTGGAGTATGTAGACAAAATTGAGCAATAAAGAAACCAAGCTTGGGGGATTTCTCATTGAGGAGCACCATATAGCATCTCCACCATTTTTTTTCTCGCAATTGAGGAGATAGCAAAGGAAACATTAACTTGGTCATTGTTGTGGAGTATGTAGACACAATTGAGCAAGAAAGAAACCAATCTTAGGGAATTTCCCATCGAGGAGCACCATATAGCATCTCTACCATTGTTTTTCTTGTAATTGAGGTGCTAGAAAAGGCAACATTATTCCCAATATTCTCCCTAAATTGAGTATCTATACACAATTCTTCCCAATCTTCCCCTTAATTTGAGTATTTAGACACAATTGAGAAAGAAAGAAACCAAGCTTGGGTAATCTCCCATTGAGGAGAACCATATATCATTGATCATTGTGGTGATGGGAAACTCACGCAATCGAGCAAGAAAATCAGCAAGGAAGAGGATACCCAATGAAATCCTTGAAGAAATTAGAAAGAAAAAAAGAAATGACATGACCAATAAAAGACACTCTATGGATACTCAACCAATTTTGGTTGTTGAGGATTCCAGAGTTCTTCCTACCAATCCACATCAAGAAATACAAAAGCATTCCCTCGAGGGGCTTTGGTCTCCATATCAGCAGAAGACTAAGCACTACATGGAACTGATCAAGGTGTAAAACGTAGGTGCACATCAAGGCCACCTGAAAACTTTGCAGATTTAATTGAATGTGGGTATACAAGTGATGAACTTAGAGAGACATTGAATGACGAACGTATGCTCGAAGAAGACAATGTTGTTTAGACCACCCAAGATGATTTCTAATTGCCATTATCCGATCAACAGGAAGACATGGAAGGACATGAATCTCATGTTCAAGCACCAAACCGACCAGGTGATATGGTACAGGGTGCAATTCCAACCTCCCTACCTCCATTAGCAACTTCACACCAGAGAACTCCAAAACATATACAGATCGATGAAAGTCTCATTGGTTTGCTTGAAGGTATGTTGTCTAAACACAGTATTGCATATCAATCTCAACAGATACTTGTCAACTATTTTGATTCTAAATGTGATGGAAATAAATGTAGATTATTTATATCATCGTTAAAATCTAGGTGTATGACTGTTGTTAGGAAAAACTTAAGGATAAAGATGATAAATAGTTCTGAACCAAGTTCTCATGTTGTCAAAAGTTTAGTAGAAGCATTTAGTAATATTGGAAAGAAATTGTGTTCAAAGGATCACAAAGAAGCTCATTGTGTGTTGTCACAATCAATCGTGAACAAAAGCACCAAGGCCCTTTGACTTCTTAAGCCTACATCCAAACTTGTAGGATTGGATATCAAAGCACTTCATAGGTATTGTTCTAGAAGAGAAAAACTTGACTCTGGTCAAATAGATGTATGGTCCTTAATTGGCAGGTTTCCATGCTCCGATATGAAGATCATTGATGTAGTAAAGGGACTGGTGCAAGATTTTTGGCGTGACAATACTAGACCTTCATCCAACCAAAAAGATGTACTAAAATTGAGAAGGGGTTCAGGGGATCGTGAACCCTACATTAAACATTTTCTTGACATGACACAAATAGAATTATATGAGATAATTAGGCATGAACATAATGAGCTTAACTTGGGCCAAAGATCCTTCGAGAAATGCAAACCATGGTATGTTAAAATAAACACAACTTGTAACACATGTTGTTGTCGATATCACATTGAGTACGGTTATTATTATGACACATATATACATATATTGTGTATATTGCATAACACTCTTCTGCAGGAATGCTCAAATACATTGCCACCGACATCATCTAGAGATTTTATCCATAGCATTTTGTGTAGAAGGATAGAAGGTGCGGCACATTTTATCAAAGGCCTTACATCGTTGGGACATGCCCAACATGTGGTGGAATGACATTTTTGGACAAATGCATACATGTCACTGATGAGCATGAACTTGGGAGACATGAAGTGAACGTGCAGTCATTCAAATATGTCATGTATGATATCAGTGGAGGGAATGAAAGAAAAAAAAATACAATTGGTCACCTCTCAGGTTAGTAACGAGTTCATGAATATTATTTTTTTCTTCATGTATTTCTACTTCATATATGTAACAACCTATTGATCTATACATATTTATTGTTGATCTACCAAGTACTAGTATGCAACTTCATGGAGGAATTCTTTGAAAAGACACAACAGTATGTAAATCATGTACATGTGGCTCGTTGGAAAGATGACCAGTTTAGAACATGCAGGGATACATTTCCTATTGGAACTATATTATCAGTGGTCAATTTTGTGGAAAAATATACTCTTCAACCACAGAATGAGATTCAGAGTCAATATTATCACTCAGACTAGGTCAACATAATGGTCCATATCACCTATAGACATGAGGCAGATAGTACTGAAGAGAAAAGGGTTATATTGAAGGAGTATCAGTTTTACATAAGTGATGGCAGGTGTCATGACTTGGATTTTGTATAACACAGCTTTCAATTGTTCTACAATCACCTGAAGGATAACAATATATAGATGGAACAACATTGGATTTGGTCTGATGGTTGTGCGGGGCAATTCAAAAATTCCCGTGCCTTCCAATGGTTGTGTGTTCTCCAGAAGAGGCACAAGGTGCCACATATTTGGAACCATTTTGAGACCAGGCATGGAAAAGGGGAACATGATGGAGTAGGTGCATGCATCAAGACTGCGTTACGTAGGCAAGAGATGAAATTCACAACTATTTCGCTCATCCAAGATGCAAAGACCATTATTGCATGGTGTTCTTCATTGATGGGGCAGGGAGCTAGAAGGAAAGAAGACCAATCATCTCAAAAATCACATGTATATAGATACTTTTGGGAGGTGGTCAATGTAGATCATTCACACCTATATGAGTGTAAGACCATCCAAGGAACTCATGCATTCCATGTAGTTAGAACGTCATAAAATTCTGTAGTTGAAATGTGGACAAGGAAACTCTCTTGTTTTTGTTATCCATGTAGCAGTGGTGAATGGGAAAACTGTGAATCCACATATTGGGCTGAGAGCTGGGATCATGTATCAGTCCCCATTGGTAGACAAATAACTGCAAAATTATCCCAGTTTGAGGAGGGCCAGTCGAGTATTTCACATGACTATGACCACATTTCAGATCTCATACAACCAGGTTCGACTATTATGTTGATAACTTTGAAATGTTTGACGACTATTTGTGTTTAATTAGCTAACTCCTAGGTATGCATTTTATTTTATGTAGGGAACCTATATGTAGTGGTTTCCTTGAGAGGAAATGAATGACGCACTTCCTACTGGCTAGAACTTTTCTTGTTGGGAAGCATACCCTCATTGTCTCAATAAGCAACTCTGAGGGAAATGATTTTCCAATTGGGTCGATGGTTATCAAAGGAGAATATATGACACAGGTTTCCCATGCACAAAAGAAAAAAAGGTTATGTATTTGAATATTATAGACCAAGTCAAATTGTATACCATTATACAAACATAGTTATTGGCACAAACCTCCAGCTGCAAACAACACCAAGCAAAAACTCATCAAAATCATGATACTTGTTGCCTTAATTTGAGCACGAGAGGATAAAGGATACTGTTTCTATTAGAGGTGATCTCGATGGTATAGCCAAATGACCATAGGTAGGTAGTCAGGTATGTGGTAGTCATATATTTTGGTTTCATAGTCTCATTGATTATTTACAGCTTGATAGATTGAATGCTTGATAGATTGATAAATTCAATAGACTTCTACAACTTGATAAATTGCACTTGAGCTTCATCATGGATTTGTTGTATTATATTGATACTTACATGAATCATGTTATATATCCCAAGACCATTATCTATAACTCTATCTGGGATATGTTTATTGAATTTGCCTTGAATCTCGAAGTTGACCCTATAAGGACATCTCATTGACTCCGATAATTTGTTTCTCCATAGGAGTCGTGTAGTTAAGGAGAGGTAATCCTATCCTAATAACCATTGCCAATCCTACCTTAAAAAACCTATAGCAAATCCTTGTAACTCTAGTTTGCACCGTAAACCATAGTTTGCATTCTAAACTATAGAAATGATAGTTTAATGCTGAGTAAGGGAATGTCAAATTTTTGCACATAGGGGTCAGATTCGCATATTCCTTGATCGTGAATGTGTGGCTAGCATTCCCACATGGAACTTGCCTAAACAAATTTTCATGACCCACAAGAACCTCATTTTAATGCACGGTTTCCATTCTATGCCTTGGGTAGGGATTCAACAGGTGTTCCTGAAAGCCTGTAGGAGGTGGAATTCAATGTGCCATAGAATAATGGTTGTGGCTCGGATCGATGAACCATAGAATCCATTGGATTTAGGACATCGGGATAGTGCTAGGGGTGGCTTTCTAATCTGGGTCAATGGACAAGGGATCATTTTTTAGGTCAATTTTGGAAACTAGGGTTTTGCTCGGTAAGGGAGTCAAATTTTTGCACTAAGGGGTTAGCTTTTCATATTCCTCGATTGTGAATGTGTGGCTAGCATTCCCACATGGAACCTGCCTAAAAAAACTTGCATGACCCACCAGAACCCCGTTTTAATGCACAGTTTCCATTCTATGCCCCAGGAAGGGATTCAACAGGTGTCCTTGAAATCCTATAGGAGGTGGGCTTCAACGTGTTATAGAATGATGGTAGTGGCTCATATCGATGAACCATAAAATTTGTTGGATTCAATACATCAAGATAGTGTTAAGGGTGGCCCTCTACTCTAGTTCCATTGACAAGGTATCATGTTTGAAGTCAATTTTGGAAACTACGGTTTTGCTCAGTAAGGGAATGTGAAATTTTTGCACATAGGGGTCAGATTTACAAATTTTGTGACTGTGGACATGTGGCTAGTGTTCCTACAAGGAACCTTCCTAAACACACTTGTATGACCCACCAGAACCCCATTTTGATGCACAGTTTCTGTTCTATGCCCTAGGTAGGGATTCAACAAGTGTCATTGAAAGCCTAAAGGAGATGGGATTCAACATGCAATAGAATGATTGTAGTGGCTTGGATTGATGAACCATAAATTCCATTGGATTTAACAAATTAGGATAGTGCTAGGGGTGACCCTCTACTTTGGGTCCATAAGAAATGGATCTTGTTTTAAGTCAATTTTGGAAACTAGGGTTTTGCTCAGTAAGGGAATGTGGAATTTTTACACATAAGGACCAGATTTTCATATTCCTCAACCATGAACATGTGGTTAGCATTCCCACATGGAAACTACCTAAACACACTTTTATGGCCTACTGGAAGCCCATTTTGATGCACAATTTCCATTCTAAGCCCCAGGTGGGGATTCAACATGTGTCCCTGAAAGCCTATAGGAGGTGGGCTTCAACATGCCATAGAATGATGACCGTTTCTCGGATTGACGAATCATCAAATTATTTGGATTCGGGACATTGGGATAGTGCTAAGGGTTCCCCTCTACTCTAGGTCCATGGACAAGAGAACCTGGTTTAGGTCAATTTTATAAACTAGGGTTTTTCTCAGTAAGGGAATGTCAAATTTTTGCACATAGAGGTCATCTTTGCAAATTTATTGACCACGAATGCATGGATAGCATTACCACATGGAACCTACATAAACACACTTGAATGACCCACCGAAAGCCCATTTTGATGCATGGTTTCCATTCTATGCCCCGGGTAGGGATTCAACAGGCGTCCTTAAAAGCCTATAGGAGGTGGGATTCAACCTGCCATAGAATGATGACCATTGCTACGAATGATGAATCGTCAACTTCGTTGGATTCAAGACATTGAGATAGTTTTAGGGTGGCCTTCTACTCTGGTTCCATGGATAAGGGATCCTATTTTAGGTCAATTTTGGAAACTAGGGTTTTGCTCCGTAAAGGAATGTCAAAATTTTGCACATAGACATCAGCTTTGAAAATTCCTCGACCGTGAACATGTGGCTAGTGTTCCTACATAAAACCCACCTAAACACACTTGCATGACTCACCAGAACCCCATTTTGATGCACGGTTTCCATTCTATGCCCCGGGTAGGGATTCAACATGTGTCCCTAAAAGCTTGTAGGAGGTGGGATTCAATGTGCCATAGAATGATGAACATTGCTCAGATAGATGAACCATAGACTCCATTGGATTCAAAACATTGGGATAGTGCTAGGGGTAGCCCTCTACTCTGGGTCCATGGAAATGGGATCCTATTTTAATTCAATTTTGGAAACTGGGGTTTTGCTCAATAAGGGAATGTGAAATTTTTGCACATAGGGTTTATCTTTTCAAATTCCTTGACCGTGAATGCATGGCTAGTGTTCCCACATGTAACCTAACTAAACACACTTGCATGATCCATTGGAATCCCATTTTGATGCATTATTCCCATTCTATGCCCCAGGTAGGGATTCAACAGGTGTCCTTGAAAGCGTATAGGAGGTGGGATTCAACATTCCATAGAATGATTACCATTGCTCAAATCGATGAACCATCAACTACATTGGATTTAGGACACCAGGATAGTGATAGGGGTGGCCCTCTACTTTGGTTCCATTGAGAAGGGATCATGTTTTATGTCAATTTTGGAAACTAGGGTTTTGCTCAATAAGGGAATGTGAAATTTTTTCACATACAAGTCAACTTTGCAAATTCCTTGACTATGAATGTGTGGCTACCATTCCCACATGGAACCTACCTAAAATCACTTGCATGACCCACCAGAAGCTCATTTTGATGCATTGTTTCCATTTTATGCCCTAGGTAGGGATTCAACAGGTGTCCGTGAAAGCCTATATGAGGTGGGATACAATTTGCCATAGAATGATGATCATTGCTTGGATTAACGAACCGTCAACTTGGTTGGATTCAACACATAGAGATAGTGCTAGGTGTGGCCTTCTACTCTGGGTCCATAGCAAGGGATCCTATTTTAGGTCAATTTTTGAAACTAGGGTTTTGCTCGATAAGGGATTGCCAAATTTTTGCACATAGAGGTTAGATTTGAAAATTCCTTGACTGTGAACATGTGGCTAGTGTTCATACATGGAACCTACCTAAACACACTTGCATTACCCATTGAAACCCCATTTTGATGCACAGTTTCCATTCTATGCCTTGGGTAGGGATTCAACAGGTGTCCCTAAAAGCTTGTAGGAGGTGGGATTCAATGTGCCATAGAATGATGATCGTTGCTCAGATAGACAAACCGTTGACTCCGTTGGATTTAAAACATCGAGATAGTGCTAGGGGTGTCCATATACTTCAGTTCCATGGACAAGGGATCTTGTTTTAATTCAATTTTAAAAACCAGGGTTTTAATGAGTAGGGGAATGTGAAAGTTTTGCACATAGGGGTGAGATTTGCAAATTCCTCGACCATGAACATGTGGCTAGAATTCCCACATGGAAATTTCCTAAACACACTTGCATGACACACCGAAATCCCATTTTGATGCATGATTTCCATTCTATACCCTGGGTAGGGATTCAACAAGTTCACCTAACATCATATAGGAGGTGGGATTCAACGTGCCATAGAATGATTACCGTTGCTCAGATCAATGAACCGTCGACTTCATCGGATTTAAGAAATTGAGATAGTGCTAGGGGTGTCCCTCTACTCTGAGTCCATGGAAAAGGGATCCTATTTTAGGTCGATTTTGGAAACTAGGGTTTTGCTCATTAAGGGAATGTGAAATTTTTGCACATTGCGGCCAACTTTTCAAATTCCTCAACCATGAATTTGTGGCTAGAATTCCCACATGGAAAGTCCCTAAACACAATTGCATGACCCAATAGAAGATAATTTTGATGCATAGTTTCTATTCTATGCCTTGGGTAGGGATTCAACAGGTGTCCCTAAAAGCCTATAGGAGGTGGGCTTCAACATGCCATAGAATGATGATAGTTGCTTGGATCAATGAACCATTGAATCCGTTGGATTTAGGATATTGAGATAGTGATATGGGTGTCCCTATACTTTGGGTCAATGGACAAGGGATCCTGCTTTAGGTCAATTTCAAAAAATAGGGTTTTGCTCAGTAAGGGAATATGAAAATTTTGCACATAGAAGTCAGCTTTGCAAATTCCTGGAGCGTAAATGCATGGCTAGAATTCCCATATGGAACCTTCCTAAAAAAACTTTCATGACCCACCATAACCCCATTTTGATGCACGCTTTCCATTCTATGCCCCAGGTAGGGATTCAATAGGCATCCCTAAAAGCCTATAGGAGGTGGGATTCAACGTGCCATAGAATGGTGATCGTTTCCCAAATCGATGAACCATTGAATCTATTGGATTTAGGACATCGAGATAGTGTTAGGGGTGGCCCTCTAATCTGGGTACATGGACAAGGGATCATTGTTTAGGTCAATTTTGGAAACTAGGGTTTTGCTTAGAAAGTGAATGTGAAATTTTTGCACATAGGGGTCAGCTTTGCAAATTCCTTGACCGTGAACATGTGGCTAGCATTACCACATGGAACATGCCTAAACATGCTTTCATGAACCACCAAAATCTTGGTTTGATGCACGGTTTCCATTCTATTCCTTGGGTAGAAATTCAACAGGTGTCCCTGAAATCCTATAGGAGGTGGGCTTCAATGTGCCATAGAATGATGAGCGTTGCTTGGATCAACAAACTGGAAAATCCATTGGATTTAGGACATTGAGATAGAGCTAGGTGTGTCCCTCTACTTTGGGTCCATGGAAAAGGGATCCCGTGTTAGGTCAATTTTGGAAACTACAGTTTTTCTCAGTAAGGGAATGCAAAATTTTTGCACATAGGGGTCAGCTTTGAAAATTCCTCTATTGTGAATGTGTGGCTAGTGTTCCCACATGGAACATGCCTAAAAATTCTTGCATGACCCACCAGAATCCCTTTTCGATGCATGGTTTCCATTCTATGCCCCAGATAGGGATTCAACAGGTGTCCCTCAAAGCCTATAGGAGGTGGGATTCAATGTGCCATAGAATGATGACCGTTGGTCGGATTGACAAAATGTCTAATCCGTTGGATTCACAACATCATGATAGTGCTAGGATTGGCCCTCTACTCTGGGTCCATGGACAACGGATCTTGTTTCAGGTTAATTTTGGAATCTAGGGTTTTCCTCAGTAAGGGAATGTCAATTTTTTGTACATAGAGGTCAGCTTGAAGGTGAGTGTAGATCTTCCCCTCTTGAAAAAATACTTGTTGCAAACTATTATTCCATGTGTAGATGTTGAGAATTATGTTACCTATTTTGAGGTGTTGAACTTGATTTATTTCCCATCATTGTCGAGCAAGAAATATTCTTTGTTTGTGTTTTAATCAAGGCGAAAGGAGTTGTTAATATCTATGTGGAGGTGAATTGATCTTAGGATATCATATCATTTGTGAGACTAGAAATTGGAAATAATTTTTTTTCCATATTAATTCAATAGCATGGTCATCCAAAAGATTGAGCATTTGTACAATGAAATGCAAGAGGAGACAATGTCGTTATGTCAGTAACCATGTAATGGAACATGTTTATGTTTACAAACCAGTGGCCAACCCATTACGCCATTATTAAAAAATATATATCTTCACACTACGAATGTTTCAAATAATACTCCGTAAACATAAATTTATAAAACAAGATTCATAATAGTACTTCTCCAATCAATTTAAACTATAATAAAATCACTCATAATTTTCATCTCTTCCAAAGTTGTTCCTTGAGGTCATTCATCAAATTCCATGTACATTAACAAAATGATAAAATAATGTACAGTATATAGTCATAACCATTATTTTGAATCAACCTTATGCTCGGATACTTTTAGGTTTCATGTGTATCCCATATATTTGTTAGATGAAAGACATCATGCCAAACACCAATTTCATTTATGTAGACCACATAGGTGCATCACGTAGGTGTGTCAACTTCGTGCATCCTTTAGAAGTTTGTTAGGTTGTTATGTGGGTAAGGTGCTTTTGTATTCCACTTAGTTTTATCAGTTGCTTAGTTGTGCTGGGTGCTTATGTGTGCTAGGTATGTTCCATCTTTTTGAATACAATTTAACATTGTATATGCAATTGGATTGTGGTAAAAAACAATTGAAATGTACATTTTTTGTCATTACGTAATATTGTAATTGTGCATTGTTCTCAAATTTATAGCTGATATCTCCATGCAATCGTAAAATCTATCAAAAATTGGGAACATTACACATAGAAACATTCTTGGCCACATGTGTATAATCACACGTAAAATACTGAACCATGAAAATCTCAAGAGCCTTGATATGAAATATTTTTTATACCATGAAAGTTATAATACAAAAATAGAAGGCCCTTATATGGCCTTTCAATGCGCATGTATTAAAAACATCTTTGATGTACATGCAAACAAAAGTACATCTGTCCTAGACCGTGCCCCTATACTCTAGCTTCCTCTT
The DNA here is from genome assembly GCA_001517045.1 of Pseudotsuga menziesii. Classification (NCBI taxonomy): domain Eukaryota; kingdom Viridiplantae; phylum Streptophyta; class Pinopsida; order Pinales; family Pinaceae; genus Pseudotsuga; species Pseudotsuga menziesii. Next base: position 288,105 of record LPNX010166120.1, read on the forward strand.
GTACATAAAAATACATATTTGTCCTGGACTAACACATCAAAAATCTAACTTTATCTTGTTTTTCCCAACCCTGATGCTTGTTTCCTCTGTCCACAACCACTGTGCATCTCTTGCGACTGCAAATCAATGACAATATTTATTGGTCAGGTAACTGAATTAGTACTGTCCAGTAATAACAAAGTTTGAAATTTAAAATACGACTCAATTGTATATAAAAAAAACACTCACTGTATCCATTCGGGGTATAGATTCCTCTAGTGTCCTCCTCCTTGCAGAGAGTCTCTCTGCAATACTTCTCTGTGAATAAAAAAAATATGTCAATTATCTCAACAATTATCAACATGTACATGAATAAGAAAGTACTAATAAATTATGTAAAAAAAGAACATCTCACCGAAAAATTTTGTTCCTGGGAATGAGACTGGGTTTATTTTGTAGCAAGAGGATTCATAGGTTTAACAAAAACCTCGGTCACATGCACTTATGGACCAGGGTGTGTCTACATTCACCAAACGATAAAATAGTTAGACATCGTGCATGTCCATAGAAGATACAAATGAACTATACAATTACAAATATTCAAGTATATGTACCTGTGTGTGACTTATAACTATTGTAGATGCAACATTGAATGCAACATCAACAACCCCACTAAGTTCTAGAATGAATGAATCTACATCCTGATGCTGTAAACGTGCAAAAATAACATTAAGAAAAACTAGTTCTTAAGTGAATTCAAAGATAACCAGCAACTACCATTGGAAGTGTGTACATTACCATGGCATGAGTAGGCTGATCATCATGGGCACTTTCTCTTTTCAAGGAAGATGGTCGTCTGGTGTAAATAACCCCCTTATCTACGTTTGGACTACAAGGAGATCCAAACCAAAGAGGCGGTGCAAGGATTTACGATGATGTCTATAGTCATAAAGTGTTACCATATTTAGACATGGACTTGAATGGGTGGAATAATATGTACTCAAAAACTAACATGTTGTAATATACTTAACCCTTCCTGGGACATATATCCCCCATCGAATGGATCGCTTCCATCAATTTCTTGCCCCTCTTCAAATCTAGATAGCATTTGCAAGTTTAAAAATTATAAATATTAGCAATATATAAAGGAGTGTATAGTAAGAAATTTAAATAATTTGAACAAGATTCAGTCATTAACCATGTACTTACATTCTTCAGGTAATCATACCACCCACCTGAGAGGCACCAATCGCTTGCAAGAGTAAACATTGCATATATTACGAATATTTTAATATGTGTAAATATTACGAAACTTTAATATAACAAATCTTTTAACAATGTCCTTACCTGAACACCATTCATCATAGAGTTACCATGTCTTAATGGTCCATGACCATAACAGGATTGACCACATGTTGTGCACACGTGTGGCTCGCTCTAAGGTACATGGGATGTCCGTCGATCCCCACCAATAGATGGTCCTCTACAACCAGAAGCTGGTGGTTGTACTCCAGCAGAGGAAGAGGGAGTTTCTTGGTCAATAGTTGTCATGTGTCAACAAACCATCTCATCTAGAGTCAGAAATGCCTCTTGTGTCTGGGAAACCATATCATGTGCAAGAGGGATGTTTTCCCTCAGTAGTTGGGCATGTGGTGTAGGTATTGTCGATTGGCATCTCTATGCCTAGAATTGGGTTGGTTTTTGGGTATCCCCCTACCAACGCTCTGGAATCCCAACATGTCAAAATAGTTGACATGTTTCCCCATCACAAATTATGCATACAACTTTCGGAGGAAGTACAACGGTACTTCCTTATTGTTGTGTGGGGGAATTTCAAAAATCATGTACCATTTATCCATCCAGTGGTCTCTAATGGGTGGAAAGGTGCACCACTCAATCGAAATATGTATCTCGGTGCTCTCCATAATGTCATCCATCCCAGGAACTCTAAACAATGTATAAATGTGATCTTTGGTTATTTGAGCTTCTTTATCTCATTATAGCTCAAAGAATCATCATATTCTTACCTTTTTATTTCCCTATAGGATGCGATGCTATACAAAGCATCATTCAATCTAGAGATCGTATCAACAATAGTTAGTAATGAGTCTAACAAAGAGCGACAGATCTCATCTCCACCCCTCTAGGAATAACCAATCTCTATAAGGTGCCCAATAATCCTCAATATATCGGCATTGTGGTCCATAGTAGCCACTGCAATCATAAATACAAATAAAATATCATTAGAAAAATATACACATGATATAATGACATCTCTAAGCAATGAAAAGTGTAAAACTAATGTACGACAAATAACAACAAAAACTAAATATATTATTTAAATTTTAAAATTGATCTTGAATTTTACAATAAAGAATAAACATTTAACAGTTTTTCATTTAAAATTTATGTCCTAAATTGAAGTATTAATTCCAATTTCCATATGCATGAGTACATAAAATTTCCCATGTGCATATGTTGATTGGGAAGCTCCTATAGCTTATTTTAAGGCATGGATTATGAAGTTTCATTGAAACTATCACAGGTTCTTACTAATTCCCTTGCAGGACCAGCTCCCAGATTGTGGGTAAAGGCAACGTATAGATCCTAGAATAGGCGAAATAATGTGTTATTGATGAATAAAATCCCAGTATAGGCAACGACTTTGTTAGATATATAATTATTTGTTGTAGCGTGATGTTTTTTGGACTCCAAAGTCTATTTAGCAGGTCTTTGTTTATATGTAATTTGGGCCATGTATGGATTCCACTTGATGTTATTTTAGTTCTATGCACTCTTTCTATATACCCATGAGAGACTAAATGCATAATTGTGTATAGTGGATTTTATGGTTGCAAGGTTTCCACATGTGATTGGCATGTAATCAAACACATCAACCTCCCTATGTATCTTGATGTTCATAGAGCCTATTGTTGAACTTCATTGTCTTGACCTTAATAAAAAAGTACCCTTCAGTCAAGAGGAAATATTTGTTAAGCATGGGAAGCTCCTATACCTTATTTTAACACTTGGATTAGGAAGTTTCATTAAAACTATAAGGTGTTTATTGATTTTCTTGGATGACCAACTTTGATATTTTAGATAGAGGCAAGGGATTTACCATGTTTGTTTATGTATTTTAGGGAAGATATGAATTCTACTTGATTTTTTTTAGTTGCATGCAAGCTTGCAATATAATTGACAAACTTTGCATATTTTTTAATTTTGGTTTGGATTCACAATGATGCTTATGAATATACATATGCAAATAGTGAAGTTTATTTGTTTTTTATGAGTTAATTGGGGTTTTGGTTTACATTAGGCATGTAAATTATTTATGCAAACTTGTAATGTGCTTGACAAACTTTGCATATTTGTGAATTTTGGTATGGATTCACAAGGATGCTTGTGAATATGGATATGAAAATAGTGAAATTGATTTGTTTTTTATGAGTTAATTAGGGTTTTGGTTTCCATTGGTTTCCATTGGCCATATAAATTTAAAAAAAAATCTTTAATTTCAAATTAGGGCAAAGAAAATAGTGAATATAAGAAAAAAAGCATGAGAGGAATTGAGGAAAATACCTCACAAAGAAGAGGTTTATACCAAGGTGGAGTTTGTTTCCTTTTGCTCACCCAAAACGTGTTCTCCCTCACTTGGCCTAGTCCTTTGAAGCTCCAATCAGCGCGGCGTTGTGGCGAAAATGACGGGCTCGACCCGTTTTAACCATAAAACATGTTTTAGTAAATGCGAGCATGTTTTTGCAAAGTAAAATGGGAGCACGATTTGTTTTAATAAAATGGGAGCACGTTTTCGTGTACTATCCAAATTGGCATGCATGTTGGTAGCCTTGGGACTAGTTTTGGCAAGGTCGGGATTGCTTGGGATGATTTCTATTTTATGGATCAGCAGTGATTGAATTCACTCTGCCAATGCATCTAAAAGGTCCCTCAACTTTGTGCACTCACCCTACTATACTATTACAAATAAAGTAGTTGGTCAATGGCCAATAAAATCAACTAGCTACTTAGTTTTGTGGAGATTTATAACTATTGAACAAAGATTAAATATTAAACTAATTACCAAATCATTATAGTTAATGGTATAACATAAACATTACGCTAATTAATATAAATATAAAACAAATACTATTTAATAAAAAAAACTAATATGAAGAGAAAAATTGAGATAATATCTAAATGTCATTATTATATAAATATGGACTAAGCTTATTTAAATCTTAATAAGACAATCATGAAATGAATCCCCCTATTGGCCTAACTAATATTACAATCAAAAGTAAAGTGGTAGTGAACTCTTTAACAAAGTATACAATATATTATTTTATATTAACAAATACTATTTAATAAACAACACAACAAAATTGATATGAAAAAAACAAAAAAACACATTATTTCCCCTTTCTAATATAAACATTAAACTAATTAATATATAGATAATATCTAAAGGTCATTATTATTATTATTTTATTATTATTATTATTTTAAAATTAAATATCTTAAGTATTATTATTATTATTAGGAGGATGGCTATGTTCAAAAATATTTGTGAAAGTAAACCATGTTCAATAAAAGTCAATTATAGTCATTACATCAAGCATGGTCAAACAAATTCACCCATAATCAAATGTGGCCACCCATGCCTAATGATGGTAAAACATAATCAACCATACTCAAACCATACAACATGGTTAACCATAATTGACCAAGGTCAAACATAGTGAATTATAGTTAACCATAGATAAACATTGTTAAATTCTACCAATTATAATCAAACATGGTCAACCATAATGAACGATGGACAAACATAATGAATATTTTGTTGTAATGACCTTGAAAATAGAGTCATACAGTGGAAAAATGTTAATCTTTTGAAAATCTAAAAATCTTTAACACTAGACTATCTATAGAGAAATATATCAACATCTTTATAAATATGGTTAAAAGGTTGACACCCCTACCAATAAAATACAATGAATTGAAAGAACTCCTAAATATGAATTTGAATATTAGAAAGGGTTCCTTCTTATTATATGTATGGGTAATTGCACAAAGTTGAGGGACCTTTTAGATGCAATGGTAGATTCAAGAAAATGATTCTAGATCTATAAAAGAGAAATGATCCCGAGCAATCTCGAGCCTTTCAAACCTAGTCCCAAGACTACCAAGGTGATTTCAAACTAGGATAGTTGAGAAAAACAAGTATGCAACCTAATTGGTATTACTAGTACAACCACATGTAAAGTGGTTGAGAAAATTTTCAACAAAGGATAAAATATATAATTTTGTATTAACAAATACTATTTAATAAACAACACAACACTATCCATATGAAAAAAAATAAAACACATTGTTACCCCTTTATAATATAAACATCAAACTAGTTACTACATAAACATAAAACAAATACTTTCTAATAAAATAAAATAAAATAAAACTATTATTCTTACTCCTTTCTTTAGCCACATTTTAATTGAATCTCATTTAAATATTAATCAAGATGCATTTAAGCATAACAAGATACAAAAACCATGAATAATACGTGTTGTACACTTGGGTTAATCTTGTTGATAAGCTCAATGAAGCCCAAAAATTGAGATAAGATCTAAACCTTTATCCAATTATTATTATTATTCTTTAAAATTAATATTTTTAGTATAATTATTATTAAGAGGATGACTATGTTCAAAAATATTTGTGAAAGTCAACCATGTTCAATCAAAGTCAATTATAGTCTTTACACTATTGTCAAACATGTTCAATCAAATTCATGCATATTAAACCATGAAAAACCATAGAAAAACATGGTCAACCATAATCAAATGTGGTCACCCATGCCTAACAATCGTCAAACATATTCAACCATGGTCATCCATATAAACCATTACAAACTATACCAAAACATGGTCAACCATAAGCAATAGTTAGCAATAGTGACCCTTGTTCAACCATAGTCAAGCATGGTCAGACACGTTCAACCATAGTCAAATGTGGCCACCCATGCCTAATGATGATAAAACATAATCAACCATCCTCAAACCATAAAACATGGTTAACCATAATAGACCAAGGTCAAACATGGTGAATTATAGTAAACCATGGATAAACATTGTTAAATTATGCCAACTATAATCAATCATGGTCAACCATAATAAAGCATACACAAGCATAATCAAGACTTTGTTGGAATGACCTTGAAAACAGAGTCATAAAGTGGGAAAAAGTTAATCTTTTGAAAAATCTAAAAATCTTTAACACTAGACTATCTATAGAAAAATATATCAACATCTTTCTAAATATGGTTAAAAAGCTGACACCCCTACCAATAAATTACCATGAATCCAAAAAACTCCTAAAAAGGAATTTGAATATCAGAAAGGGTTCCTTCTTATTATATACATGGGTAAGTGCAAAAAATTGAGGGCCCTTTTAGATGCAATGGTAGATTCAAGAAAATGATTCAATATCTATAAAAGAGAAATAATCCCAAGCAATCACGATCCTTTCAAACATAGTTCCAAGACTCCCAAGGTGATTGTACACAAGGATAGTTGACAAAAACGTGAGTGTGTTATGTTTCTGTAAAACGTGTGCGCATTATGTTCTACAAACCACATCCACGCCTTTTAAAACATGATTTATGCCCAAAATTGGTTGTGCCCTTCATTTTATCCACAACAACGAACCACAGTGATTTTGGACTGACCAAAGCACACCCGGTTGAACGTGAATTGGGTGAGAGAGCATGAATTTTCCAACTTTGGGATCAATCTCTTCATTCTCAGGTATTTACGTCAAATCATGTCCTTCTAATTTCATTAATTTCAATAATTTGTATGCCCTATTATGAATTGAAACCATAATTGTCTTAATTTGTATGCCCTATTATGAATTGTAACCATACTTTTTTTAATTTGTATGCCCTAATATAAATTTAAACCATAAATTGAGTCATTTTCCATGGGGGAGTCACTTGTAGACCACTATCATAACACGTGAGTTCATATTGCGAGTTTTAAAATTGTCAAAAACTAGGCCAATATATTGCAAGCATTGGGGATGGATGAGGGGTTTAGGGTGGCGGGGTAGGGGGATTTATAAGGATTGGGATATAAAAGGGGGTGTGCGGGAGGTTTTATGTATTGGAGGGGGTTTCAACAAAAGTATTTTGGGTCAATATATATAAGAAATAAGGGTATTATTTAATATCCCATGATCACACATGTTATGTGAGAGGTTCACTGAGTGAATCCCTCGTGTCATTTGCATGCCCAAATGAAATAAAAACTCCAATTTACTCATAAAAATCAAGTCAATTTCACTATTTTCATATATATATTCATGAGCACCCTTGTGAATCCAAAGAAATATTCACAAATATGCAAAGCTTCTCATGTATATAGGAAGGTTCCATACAACTAAAAAAAAATTCAAGTAGAATTCATATCTTCCCCATATACATAAACAAAGATGCTAAATGGCTTATAGAGTCCAAAAACCTTCATGCCACAACAAATAATAACATATCAAAGTCCTTGCCAAAGTTAGGAATTTATTCATCAATAGCACCGTTTACGCCTCCTCTAGGATCTATCCCTTACCTCTACTGAGAATATCAAAGTTGGTCCTCCAAGGAAATTAGTCAACACCTTATAGTTTTGACGAAACTTCCTAATCCAAGTGTTAAAATAAGGTAGAGAAGATTCTTATGCTTAATAAATGTTTTCACTTGAGTGAAGGGTACATTTTGGTTAAGGTCATGACATAGGATTTGAACAATAGGCTCTACCAACATCAAGATACGTAGGGAGGTTGATCTATTTGATTGCATTCCAATCACATACTATCATACATGATAGAATCTAGTGGAAACCTTGCAACCCTAAAAGCTTGAAAATTGTTAGCTCTAATTCTAGTTCCCAAACCATTATATACAATTATGAAAAATTTCTCATGTGTATATAGAAAGAGTACATACAACTAAAATAACATCAAGTAGAATCCATATATGCCCCAAATTACATATAAACAAATATGATAAATGGCCTATAGAGTCCAAAAAACTTCACTCTACAACAAATAATTATATATATCAAAATACTTGCCCATATTGGGATTTTATCCATCAATAGCACCCTGCACCCCCTATTCTAGGCTCTGGCCCTTGCCTCTACCCAAAATCTTGGAGTTGTTCCTCCAATGGAATTAGTTAACACCTTACATTTTCGATGAAACTTTGTTACGGAGAGAAATTCCTATGGCTTGGGGTACCACAACAGACAACTAGACTCCAGAAATAAATCTTTCCCAATATGCAATAGAAATAAAAACATCTAACACTAAAGGATCGAACCTCGTACCTTATTTCGGATGGTTGAAGTAGATCCCCGTTGAGCTTTCCAATCTTCAGCTTGAATTGTTATAGCACGTCCTCAACAACAAGTAAACAATACAAGCATACTATATTTCATGGTGTTAGATCTATTCTAGCATATATAAATCAATAATGTATAAGCATTTGACATATTCCAATGGAAACAATATTCATTCAAATACACATTACTGGACAGGAAAAGATATTTCTATTAATATAAATCAGAGATTACAAGTGACAACCTCTGACGGCACGTCTACGAACCGGAGAAACTAAATCCCCCACTTGGGCCTCCACCACCTCAATCCTCCATCACTTCGATAGCAAGCTTACTAGCAAAAGGAAAGCTTGGGAAGAACACAACAGTGCTCCAAGGGACAAATGGATGCAGACTGAAGCATAAGTTCTGGCAACAATGGACTATAGTTTCGATACTCTCAATTCTCTCTTATGCTTTCAATGTCTCAAGGGTTCCTTATAAAGCTTTTCAAAGTGATACTGAAAGGTTGAATCCGTGTGATCTCAAGGCATATGGAAGGCCAGGAGTCATATGAATCGGATCCAAAACAAGGAATGCTCCAAAGGATTTTGGATTATGTACACATCCCGATGTACGCGACTATAGAGGGAATATCCACGTATGTATGCGGTTATCGGGGAAAATTCCGCATATATCAGTTTTCTAATGTTTTTAGGGATGGTCAATGATACATCAAAAGACAACAATTGGTCCATAGGGGCTAATGAGTCTGCAGTGGGACAGGGGAAGGCCATACAATGTGTGATTCACCTAGTGTGGTGAAATCTGCTATAACAGATGCCCCCTAATGTATGAGATCAGAGGGGTTATACGATGGCCGAAATACATTATAATTCCATCCCAGAAGTGAAGTGATGAAGGTACCCAAATGGAAGACCAGCCACCCAATCAGCATAATACCGTAATACAACTCTGCATATAATTGCGAATACATAGCAGTCCTGGATACATAAGAGTACAATGGCCATGAATAGGCATGAAACATGATATAACATATGTGGTCATCACCACATACAATATACATAGATCATAATCTCCATGATGAAGATATACAAAGTACAATGATCTCCACAAAGGCTGAAGATATATAACAGATCAAGATCTCCATAGTGGCTGGAAATGTCTAACATATATTGGAACAAGTCACGAGAGCTGAAATCTCATGAACAATGGCATGATCAAGGAGGTAGCATATAGTGGATGCCACCAATCTGGAAGGTCTTCTACACAAACCGCTACAAGTACATGTCCTACTATGCGAATAGAGGTGTCGAGGTCGAACATAGTAGTCCATCGTCTGATTACCGGTCATTGATGTATACCGTTAACAGACGCAAGATCACCCACCAATAATGAAAATGGGAATTAAGGTACTAGAGTGCAAACTAACAAGTGTGAATAAATGTGTTGAGGTTGAACACTTGAGAGAATCCATCGATCAAGGGACATTGATGTATTCCCAAAACCGTCGATGGCGAGAGAACCTGCCACTGATGACTGCAAGTCTCAAGGCACTCAAAATGACTCTAGACTCCAATCCCAGAATAAATGATCTGAATTCGATGGGATGAAATCCGCTGGAAGGAGGGAATTAGGGCATCCCCCATCATCCAACGCGAGGTACTCAGAAAAGTTGTATAATGTGGAAGGACTCGATCATAAGGTGCACGAACCAGTAACTGTACCGGGAATGGCCAACATGCAAAGTTAAGATAACTGAGGAATGGCCGACTCAGGTTTCAACTTCCTTCGAACAAGAGCATAACAACGTATGGTGACTGAATGAAGGCAGCATAGACTCGATATACAAACTGGGACATCTCTATGATGCAGGAGGCATCAACAGAGGCTCCATAGGGACTGGAAGCTTAACCAGTCCGTGGAGATAAAACTCAGATAACGAGTACAGCTCCTAAGTCAAACTATAACCCAACCAATGGATGTGATATATAGTGCTCTTTTCGAAGGCGACACGACTCGACAGCTGCCAAAGATAATATCTTTTCTTGTCCGACTTTTTGGTTTTTTGATTTTTTTGGTCGTTTTCAGTTATTTGAAAAGCTTGAAAAAATAATAAACTAGCTTTATAGTTACAAACTAGGAGGAGACGAGTGTCATTTAGGGCAAACAAATTAGTTCCAAGCAGTGGAACATACCTATGCTCAATGCAAGGATACATGTGTAGGATATCGACACTCGGGGGAAAATCCCCTCCTGGTAAAAAGGGAATCAAGCTACGAAGGATATAAATAAAAGGCTCTGCATGGCTAGACATGAGACAAGCTCGGGCTATATGGCTGAAACGTAATGTCAGGGGAGCTGGCATAAAGTTCAATAAGACAGGCAAAGCTCATGATAATGCATCCACAACTTGATATAAGGGGAGTCCGGGGGGAAACAGGCCAGCATAAGATCAAGAGGAGTATGAGGCTCTTGTTAAATGTCATGGAAATACTATACAACGGACTCCCACACCCTAAAGGGGGAAACATCTGCATGGGCACCAAATGCAAATAAGGCGCTAACTAGGGTACCCATGTAAGGTGAGTCTCTACCACTCATATTATGCCACTTCTATAGCAACAAGAAGGTTCCGTGACATAATAGAGTGGGTTCATACCTAAGGATATAGTGACATGGTCATAAGGTCATGCAAAATGCAAGCGGTGGTGAACCTAACCTATATGCCAGTATAGACGTTATACCTGAGATCAGTACGAATGGGTCAATCCAAAGGCTGAAACGGCGCTGAAAATGGTCTTCTACATCACAAATTAGGTCAGAAACGGTCCAAAAAGGTTAGAAACGGTCAAAACTATAGGAAAGGGGGTAAAATTTTTCAAATATTTGAAAATTTTTCTATAAATAGTAAAAAATAGAAATCATTTGAAACTTTTACCCATTTGAGCTCTGATATTCAACTGCGAATTCCAGGAGATCCAACCGACGGAATTCACAACCGATTCTTCCAGGTACTTACTCATGTTCTCTGCTTGCATTTCAATACAATTTTTATGATTTTTCATGGTCAAATGAATTTTTAAAGGCCAAACTTACATGAGCGCCACGGACCACGTAGGTATCAAGGTTTTTTCCGCATATAGGGCTGGCTATACGCGGAAAAGGGACCAAAAACCGCGTACATACGCAGCTGTTTTGAAAACAACTGTGTATGACATCGCGCACTAAGATTTTCATGAATCTAATGGACATTTTGGTCAAATTCTCATGCAGGATGGTGCTAGAGTGGCGAGAACGTGAGCATGGTGATGTAGAGGAAGTAGTAAGGGCTGACAGAATGGCTCAAGAAGCTCTAAGAAGATGCGAACTCTACAGCAAGTACATTCGCCATTTGGGTGGGCAGAGATGAAGCCGTAGCTTGTCCCGAGGCAGATTGGTTGATTGACAACTGAGAAACTTGTTTCACAACCGAACCTGCAGGTTTCTTACTTGCACTACCCACAATGCCATCAGCATGTGGTCCAGGTTTGACCTTGGGATTGAAACTAGAATGAGGGGCATTAGGTATAATCTCATATAACAAACCAGACTGAGCATAGATCAAGTCTAGTTCATGTGCCCTAAAGATGGCTTGTTCCTCATTCTGCACTCCGGATGTGGAAACATCCTTTGCGATATATGGCAACAAAGATTTGAGGAACCACTCAAGGAGGAATTCGGGCGGTATAAAGGCTTTGATTAATCTCTTCCGTCTACGCCACTCCTGAATATGATCAGAAATATGGATGGCTTTATCTTGTCGAAATGTCGACAAGAATTCAGTACCAACATCATATCGTACCGGTAGCTAGAAGTGATTAAGGAAAGTCATCGCAAGGTCATCGAACAAAGTAAAGGCACCCCTAGGTAACTCTATATACCATTTCGCCGCAGGCCCTGTAAGGGTGCGTTGAAATAGTCTCAAATGGACTGAGTCCTGATGCAATGAATTAGAAGAGCACCACAGGTGGAATGTTGTAACGTGTTCACTCGGATCCTCTCCTGGTTTTCCTTCGAACTTAGGTATGTCCGAAGGAATCTTGGTAGGGACAGCCGGCCAAGCCGGGTCATGAGCCACAGGATCGTTCGTAAGTCTCGATAAGTTAGGTAAATTGAGTGTCGCGAGGAAAGGGAGCTAAGCATGATGAGGTCTAGGGACCGCTCACTGGTTCACATAGGATTGATTACCACCATGACCTTGGCCATAGTGACCTCCTCCTGTATGACCCGTATAGGGTGGCGTGGAAGTCGCATAATGAGGTGGACCTTGACTAGTGGGAGATACAAAGCCATAGTTGGGAGAGTAAGCAGGTTGTGAATACCCGCCTCCATAAGGTGGAGAGACATGTCCATACTGTGCCCCATAGTAGGGTCCATAGGTCATCGGCTACGATGCCCCATGAGACACTCCATAGGTAGGTACATACATTCCAGAAGTAGGTATATACATGCCGGAAGTAGGGATATATGTCGAGGAAGTAGCAACCTGACCTCTAGAAACATGAACATAACCTCCCGAAACCACGGGTGGTATGTAGGCTTGAGACACAACTGGTCTAGTAACCGCAGTACGGATCTTACTCATAGCTACGTGACGACTCGAAGGACCACGAGAGTAAGGTGGAGGGTTTGCATTTGAATAACCTGGAAGCAAGGACGAAGGAATCTCTGTAAGAAGATATGTGCTAGTGCCTATCATCACTCGTCTAGAGCCTGGTATCACTATGGGATCACTAACTCTAGACCTAGTAGGTATATGAGATGGAGCTTCCACCGCTGGGATGGAAGGTGCAATGTGACTAGTACTCCCAAACCTCTCCGCAAGGTAGGGAATGCCCCCAGGTATAGTGTTAGGGTCAAAGTCGAATTCAACATGAAATGCCAAATCGTGCATAGGAAAACCAGTGGTAACATAACTACCATAGCTGGTGCTAGGAGGGTCAAAGTGAGTCTCGGCATCATCCGGAATTCCATACCGGTAATGGGTCAATGGGGAATCTGGCCTAGTATGAGTAGGTCTATCATGGAAAGATCCTATCTGGGAAATCACAGGACCGATCTCAGCTAGGTCAGGTGAGGGATCATATGTAGGAGTAAGTTCCCCATCGTCAATATGAATAGGAGGAGGTGGCTCAGGAATAGTCTCTAAATGATCCTCCATGGTGTGTGAATCAGTGTGTGAGATAGTCCGCCTGGACAATCCAGGCGCCTCTCCCAAAGGAGGAGGAGAAGTGGAAGGCGGAAGTCCTGCTAACCGACGAGAACAACGCGGAACCGCACCCGAATCCACAATGACTCAACAAAAAAGCAAAGACTCTCTATTTACGTCAACCCTAGGCCAACTAGCGTGCACAGAGCAATCACTATCAAATCTAAAGCCAAAAGCAAGCAAACAAGGGCTGGATAAGTGAGCTCCCGAATGTGTCCGATATGTCTCTCCTAGGAGAGGCTTGAGAGGCCCTTGTCACCACAAGCGGAGGTTCGAAACCAATTATTGTGGCCCTCAGCTTCAACGCATAAAGCGACTGTGTTGTCCGACCCCAACCTGGCCGGGACACATGCAGAATAACCTCTACATGTACCCCCTCGATATTCTAGGTAAGGTCACTAAGGTCACCTCTATATAATCAACGCTCAGGCGGACAGTCGCAGGTGGAGGATTGAGGTGGTGGAGGCCCAAGTGGGGGATTCAGTTTCTCCGGTTCGCAGACGTGCCGTCGGAGGTTGTCACTTGTAATCTCTGATTTATATTAATAGAAATATCTTTTCCTGTCCAGTAATGTGTATTTGAATGAATATTGTTTCCATTGGAATATGTCAAATGCTTATACATTATTGATTTATATATGCTAGAATAGATCTAACACCATGAAATATAGTATGCTTGTATTGTTTACTTGTTGTTGAGGACGTGCTATAACAATTCAAGCTGAAGATTGGAAAGCTCAACGGGGATCTACTTCAACCGTCTGGAATAAGGTACGAGGTTCGATCCCCAGCGGAGTCGCCAATTCTATTACGGAGAGAAATTCCTATGGCTTGGGGTACCACAACAGATAGCTAGACTCCAGAAATCAATCTTTCCCAATATGCAATAGAAATAAAAACATATAACACTAAAGGATCGAACCTCGTACCTTATTCCAGACGGTTGAAGTAGATCCCCGTTGAGCTTTCCAATCTTCAGCTTGAATTGTTATAGCATGTCCTCAACAACAAGTAAACAATACAAGCATACTATATTTCATGGTGTTAGATCTATTCTAGCATATATAAATCAATAATGTATAAGCATTTGACATATTCCAATGGAAACAATATTCATTCAAATACACATTACTGGACAGGAAAAGATATTTCTATTAATATAAATCAGAGATTACAAGTGACAACCTTCGACGGCACGTCTGCGAACCGGAGAAACTGAATCCCCCACTTGGGCCTCCACCACCTCAATCCTCCATCACTTAGATAGCAAGCTTACTAGCAAAAGGCAAGCTTGGGAAGAACACAATAGTGCTCCAAGGGACAAAGGGAAGCAGACTCAAGCATAAGTTCTGGCAACAATGGACTATAGTTTTGATACTCTCAATTCTCTCTTATGCTTTCAATGTCTCAAGGGTTCCTTATATAGCTTTTCAAAGTGATACTGAAAGGTCGAATCCGTGCGATCTCAAGGCATATGGAAGGGTATGAGTCATATGAATCGGATCCAAAACAAGGAATGCTCCAAAGGATTTTGGATTATGTACACATCCCGATGTACACGACTATAGAGGGAATATCCATGTATGTACGCGGTTATCGGGGAAAATTTCGCGTATATCAGTTTTCTAATGTTTTTAGGGATGGTCAATGATACATCAAAAGACAACAATTGGTCCATAGGGGCTAATGAGTCTGCAGCGGGACAGGGGAAGGCCATGCAATGTGTGATTCACCTAGTGTGGTGAAATCCGCTATAACAAACTTCATACTCCAAGACTTAAAATAAGGTAGAGAAGCTTCCCAATCAATATATACATATAAGACATTTCATGTATGCATCTAGAAATTGAAATTAATACTCATATACAACATAAATTTAGGATGGAAAAATGTTAAATGTTTATTATTTAGTGTAAAATTTGTTCAATTTTAAATTTTAAATTATAAATAGTTAATGTTGTTATTTTTCGTACACTAGTTTTGAATTTTTCATTGCTTAGAGATGTCATTATACCATCTGTATTTTTTGTAATGATATTTGTATTTCATTTATGATTGCAGCGGGTAGTATGGACCAAAATGCAGAGATTTTGAGAGAGATTGCTCATTTGAGATAGATTGGTGTGGCTTGGAAGGGTGGAGATGAACTTCACCACTCCTTGTCAACATCATTAGAGTCTATTATAGTCACTATCAGTCCATCAAACGATGTGTTGTAGAGCATAGAATCTTATAGAGAAAGAAAACGACAAGAATATGTCGATGGATTGAACTACGATGACATGAAGGAACTGAAAATCACCAGAGAACAAATATATTCATATTTTATATTTATTCGGATAAATGTCATTCCAGACACTAGCAGGTCACATTTTTCAGTTCAGTTGTGCATTTTTCAACCATTCAAAGATCACTGGATGGACAGGTGGTAGATGATTTTTCGACATTCCCACACATAGCAACAGGGAAGTACCGTTATACTTCCTCTGGAAACTTTATGCTGAGTTTGTGTTGGGAAAACATGTCAACTATTTTGATGTGTTGGGTTCCAGGGTGATGGTATGGGGATGCCCAAAAACCATCCCAATATTAGGAATAGGGATGCCAATAGACATATACCTCCACCTCGTAGCGAGCTACTGAGGCCAGATGTCCTTTATTCACATGATATGATCCCAAAGGCATATGAGGTGTTTCTGATGCTAACCCATATGATTTTCCTCCACAACACAGCTATTGGCCAAGTAGGTCCCTCTTCCTATGGTGGGGTACAACCTCTTTCTCACAATATTTACACATAATTTTTCCCTCAACTAATTGACAATGTACCCATGCAGCATCTTTTCTATCTTTGAGAGCCATGGAAAGTAATATAAATATGCAAATTAAAACCTTATTTTTTTAATTCTATGAAAAAAATAACATTATCAGAGTCTAAAAAGACTATTCACTGCAAAATTAAATGAATATGAAGCACATTTTAGTATTTACATACCTTGAAGAGCGCCTCCAAATCTATCCAAAAATTTCAGCCTTGAATGGGCTTTAAATCACCCTCCAATCTACCTTGAAAGATCTCCAAATATGCTGCAAATGTCTACAAATTGATTCAACCCACAAATTCTCCAAAATACTCCCTCAATATCCTCTTCCAATCAGCCTAGGAACTAGCTCTAAGACCCTCAGCAATCAACACTTTCAAAGATCCGAAGACACTCAAGCACAAACTCGAAAACACTCGAATGAATAGTGTGAGTGAAAGAGACGGGGTGGGGTTTTTTTCATAGGTTCATGAGTTCTTAAGTGTGTCCAAATGCATCCCCCCCCAACCCACTTTCCAAAAATTAAAAAATTAAAAAAAATTAAAAACATTTTTTGGGGCCTTTGTACGACGTTGTACGGACCGGTACAGACCAACCAGTTTTCCTAGAAAACAGGTTTTGGATTGGTTCGATACTGAAACAGGAGGTTTGTGGACCAACTCGGTTGTTTCAGTATCAAACCAGACCAAAATAGTTAGTATTTCTGGTTCAGACCGAAACCCACTGGAACCGGGCTAACCAGTCGATTTTGCCAGTTCTCGTAACCTTGATATGGACAAATAATTTTTTGTAAACGGTGACTCGAGCCCTAGTTTCCAAGGCCTCAATAATGTGATGTAATTACACTAAGTCAGGCTTAAGGGGGGTGTTAGAGCATCATAGCACCTAGTACCATCCTCACATACACCTATGACATAGTTTCATTTGGTATAGCAAGGTATTTGTGTGTTTTGGACTCATAAATGCACCCAAGCACCCTCATTTGACCATTCTGCGGATAGATGTGCCCTCATTAATGAATGCTAAGTCCTTGGTGTGCTCCCCTTTCCTTAAAACATGGAAATTGGTTGACTAGAGGCACCCATGCATGTATTTTGGTGGTTTTTGGCTCTTTTTGATCATTTATTGCTTCCTAGAGCCACTCCTACTCACCCATGCACTCCACCATGTCTATCCTACCCTTTTTTATGTTATAGCATGCTCCAACCACGTTCACACATGTATTCGTGACCGTTTGAGGTGGTTTGGGAGCTCATTGGTCCACCTAGGTGGGTTTTGAGGTCTAATCTAAGCTTTCCACATGTGTGCATCCAAATTGCCTCAAAAGGCTAATGATTTTTTTCTATTGTATTATAAACATGTTCCAAACACATTTACATGTTGGACAGTCACAATAAATTGAGTTATTAACACCATCTCTATGTGTTAAGTTCACTATTTTCACTATTTTTCTGCATATTTCATGAACATCTTGAATTGTGAAGATTCCCTTAGCTCCTAGATCTTGTTGTGAATTAGAATTTCATAGAATGGTGCAAAATAAATTCATGTTGAAGTTGAGATTGACCCTTGCAGATCTCATCCATGATAGGATCACGAAACACTGCAACTTAATCATTAATGGAAAAAATGATAAGATACTTGAATCAAACCTTCTTGGATTATGTCATTCTCCTCATATACTAGACTAACATATGAAATTATGTCCACATTATTATCACTCGAAGAAGTGACTTGGGACAAACTAGAGATTACTAAACCAAAAATTGAGATTAACCCTATTTGTTGCTTAAAGATTGAGAAAGTATGAAATTGGTCTTTATAAAGCTTTTCGATCAACAAGTCCATGGGAACATAAAATTGTAAAAAGTTATTAAAGAATGGCTTCAAAAAGAGTTGATACATTTTACCATCAACCACCTCGCATTCAAAAGACTACTTATCGAAGCCCTTAGACCAAAAATTGGTTTGTAAAAGATACCAACTTCACAAGCTTGGATGTAAGGGTGGATTGAAAAATTGACACTTGTTTTCCATCACCAAGAGGAGCTAAACTCAATTCTACATGAGATCAAGGAAATTTGTCAAGGAAATTACCAAGGTTAACACAAACCTCCCAAAAACATCACTCATTATGTTTTTTCTCGCTCATACACCCAACCCAATCATCTTGAAAAGGGGTAACAAGGAATACTATCGACATGAAGCAAGTCCTTCCTTAATGGTTTTTTGTGTCTAAGAAACAAATAACACTAGTGGTCTCATTGAGCGACACCCATATAATCATGATATGACTAATATTCATTAGATTTCTCCTTATGCTCAATTGAGGACAAAAATATATCACCAAGTCTAGTTCTATTGTCGTCACAAACTTGATTTTCAATCACATGATAATCACATGATTGCCTCTCCAATGAAATGCAACTATCTTCAATGATATGATTGGAAAATGAAGTAAGGTTATGATCACTACAACATTTATTCTAATTATTTTCAACCATGCCATGATTATGGGCTTGCTCTCTTAGATGCGCTTTGATGGGCTAACACAAGGGGTGCTCAACCTCATACGTTTCTTGATGGTGATCATTGAGCTCCCCTGGCATGCCTTCTTCAAGTAACGATGACAAGGTGTTTTGTGTGATTTTAACAAGTTATCCCTCTAAGTCAATAGTTAAATCAAAATCTTAAGGTTTGCTCACTATCACACATATCATCACTATTGGATTCATTATTTATTTTTTAAACATTCCCTCATAATTCTTATATATCGAGGGCTCAATCATAAGTTGAATCAAAGGTACACTCACTATTGGCTCACGAGAGGAGAAATCAAACTTATAAGGACAAACCTTAGTTATTTCATTATCTTGATCTTCCTTGTCAAATTGATCCTTAATACAATTATTGGTTGGTTTTTATTCTATGGATTTATAAGTGTTTTCACCCCCATTCGTCTCTTAACAACTTATTAAACATATCATACTTTGTGATGGATCTCGGTGCTAAATGATCTAGCCATAACCTCACAATTACCCCTATAGATTCACATAGCTGGGATTGCATATAAATATCTTCATCTTCCACACCTCTAGCCTCCATATAATCCCAATGCTCTTGCAAATGATTTTCAAGAGATATAACATTTTTTCCATGGAAAGGAGGTAGCCTTTCATGGTATTTGTTAGGCATGGGATGAGGTGCCCCATAAATTTCAGCTAAATTGAAAGGAGAGGGCTTGGCTTGTGTTCTAACTACTCTAACTATTTTTCTTGGGACTTGATTCTAATGTTGAATTGGACTATGAGAATCATTCAATCGAATGTTTTGGTTGGTAGGCCTTGAATGGGCTTGATGCTTATTAATAGTCTTATTAAGGGTGTTTGGGACATTTGACATATGAGAATAAATAGCACTATCAAAATCATTTTGAAATTTAGGTTCATACCCATAAGCATATTCAGAATCATCCTCATACTGATATGGTGGTATTAGTCTCATACTCATATGGTGGTATCAGTATGATCCCCATTTGCTTCTTTGTTGAGTTAGTCTTTTAAACTTGGTTAGATTCTCATTTCTTTCTTTCTTGCATTGGATGAATTCATTGTAATACTTTATGGTAAAATTTATGGGATGGGTTCACAACTAAGTGGAGTTGAAGTGAGAAAGGTGAACTTGAGGCCTTGTTCACCTAAAGGTCAAATGTGATAGGGGAAATGTGAATGGCAAAATGGATGACTATAATAATTAAGTAGGAATAAAATTCAACCAACAACAATTATGACCCAATGAGATATGATGAGATAACCAAATGAGATATGTCACTAAGCAAAGATACAATGGCAGACCAAAGGTAAGACTCTACCTCCCTAAAACAACCCTACAACGTTAATTTATATGACTATTTTTATTTGGAATACTTTTTTTTAAAATATAATTGATTATACAAAGATTAGAAGAATGTTTGCACTATGCAAAAACTAAAAACTTTTAAATATATATATAACCCTAATTATAATTTGAAATTCTAAATTGTAAGTAAAAAAATAAAGTTAAAGTGAAAAAACTAAATTCCTCTTCCCAACTTTGATTGTTTAAGAGTATATCCATCTCCGATGTTTTCAAAGTTATTTTGTGTAGAATCTAAAGCAATCTCATCACTTACATTGATGTGTGATGTCTTTTACATGGCCAATTATTTTGTATTGAATTTAAAGTAGCATTCTCAGTTGTTGGTCGAGAGCCTCATTGTACAATTCATAATGCAGGAGATTGTAACTCTCTTCTGATTGATTTGAATCCATCTCTAAGACTTTTATCTATATAGCCAATTATGTAGTATTTTATCTTCTGATTGCTTTGAATCCTTCTCTGAGACTTTTATCTATATAGCCAATTATGTTGTATACAATCTAAAATAGTGTACTCACTGAAGTTAGCTTCTACCATTGTCACCACCCGTTCTTCTCCCATTCCTTTGAGAATTTATCCATCTCCCAGATTCCCGTGACCAGGTGTCCCTTATCATTTCCTTTTGGTCAATTTAGTAGTTGAGGAGCGCTGGTCTGAGTTGGTTATATTCTCCAGTAAAAGTAAACTTGGTCAGTCAGGTTGAGTACAAGCTAAGCTAAGACAGTACTTCACAAGTCAAAATAAACCAATAGCCATATGCTATAGATCACTGCCTGACAAACCTCTGAACCCAGGTAATTCTTCTATCTAATTTTATAGATGATATTATTGTTTTAAAGGTCTGTTCTATATTTTTATTTTGTGTATAATCTAAAGTAGTCTCCTCACTGACATTGATTTGTCATGTCTGTTACAGTGCCAATTATTTTGTATTCAATTTAAAGTAGCATTCTCAGTTCTAGGTTGAGAGTAGACGAGATTGTAATTGCAATAATCATCTAAACATTGATGAGACTGTGCTCCATATGGCCCAATTATTTTGTAGGGAATCTAAAATAGTGATGTCCTCTCATAGATTAGCTTCAACCAATGTCGCCACGCGTTCTTCTTCCATTTCTTTGAGAATCCATCCATCTCCCAGATTCTCTTGACCAGGCGTTCCTTATGATTTCCTTTTGGTTAATATATTGGTTGAGGAGTACCAGGTCTGTGAGTTGCGTATATTCTCAATCAATCGAAAGTAACAGGTTGAGTACATTTAGCTAAGCCAACACAGTACTTGCTTCCTTCTGCGCAATGGCCATATGCTACAGATTGTCCTGTAGCACAAATGCACACAGCCGAGATGACAAACCTATGAGCCAAGCTATAGCTAACGATTTTTATAATTGTAATTTTGTTTAATTTCTGGTAGCGTCAGAAATGGAGCCAAATAAAAAAGAATGATCTGAAAATTTTAACAATACATGCAAGTAAGGAAGATTACGAAAAATAAAAAAAATAAGATGCAAAAAAAGGGTAAACAAATAAGAACAGAAAATGATGATTATTGTAACTTCACAAAGGATCTTTTAAACCAAATGAGCTGAGCAAATGAGCAGCATTATAACTCAAAGCTATGAAAATGAAGATATTACAACCATTAAAAAAAATGGCTTTCAAGTTTAAATTTCCACCATATAATCTATTTGTTTCACTACACTCTCTTCCTATACACATTATTATTATTTTAAAAATTTTATACAAATCTTTTATAATGCATTGACCAACCCATTACAAAATCAACCTTCCATCACATCAATAATGTTTCTCATATATGGAACTAATAATTGACTTTATAATGTTAGGCTTTGTGTTTCAATAATCCATTACCTTGTGATTTTGTTGATTCTTATATCCATCCTTACTATAGGATTTTTGTTTCAATACTCCATGCCCTTGTGATTTTGTTGACTCTTATACAATTTTTATGATGATATTATGTTATATTTATAATTAATTTTATATTAATTATATTTAGTTGTGTATTTATATTTAACTAGAAAAACCTAAATATATATTATATTGATATTTAATTTTATATTAATTATGTAATTATATTTTATTAAAAAATTATATATGGATTATAAAAAAAATTACATGTAATTTGTTATTGATTTTAAAATTAGAATAAATAAAAAAGTAATGATCATTATTATATAGAATCTTCCAATACATTTTATTAACAATGTTAGACTTTGTTTTTCAATAACCCATAAGTCTTATTTTGTTGTTAATCATAATGATTAAGGTGAGATTAACTTTGGTATATTTGACCTTAAGAAGGATAATATTTGGTTTGCATTAAAATCTTGCCCCCCTCCTCAAAAAATTTTTACAATAAGGTTTCCAAGCTCACTATAGTTTTGGAAAATTAGGAGATTATAGTTTTGGCAAATTAGGAAGTTATAAAATTTTATATTGTTATATAAAGTTGATTCTTATATAAAGCATCTTAGATTCTTTGCTTATGGATATTTTAGATGTATCATGTGTTATATTCATAGTCTATATGGATTGTATTCAAATTATATGATCATGTTTTTAATTATATTTCCAAATTTATGTTAAAAACAACATATTAAAAAATATATATAATATAAAGATAATAAATGTAATTGGTTATTTATTCCAAAATTTAAAAAAGTTAAAGTTGTTAAAATTGGTTTTATAATAATTTTAAAATGATCATATAATACAAATATTTTTACAAAACTATATTAACAATGTTTTATAATATAGTTTTTTAAATGATACAACTAACAAAATCATTTATTAATAATATTTTTTTAAATAATATAATTAATAAATAAAATAAATAATTAAGTAATAATAATTTATTAATAAAAAATTCATTTAAAAATTATTAATATAAATAAACTAAATAACTTTGAAAAACTGTAGCCTCATTATTACCTAACTTAATTGTTTATTCTTGTAAATAAAAATGTTAATTATTATGAAATTTTTTATAATTGTTTATTCAACATCATTAAAATGTTTTAAGATATGATAATGATGGTGGTGTTGGTTAACATCTACTTAGACCAAACTTTGGTCTATCTAATCTAAAGAAACAAATTATTTAGTTTGTTTTAAAATTTGTATTTCTATGTTCAAAAAGCTTGGAGAGAATAATTTTGAGAAGTTAAAAGGCATAATAAACACATAACTCTTAAATTATCATTAATATAATAAATCATATAAGTGTATTTTAAATATTCTACTTTTTAATTTTTATAATTGTTTAGTCACATCATTAAAATGGCTTAAGATAAAGTAAATAGTAAACACATAACTCCTAAATCATTATTAATATAATAAATGGTAAAGGTGTAGTTTAAATATTGGATACTTTCAATATTTTTTTGAGTATATTTATTCTGTCCAAATTTTGTTAAATAATTTTAGAAAAAATTCTAGAATCACATTTATTAGCTATATGAAATATTGCATAATTTTAATGTCATGATGATATTTGAGAGCAATGTATCTATTTATAAATTAAAAAACATTATTTAAACATTTCCAATTTAGATTTTATCCAAAAAAAATTAAACCAATATGAAATCCAAAACATAGAAAAAATAGACTACCCCAGTAGCAAATACTAAAAGGTTAACATGTTTAAAGATTATTATTATTTTAATTTATTTTCTTTTCATGCTTATATGGTTAACTAAATTTGATGATTTAAATTTATAATTTATATAAATAAATGTGATTATCGTTAATTCAAACACATTTATTTGCATGAACAACCTGCTCTAGAGCCCAGTGATAAATATTGTTGAAGTAAATATTGTTGAAGGATGTGACCTTGTGTGGGTAAGCCTTTTTGATAGAGTGGAGAGCAGCACTCACACAGAAGCTGTGATTGAAGCCTCAACCCTTGCAGAAATGGGGCATATTTTTTTTTTAAGCAAGTAAAAGGGGAAAGATTAATTTTACCTGCTCTTACAAAGCAAAATGAAAAGAAATTTATTCATGAGGTGTTATATGTACCATATTTGAATGTTAAAAGGGGAAAGATTAATTTTACCTGCTCTTACAAAGCAAAATGAAAAGAAATTTCTTCATGAGGTCTTATATGTACCATATTTGAATGTTAAAAGGGGAAAGATTAATTTTACCTGCTCTTACAAAGCAAAATGAAAACAAATTTATTCATGAGGTGTTATATGTACCATATTTGAATGTAGATATGATCATATTTACCTCATGAATAAATTTCTTTTCATTTTTCTTTGTAAGAACAGGGATAGTACCTTTTCCTTTTGCTGGAACTCTCTTAGCTTGATATTCTTGACATGTCATGTGATTGCTGCAACATCTATTTAGTAGCCATAGATCAGTGCTGCAGTGTTCTTCAGTTGATTGATAAGACAGAAACATCATTTCTGATGAGCTTTATTCTTCTTTAAAGACATTGGCTCTCCTATTGTTTTGGTTACTGCTAAGGTCAGCTTGCTTCTTTCTACATTCTAGTTCATATTGTCCATACATCTTACAGTAGTTACATTAAGTATTGGACATACTTCTTGCCGTAGTTACATTAAATATTGGACATATGAGTCCATCTCTTGCTTCTCCCCTTTCCCCTTTGACCTTGAGAGTTGTGAGAATGTTTACTCTTTACATATACATACATATACATAGGCATAAGAAATTTAATACATCAAAATTAAGAAAAATTAAGAATGTAATATAGAATTTATAGTGTTTAGTATTCAAGTCTACCATCCTCGATACAAAAGAATTTCAAAAAACGTAGTAAACAGCACTTGTACAGGTGCGATACAGAAAAATAAACAATACACCGTACGCACGCAGCTACTTGGATTCTTGGATTGGATTGGATTGAATCGAATCTCGGTTTGTGTATTTATATATAAGACAGGACAGCCACCGGACGCCCGACTATCACGCATTTTGCCTCAGCTTTGCTTAAAGAAGCCCTCTTCATTAATCCAAACATATGAAAAACGCCAACTTTATTAATCCAAACCATATGAAAAACGTGTCTCATAAACGTATATTTGTAGCATATGGCCATTGTAGACAGCAAACTAGTGTCCTAATTGATACCAGCTTGTACCCATTTTCTCTTCTGTTTGTTTTTAAAACCTATCAACATTTTCATATCAACAGTGTCATTTCGTCTCACATGAAAGGCGTATTTTATGAATATCAATATAGATAGATCTGTCTTACGAATTACGAATATGTATTGCAAAATAGTTTTATGAATATGAAGGAGATTGTAACGTCTATCCTCTAGATTCTTTTTCTGAAAGACTGTAACTTCTACCTTAGACATTGATTGATTAAGAATATGTCCCTCTTTCCAAAGGTTTTTTTTTTTTTTAAATGCAGGTGGCTAATGATAGTGTATAGGTTTGTCTTTTTTTTAATCAGGTGGCTAATTATAATGTATAGAATTTAAATTAGTGACTAACTTATTTAGTTGTTGGGTCTAGAAGATTGTAATTAGCTAGGCATAGAGAAGATTACATAATTAGTATAGCTACTTAATTTGTGGCAGGTGAATATTAAGTGTCACAAATAAATTAAATTTGTTACTTGTTTTTTATATGTATTTGTAATCACCTGTTTTAATGTCTTCTTGTAATGAAAACTGAAACCCATTAAAACTGCCACTTATTCATCCCTTTCATTCCTTTGTCTTCTTGTAATGAAAACTGAAACCCATTAGAACTGCCACTTATTCATCCTTTCATACCTTTGCTAAGGGTTATTTTTTATAATGTCTTTTTAATAATTATTTATTTCCAATTTGAAGCCATTACCATAAAAAGATCTATACATTACAATTTTTTATCTTCCTGTTATTTAAGAATTTAAAATCAATAAAGATCAACTTCCATGTTAGTGCAATTTAAAGTCCTTAAAAAATCAACCTCCGCTAAATAATCTAAGATCCATAGAGATCTACCTCCATCCCACATCAAAAGTTAAAAACATGACATTTACAAACGTATCTTCTATTAATTGAAAATCATTGTCACTTAGATTAGCGTGTACCGAATGCCGCAGGCGCTCCTCCTCCTTTCCTGTGAGAATCTATTCATTGCCCAGATGATTCTCGTGAGGAGCCCGCGTTCCTTATCATTTCCTTTTGATTGATAGATCCATAGATTCTCAATCAATAAAAAAGATAAAGGAGCCCTCGTTTGAGTCCAAGCGAATACGCCACTTAATTTGTTATGGATAAAAGTCAAAATAATAGTGCTGCAACGGCACTTCTACTGACTGACAAGAAGTCCAGCCATCTTCATTGAGTCCTCAATAATTAGTATTACAAACCAATAAGCAGCACGGGGCAGAGGATCTGAGGAGGTGTTTCCATTATGTATTTCATTGTCATTATTGTGCAACACAAAGATCGAGGGTGGCCAGATACAGAGACAGTACGGGCGCACTGGCTTGTATTGGATTGCGCCAGCTCATTATTGTGTTATTGTATATATAAGATGCAATCTGCGTCCTCACGGGTGGCAAAACTGAAAATTGCAAGAGTCCATATTCGAAACAACAATTTTATTCAAATAAAGGAGTGAACTTATGTATAAATTAAGAGCTCCAAACTCTATGAACACGCGTGACGCGTCCCATTTCCCGAACGACCAGGCACGTACAGCGTATGGCTAATTAGTGAGAAGGAAAAGAAAAAGAACGCTCTGGTGGATGATGGATAGATTTTCAATCAATCAAAAGGAAAAACATTAGGGACGCTTATCCAAATATCGAGTACAAGGTAAGGTAAGCTCCTGTATGACTGACAGCGAGGCAGGCAAGTGAGACCATTTGCACAGGGCCTGTTTGATGCTATCATTGATAGCTTACTCTGTTACTTCTCTTGAGTGAGACTGAAATGGAGACCTACTCTATTCTGAACAAGTATTACCTTATGCATATTTGGAAAAAAACTCAAACCCAAGGAGTAGGCGAGCAATACTTGTTATGCTATGGAGCATTTAATGTGACCGCGGTTGCACTGTCCGCCGTCGGATCGCTCTTTGGAACTGAGAACGGATCCGACCGCGGACAGTCGCATTAAATGCTCCATAGCATAACAAGTATTGTTCGCCCAAGGAGTAAGCTTTTCCTCCCAGTAGCTTATTGAGGCTCATTCTGTTTTTGAACAAATCTTAAATCATAATTCCCAGAATATTGAAGAAACCCTAATTAGCAAATCCATTCAAGAGTACTGCAATATATTTTCATATACAAAATTTATTTAATCTTACTGCAAACAAAACAGATGAAAATATACAACATATATTTACTCTTATGGCAAACAAAACAAATGAAAATATACAAAATATATTTACTCTTATTGGAAACAAAAAGAATGAAAATATACAAAATATATTTACTTCTATTGCAAACAAAACCAAAAAGAGTAAATATATTGTGCTTTCATGGATATTTTAGTTACTAGTACAAAGTACCAATAACTAAAGACTATTACATTCATAATATTTTTTCTCAATATATTTTCTTTCTCAATGATGTTTCAATGGAAAACTGATTTTTATCAATGATGTTATGTTCAATGGAGGAAAAACTTTCTCTTTGAGTTTGAGTTTTTTCCAAATATGAATCATATAATACTTGTTCATAATGGGGTGGTAGATAGATTACTCCATTATTTTGGTGTATGTGGGGGCTGATCCCATAGTGCGATTGGAGAAGTCTTTTTGTTTATCTCCATGTTTGGTCGACTACCTACATGATTATGTAATTATTGGCTTTTTGCTTGTGACTTGGAACTTTCTGGTTCTTGGTATGTGGAATGGGATAATTATGTAATTGTGTTAGACTAGGACGGAATAAAAAGTTGAATAATGACTTGGACAGGTTGGTTTGGACTTTCAATTGTAAGTGGAGAATTGTCGCTCCTAGATTGGCATATCAGTTTATTGTGGATAAACTTCTAATTACGGTGGATTGCTTGTGGCATAAGGAGCTCTTAACATGGAACTTTCCACTTATTATCAAGTGTTTTACCTGGCTTTGCATCCACAAGAAAATCAAGACCTTGGATCTACTTTATTGGCTAAAGGGTGGATTGGTCCTAATATTTTCCATCTTTGTAAGGTATATTGTTGAACACTTGTTCACGGAATGCTAGTTTGGGAGAACTGTTATCTCGGATATTTCCTTGCATTTTGATATTGTACTTGCATTGGATGATTGTTCTCTTGTGGTTTGCATTAACAATTGGTTGAAGTTAGGAAATAAGCCAATGTACTTACCATTCTTTTGCTTTTGGCTCATCTCGAAAGCCACAAATGCTATCATTTTTTGAGATTTAAAGCAACAGGTACAGTTTGTGAAGGTAGGCATCCTTAAACTCATTATTTACGAAGAAGAACATTCGCAGGATCAACATTGCGCCCAAGGTGTGCAGTCGCCCAAGGTGTGACTGCAGCTATGGGATTTTTTTATGGAGCAGCTTAACATGGTAAGGGTGGTGCAAGAATGGTTTTATATATCAGCAAGAACCATTTTTTCCATCATAAGTTAGGATGTGGCATTTGTACTAATACAAAATCAGAGCTTCTTGCACTATGGGGACTTCTCTTTGTTGCTTCTTCCATGGGGATACCTCAACTCTTAGTCTTTGGAGACTCCAAAATCGTCATCAACTGGGTGAGTAATGTTGACAAACTACATGTAGTGGAAAGTGACCACCAGTGCAAATGCACAGTGGCTCTTAAAGATACGTTTCTTTACTTTGATAGCCAACATATCTATAAAGAAAATAATATAGTGGCGGATGGCTTGTCCAAGGAGGCCCTTCAGTCACTTATGGGGAATTTATCTTTTGCAGAATTTATGGATGGGGAATTCATTTCCTCATCCATAGTCAAAATATTTGATTTCTAAAGCCGTATCTTTTGGAACACCTCTGATGGAGGGAGATGGACTTTATTTATTGTGCCACATTATGAGAAGGCAGTTTTATCTTTTGTGTCTGCTTCCAGTGTCCTTCTCTTTTTAACTTATCATATATGTGTTGTTTGGTGTTATGGAGGAGGATGCACCTTGTTGTTGGTTGATGAATTTCGGCACTTTTGTAGATCTGAACATTGTTTATCTCCGTTTGGTCTATGGACATTGATCTGTTTGTAGACATGAACTATTCGAGGTATTATTCCATGAGATGTAACATGTTTCTTTATATATAAAAATAAATGATCTTTTCTACTCGAAAAAAAAAAGTTGTGTGCACAAGTCAAAATAATTCAGTGTCTATGTGCTAGAAATCCTGGTGACATATAGACAACCTATAGGAAATGGTTGTATCTCTATAGTAATTTTGTTTAATGCATTCTCATAAATATTTTGTGTTCTATGGCTATATGTCTATGATACTCTCGGGATCATGGTGTCTCTTGTTTTTAAGTTTGTTTTTGTTTGTTTAATGTTTACTATATTATCACAAGTGAAGTGGTTGGTGAACGCTAATAGACTCAAGTAGCCACCTAGTTTTGTGGAGATTGCTAACTCTTAAACAAAGGTCAAATATTAAACCAATTACCAAATCATTATAGTTAATGGTATAATGTAAGTTCATTACATTGATTAATATAAATATAAAACAAATACTATTTAATAAAAATAAAAATAAAAGACTCATAAAAAAAATACTTCCTATGAGCCTAATTAAGCCCAATTAATATTACTAGTACAACCACAAGTAAAGTGGTTGGAAAACTTTTCAACAAAGGATAGAATATATAATGTTTTTATTAACAAATACTATTTAATAAACAACACAACAAAATTGATATGAAAAAAAACAAAAAAACACATTGTTACCCCTTTATAATATAAACATTAAATTAATTAATACATAAACATAAAACAAATACTATTTAATAAAATAAAATACAATAAAACTATTATTCTTTACTCCTTTCTATAAACACTTTTTAATTGAATCTTATTATCAAGATGCATTCAAGCATAACAAGATAGGATAACCATGGAATAATCCATGTTGTACACTTGGGTTAATCTCCTTGATCAACTCAAGGAAGCCCAAAAATTGAGATAACATCTAAACCTCCATCCAAGTAATAATAACTATTTTATTATTATTATTTAAAATTAAATATTTTTAGTATTATTATTATTAGGAGGATGACTAAGTTCAAAAATATTTGTGAAATTCAACCATGTTCAATCAATGTCACTTATATAGTCATTACACTATTGTCAAACATGTTCAATCAAATTCATGTGCATATTAAACCATGGAAAACCATAGTAAAACATGGTCAACCATAATCAAATGTGGCCACGCATGCCTAATGATCATAAAACATATTCAACCATGGTCATCTATATAAACCATGACAAACTATAACAAAACATGGTCAACCATAATCAATAGTTAGCCATAGTGACCATTGTTCAACCATAGTCAAGCATTGTCAAACAAGTTCAACCATAATCAAATGTGGCCATCCATGCCTAATGATGATAAAACATAATCAACCATGCTCAAACCATAAAAAATGGCTAACCATAATAGACCAAGGTTAAACATGGTGAATTATAGTCAACCATGGATAAACATTGTTAAATTCTACCGACTATAATCAAACATGGTCAACCGTAATAAACCTTGGACAAACATAATCAAGACTTTGTTGGAATGGCCTTGAAAATAGAGTCATAAAGTGGAAAATGATTATTCTTCTGAAAAATCTAAAACACTTTTAACACTAGGCTATCTATAGAAAAATATATCAACATCTTTCTAAATATGGTTAAAAGGTTGACACCCCTACCAAAAAAATATAATGAATCCAAAAAAATCCTAAAGAGGAATTTGAATAAATTAGAAAGGGTTCCTTCTTATTATATATATGGGTAACTACACAAAGTTGATGGACCTTTTAGATGCAATGGTAGATTCAAAAAACTGATTCAAGATCTATAAGAAAGAAATGATCCCAAGAAATCCCGATCCTTTCAAACATAGTTCCAAGACTTCCAAGGTGATTGCAAACTAGGATAGTGTACAAAAACACGAGTGCGTTATGTTTCTCTAAAACGTGTGTACATTATGTTCTACAAAACACATCCATGTTTTTTAAAACATTATTTATGCCCTTCATTTTCTCCACGACAACAAACCGCAGTGATTTTGGGTCGACCAAAGAACACAAGGGTGAATGTGATTTGGGTGAGAGAGCATGCATTTTCCACCTTTGGGATCAATCTCTTCATTCTCAGCTATTTCACTAGTTTCAATAACTTATATGCCCGATTATGAATTGAAACCATAATTTTTTTTAATTTGTATGCCATAAAATAAATTTATACCATAAATTGAGTCATTTACATTCCCAAATGAAATCAAAACCCCAATTTACTCATAAAAATGAATTCAATTTCTCTATTTGCATATATATTCATGAGCATCCTTGTGAATCCAAACCAATATTCACAAATATGCAAAGTTTTTCAAGTATATAGCAAGGTTCCATACAACTAAAAAAAGTTCAAGTAGAATTCATATCTTCCCCAAAATACATAAACAAAGATGCTAAATGGCTTATAGACTCCAAAACATTTCATGCCACAACAAATAATAACATATCAAAATCCTTTCCAATATTGGGAATTTATTCATCAATAGCACAGTTTACCCCTCCTTTAGGCTCTATCCCTTACCTCTACTCGGAATATTGAAGTTGGTCCTCCAAAGACATTAGTCAACACCTTATAGTTTTGATGAAACTTCCTAATCCAAGTGTTAAAATACGGAAGCGAAGCTTCCCATGCTTAATAAATGTTTTCACTTGAGTGAAAGCTAAATTTTAGTTAACGTCAAGACATAGGAGTTGAACAATAAGCTCTACCAACATCAACATACATAGGGAGGTTGATGTATTTGACTACATTCCAATCGGGTCAGTGCAAGAAGATGATGGACCTTTTTGGCGCGTTAGATGCAATAGAAACCTGAAAAATCAGGCATCCCTCAACTTACTTGGATTTTTTGAGAT
>LPNX010166120.1:328011-341909 GCA_001517045.1 Pseudotsuga menziesii
AAGCATGTTGGCAGCCTTGGGATTAGGCTTGGCAGGGTCGGGATTGCTTGGGATGATTTCTATTTTATGGATCAAGCGTGATTGACTTCATTCTACCATTGCATCTAAAAGGTCCATCAACTTCTTGCACACACCCAATCACATACTATCATACATGATAGAATCTAGTGGAAACCTTGCAACCCTAAAAGCTTGAAAATTGTTAATTCTATTTAATTCTCATTCCCAAACCACTATACTCAATTATGCAAATTTTCTCATGTGTATATAGAAAGAGTATATACAACTAAAATAACGTCAAGTGGAATCCATATATGCCCCAAATTACATATAAACAAAGATGCTAAATGGACTATAGATTCTAAAAAACTTCATGCTACAACAAATAATTATATATATCAAAATAATTGCCTATATTGGGATTTTATCCATCAATAGAACCTTGTGCCCCCTCCTCTAGGCTCTATCCCTTGCCTCTACCCACAATCTTGGAGTTGGTCCTCTAAGGGCATTAGTCAACATCCTACAATTTCGATGAAGCTTCATAATCCAAGACTTAAAATTAGGTAGAGAAGCTTCCCAATCAATATATACATATAGGACATTTAATGTATGCATCTGGTAATTGAAATTGATACACATATTCGACATAAATTTAGGATGGAAAATGTTAAATGTTTATTGTTTAGTGTAAAATTTGTTCAATTTTAAATTTTAAATTTTAAATAATTAATGTTGTTATTTTTCGTACACTAGTTTTAAATTTTTCATTGCTCAAATATGTCATTATACCATGTGTATTTTTGTAATGATTGTTTTATTTCATTTAAGATTGCATTGGGTAGTATGGACCAAAATGCAAAGATTTTGAGAGAGATTGCTCATTTGAGATAGATTGGTACGGCTTGGAAGGGTGGAGATGAACTCCACAACTCCTTGTCAACATCATTAGAGTTTGTTGTAGTCACTATCAGTTGATCGAACGATGTGTTGTATAGCATAGAATCTTATAGAGAAAGAAAACGACAAGAATATGTCGATGGATTGAGCTATAATGACATGAAGGAACTGTAAATCATAAGAGCACAAATATATTCACATTTTAGATTTCTTAGGATAAATGTCATTCCAGACACTAGTAGAGCACATATTTCAATTTAGTGGTGCAATTTTCAACCATTCAAAGATCACTAAATGGACATATGGTAGATGGTTTTTCGACATTCCCAAACACAACAACATGGAAGTACCGCTATACTTCCTATGTAACTTTATGCTGAGTTTGTGTTGGGAAAACATGTCAACTATTTTGATATGTTGGGTTCCATGGTGCTGGTATGAGGATGCCCCAAAACCATCCCAATTTTAGGAATAGAGATGTTAATAGACAGATACCTCCACCTCATAGCCAGCTACGAAGGCCAAATATCCTTGATGCACATCATATGATCCCCCAGACATATGGGGTCTTTCTAATGCTGACTCAGATGATTTACCTCCACAACATAGCTATTGACCAAGCATGGCCCTCTTCCTTTGGCGGGGTACAACCTTAGCTTCTAGTGGAATAGGACCATCTATTGGTGGGGATAGGCCAACTTCATCTCTTCCCTTGAAAGGGCAGTTTTTACACATGCACCAACACCACCGTGCTCTCCTTTTCCATGACCAGTTTCAAAGAGTTCCATATATGTGGCACCTTGTATTTTATGTGCAACAAACACAACCATTGAAATACACGTGCATTCTTCAACTGTCCAGCACAACAATCTGACCAAATGAAATGACGATAAAATGGTATATCCATAGCTATCACATGACCATAGAATAATTTAAAGAAATTATGCACGTAAAGGATATCATGGGTTTGGTCATCACTTATGTAGAAGTGAATTTATTTTAGTATCACATGTTTCTCTTCATTGCTATCTAGCCCATGTCAATATGTGATATGGACCATTATGCTCACCTACTCTGAGTGATGTTATTGACTTTGTATTTCATTTTGTAGTTGTAGGGTATAATTTTCCGCAAATTCAACCACTGATAGTATTGTTCCGAGAGGGAAGGTGTCCCGACATATTTTGAATTTCTCATTTTTCCACCAGTCATATCGACATGTTGAATGTACTGTTTGATCTTTCCACAAAAATCTGAAATAAAATAAGATACTTGCACCTGGTGTAAAAAAATAAACAATGTTATAAAAGAACATAATGTACATGAAGTCACCAACTTAATATTTCTGCTTTCTTTCCCATCATTTAGATGATATGCCTCATATTGATAGTTCTTCTCTACAATTGCATTCCTGAATGGTTGATCTTCACTCTCATGGATGCAATCACACCATAATGATATCCCTCCACAATTTTTGCAAGAACCCCCTACACATTGTTTTAAGTAATATGTCTTCCCATCTTGCCTCGGACACATCATGCTATGGATGAAATCTCTGGATGACATTGGCAGTACTATACTTGAGCATTCCTGCACATGGTTAGGATGCAAAAAATGACTTATATGTGCAAATGTATGAAAATATAGATCAAACTTTATGTTGTATCTACAACAACAAGTGTTCCAGATGGTATTGATTCTAACATACCAAGGCTTGCATTTTTCAAAATAACTTTGCCCGATCCTTAGCTCTACATGGGAAACTCTAAACATCTCGAACAATTGAGTTTGTGTCATGTCAAGATAATGTTTAACATGAGGTTCATTGTTCATAGAACCCCTATATTGTTTTAACACATCCTTTGTGTTAGAAGAAGGCCTAGTGTTATTATGCCAAAACATGTGCACTAGTCCCTTCACTGCTTTGACAAACTTCATGTCTTTGTGGGGAAACCTATCGCTAAATGCCCATAATTTTTCCATTTGTCCCTCTACATCAAGGTTGTCTCTTCTTATTGAATATTTTTTAAGTGTCTTTGGATGTAAAGGCACAATTTGTGATGTGCATTTAAGTAAACGATGTTGTCTTGTGGATCTACATACAATTGATTCAACCGATATGCAGCGAAATACATTACAGTCCCGTGAACAAGTTTTTTACCAATCGATGTGAATGTAGAAACAAGAGATTTAACAATGTGATTACTTGATTCGATATTCTTCAATGCTATTATGCCTAACTTTCTTCTAACAGTTGTCATATTTCTAGATTTAAGCAAAGCTAAAAACAATTGGCATTTACCAGATTCGGATTTGTTATTAAAATATTGTTTCATTATTTGAGAACAATGACAAAGGATAGTGCGTTTAGCCACCTTACCTTCCATGGAAGTCAATTCGCTCTCGTCCACTTGTATGCATTTGGGAGTTCTCTTTCATTTTGATGCGAGATTTCTTGTCATTTGAAATGTTGGAGTGACGTTTACATCCACTACAGGATGACAACTTTGATTAGGATATTGAACCACCTGGCATGGTTGTTGCAGAGTCACATTTGCATCGGGAGTAACATAATTATTGAACTCTTCACAAGATTGTTCGTTTAATAATGGACCAAGAATATCATCTCCCCTGTAACCAGCTTCCTTTAATGTTGCATTATCTTCCTCGGCCTCTACCTCAGGTATCTGTTGAGCTAGAATGGGAAATATTTGTTCATCCAATGAATGCTAGCGATTTCTTGAATATTCCCTCTTCTTCTCTTTTTTATTTTCAGTTTCTTACGGTGTAAGTACCTTCCTTGCTGACTTTCGACCTCTATTACGTACCTTTCCCATTGAAATCCACTTAAACTTGTACAAAACCTATGGATTTGTGTAAGAAATGATTAAATTGTAGGTTGAATAGTTCTATGTGCATGGGTTCAGAATAATTATGTCTTTTTCTACAGTAACCTGGCCCATAGCATGCAACCCAACATTTTTTATATAATCGCATATGTGATAAAACACATGTCTAATTTATCGCATATGCAATATGGATACACTGGTTTTTACTTAACGGGCAGTTTGTATTACGTGATCGCTAAATCACATATGCAATTTAGTGCATATCAAATATTTAAACTTGATAACCTTATAATGAAACCCATACCAATGGTTAAGACCTCCATACCTATCATTGGACCATGGTAGTATCTTCAGAACTATTTCTTGTATGGAAATATTCATAATGGTTCCTTTATGACCATGGTCAACGCCTCCTGAACAATCTTCAATGCATAAAATATCCTAATGGCACATATATCCCATATTAAGGCTAAATATCCCCTTTAAAGGGAACGTGTAGTGGTTTAAGACTTGTTTTTGTTACACTATTGTCCCATTACCATGGTTCAGACCCTGCGACCCATTCTTAGTGCATAAAACCTCATAATGACACCCATATCCCACTAAACGCCAAATATTCCATCTATAAGGCATGTGTGTTGAGTTAGGGACTTATTGTCTTCTCTTCCATGACTATAGCCAATTTCTAGAGACCCATCCCTCCCATCCAAAAACCTATAATGGCACCCTTGTCCCATTGTAATACCATTTAGACTCCCAATATTCCATCCAGATGGTCTATGGGGTGGCTCATGTCCCAACATTACATTGGTTAAGAGGGGGAGGGATTCAAAGGAGGGAGAGAAAGGTGTAGAGGGAATCATGGGAGGGAGGGATGGGTAGGGGGAATATATGGGGGGGATGAAGGGAGGAGAAAGACAAGGGGAAGGGAGGGATGGGTAGGGGGAATATATGGGGGGGATGAAGGGAGGAGAAAGACAAGGGGAAGGGAGGGATGGGTAGGGGGGAGATATGAGGGAGGGATGGAGGGAGGACAAATATAAAGGGAATGGATTGGTGGGAGGGGAATAAATATAAGTGGGAGGGATGGCCCTAGGGTCCTAGACATTGTCAAGGGATGAAAGCTCTACTTTAGGCCCTAAATGAAGCTTCTAGGGATCTAGGACCACCAATAACACCTTAAACCACCATATGTTACCTATTGAGGCCATTCTTAGCTTTGTGTGTGGGCATTGACACCATTAGGCTATTTTAATCACTAATGATGGGTTTAGAGACCTTTGCCATGGTTGAGCGATTGAGAAACCCAGGTCGTAGACACTAAAGGAAGCTTCTAGGGATCTAGAGGAAAGAATCATTGTATCAAGCCACCACACATGACCTCTCTAGGGGTCTTTGGCCTTAGATTAAGGATATGAGATTGATTGGTGATTTTGTTTACAATAGTTATGGGTCTCGGGGCCATATGCATGGCAATGGGAGGAAACCCAAGCCTTGGGACCTAAATGAATCGCTTAGTCATTGAAGGTCAATAAGGACACTTCAAACTACCATGGAGGACCTATTGATGGTATCCCAACCCAAAAACTAGGGATAATCATGCCATCGAGAGGTTTTAAATAGTAGACATGGTTC
The DNA here is from genome assembly GCA_001517045.1 of Pseudotsuga menziesii. NCBI lineage: Eukaryota > Viridiplantae > Streptophyta > Pinopsida > Pinales > Pinaceae > Pseudotsuga > Pseudotsuga menziesii. The sequence goes on from LPNX010166120.1 coordinate 333,396, forward strand.
TCAAGGCCTTACACATGGTTGACGAAGTAAACCCAAGCCTTAGTCCATAAAGGAATATTATATCCATGCAAGGCCTAAAATGATACCTCGAATCACCTCACATGACTTATAAGCACTAGGTATGGGTCGTGTGGCCTTCGACATTGTTGGGGGAGTAAACATTTGGATTGTACTCTAAAAAAACTTCTAGGAATCCATGACTATGAAAAAAACCTCAAATGACCAGCCATGACCTCTTGAAGTTACCCTTTCCTTCGAGTGGTGACATGGATGTCGTTAAAAGGTTTTGAATAGTAGATATGAATCCATGGGTCTTGGACATTGTTAAGGTAGGAAACTTAGGCATTGTACCATAAAGAAAGCTTCATAGAATATAGTTTTAAGAATGAAATTTGATCCACCATACATGGACTCATGAGCATATCCCGAACATAGTTGTGGGAGAAAGCCTAAGCCGTTCTCGAGCACAATGTATACATCATGGAGCCTCAACATAGTCAAGAGATGACACCTAGTACTTAGGACCTAAAAATGCTTTTGTGTGTCCACGGACAAAAATAATGCTTCAAAACAACATAAATGATCTCTCAATCCTTATCCTCATAGTGGATGTGTTGGTACTATTAGGAATAATTTAGAGCTAGATATGAGTTTCGAGCCTTAGAGAAAGGTTAGGAAATAAAAATCAATCATTAAATCTAAAAATCATCTTCTATGTCGTAAGCGCCATGAACAAGCACCATGGACAAGTGCCTTGAGCCTCCAATAATCTGACCTCATTATCCACAACCATTCACAAAGTTTAGGTGAAGTGTTGTCCTTTTGCCACACTAAACCGGTTTGGAGGGGCCAATAATTACCATGATATTTTCTTTTTAGATGGGGTTTCTCCCAAAGACTATCCACTAACTTGGTATTTACTCTTTTTTACTCTCATACCAAGCTAGTTAAGCAAAAACGCATATGCGTTATAATGCATATGAGATAGGAATAACGCTAATTGCATATGCGTTATAACACATATGCGTGTTTTTAAAATTTAAAAACTCGGCAGAAATAAGGTGTTGCATTATGTTCGGAAATAGCTTTGGACTACCGAACCTATTGGCTAGGACAAATAAACCAGGGCTATTATTTGTCTTTTAGAACTCTATCAATATGCTCAGCTTCAATGGCGTGTTTTGCTTTGACAAACACAATATTTTTTTATGAAAATTTATAATATTTTAGAGTACGATCTTACGATTATGAATATGTAATTTTTTTCCTTCAAATGTATGTTTAATTATTTATTATTATTTTTCTAAATGACACACGTTAGTTTTCGAAAATGGACGCATCAATTGTTTTTTATATAAATTTTGATTGCCTTTTCCATTTCCCAAGAAAACTATATGGTGCACTATAATAGAGCAAGATCTATAATATTATATATATAAATCAAGGATTTCATTAAATTTTCCCTCAAGTGTTGCACCCGCACAGAACATTTTCATTTCAATATTTTTTGACTTCAATAATTAATAATAATAAAAATAATTCATGAAAAATTATGAATAAATAGTGTGTCACTAGGCCCATATGTCCTTTATATGTTTACAATATTTTATCCAAAGTTGACATCATTTACCTCATATATTGTTTCACCTCCACAAACATATATGTTATGGTGTGCTGAAAATTTGAAAACCCAATTTCACGGAAACTAATTTTATAATCATTTACACACATTTTTTCTACATAAATGTTATATATTATGAAAGCTGATTCAATTACCTATCTTTTATCTTTTTATTTCATCTTCAAATACGTTAGGGAAGTACTCCTAATTCTCACCTAAAGTCAGAGGTTCCAGGTTTTTCCAATATTATGTGGCATCTAAAGTGTCTTTAAAGGAGTCCATGATTATGCATCAGCCCTGATATAATTCTAGGGTCACCTTGGTTAGATACATTGGGTACCTTCATGTTCAACCCAGGGAAAACATTTTTGACATTTCCTTACAAAAAGAAGAATGTCACATTCTAGGATGTTACATTGAAGTCAAGTTCAGGACTTCTGTTGTCTGAAGACTTCAAAGACAACTTGAAAGAGCTTTAACAAGAAGATCAGAAATAAATATAGAAGATGCAGAAATAATTTGATAAAGTCATCATGGACAAAGAAGAAGAGACCTCTTGTCTAAGAGATCATAATCAGAAGTTGCTTCTTCAAATCAAGAAGGATAAGGATAAGGAACAATACAATCAAAGTCTAGAGGATGAGATTCAAGATCTTCAGAAGAAACTATTAGAAAATATCGAAGAGAATGGTCATCTTAAGAAGTGTAAACAAGATATAATATATCCGATTCAGAAGCTTAAAGAGGATAAGAAATTGCAAGACAAAATGATCAGGAACCTTAAGAATGATAAAGATTTGTTGGAAAAAGAAGCAAAAACAAATTCGATCCTCGTCACAGTTCAAAATGAAGTCAATCCAGCAGAAAAGCGAAGAATCAAAACTCCTTATCGACACCCCAATTATAAAGGTCATTTTAACCAACGACATGGTCAAAAATAACATAAAAAATGAAGTTCTTATTTCATATGTGGAAGAACACAAAATATACAACCTAAACAGAAAACAGGAAGATTTATCCAACAAAGCGACCAACAATCAACTCGAATAAAGGTAAATCTAAGATGGATCACTTACAAGGAAATGCAACATTTCAGTTCAGGGATTCAAAAATTATATCGCCATGTTTCTTCAAGTGTTGGACTTGTAGGTTAAGGGAGACACATGGGGGCTTCACTTGTTGGCCAATATCCTATCACGTTAGTTCATATTGTGAGTTTTAAAATTATAAAAAATCAGACCAATATATTGCAGGTATTGGGGGGGTGAGGGGTTTAAGGTGGGGGTGGGTAGGGTGGTTTATAAGGATTGAGGTATAAAAAGGGGTGGGGAGGAGGTTTTAAGTATTGGGAGGGGGTTTCAACAAAAAGAGTTTGGGTAAATATCTATCGAAATTAAGGGTATTCTTTAATATCCCACGATCACACGTGCTGTGTGAGAGGTTCACTAAGTGAAGTCCCTGTGGGGAGACATGAGAATATGTTACGAACAAAAATAATGATAAGTCCTTCACAAAACAAGATTTGAGGAAAAATATTCCCTTAAGGGGAAGGAAATGTTACATACCTAAATAAATAATAACTAAATAAATATAAACAAATAATAAATTAAATATTACTAACTAAATGTAGGGAGGAGACACGTTATGAAATTTTATGTCTCATCACCAAGGCAACCCCTGTGTGGGTATTTATACAATCCTCCCTTTCATTATAATATCATATCTTTTATGTATTTATCAATTATTGAGAAATTATATTTTTACTATGAAGTTATCGTCAACTCGTTGACTAATCCATTGGAAGGTTTTGAATACAATCATCTAGGTTGTTTCAAAACTCAAGAGGTTTTTTTGTGCTCTACTTAATAAACATGATGTGCTCCGAATATGTTTCCTAAAAATCGCTTACTAAGCATGGTAATTGTAATATCGAAAGTAGTGCTAATAAAATTAATATCTTCATGGTATTCTAACTTTTGAAAAAAGCTATTTAACTCAATAAGAACATATATAAGTAAATGGATGCAAACTTGAACATCCAAGGAAGTGCAGGGACTAAAGAGCCATCGAGGATGATCATATAAGGAACTACAAGCATAGGTGAATCCTACCTTGTAAGCACCATAAAAAAACATTATCTTCTCAAGCAACCTGTTTCCATAGCCTGCTACTATTCATTTCCTCTATTGGTGTTGCAACATTTAACATACATGCAACAACTACACATGTAGGGAAACATAGAAAATAGTATCTTCTGAAGCAACCACTTTCCATTTACCACGACTGTTCATTGACCCAATTGGTGTTGCAATGTTTACATACATGCAACAACTATACATGCAGGTATCCATATTCATATAAGGATATCAAGCCTTTGCAAGGATAGGCCCTATTAGTGTTCCAAGAAGAGATGAAACATATTCAATACATTCTCATTTATGAGATGAGCTTCATAGGACTTAAATTGTTTGTTCAAATTGAGAATCGCTTACGTGAATGTTTTCCAAAGAAAAACAATTGCTCATTCGAAAAACATGCAATAATTATTGTCAATGATTTGGGTCACCCCACCTATGATGGATAAACCTATATATGAATAAGAAACTTTGGATAAGTGTTTGTGGACAAACTTTTCCACTATCAAAATTTTGGAAACAATATTCCATCAAAGGGGTAGTGATGCCACCCAACATTATTCATAATAGATATTGACAAACAACCATAATGCTACACTAACCTTGGAACATTGGCATCTAATCTAGTATATGACTAAGAGATTCTTACCAATGGAGGAGGGATAAAAATTTGACACTAAAATCCATCTCTTTGCAACAAACATTTTTGCAAACAATCGTAACAATACATGCTCTAAGAATTGGCTATGCCTATTGCACAATCTGATGCATTTTTCACCAATGGTTCAAACGCACAACACTATGATGAACATCGACTAGAAAAAGAAAGATTGTTAAGTGTGGGGAAATGAGTAATTCTATCTTGCAATTTATGGGTCCAATCAAGACTAACCAATGGTGCACTTGGAGCGGTCATGAAAATTGTATACACACCTGGATCTAGCCCTCGTAAATTGCTAGTCCATGATGTTGTGGCATTTGATAAATACATTGGCCATCTATGGGACCAATATCAAACAAAACACATATTGATTCCACCCATAAATTAAAGTAACAATAAACAAATCCCCCTCAATATAGCTTGGGCATTGACTATCCATAAATCCCTAAGATTAAGATTAACAAGTCCAACCATTAACATTAGTAACACTAAAAGTGTCATGGACCTATAAATTCCATAATAAAGAAATTTTTGACATAAATATAAAAACATATTTATACTCCTAACATGCAATAGTTGTTGTAGCATATGTAATTCATCGTTTCTTTGTATAGCTTACTTATCCAATTTCCAAACTACTCTTCGACGAGTTAAACCAAAAGTGGGTGTTCTACAAGTTCATTGGCATGTTGTAGTCATACCTCAAGGCGATGTTTTGGCTTATCCCTAAGGCTATGTCTTAGTCCTCATTTCCCGCCTTAACGCTTAAAGCAAGATATTTTAGTTGCATAAGGGAAGGTTGGGAGACTATGGGTATAATCTTGATCCCATTATTTAACATGTAATAAAGTTTAAAAGGACCTAAGGTATAACTCTGGTCCTAATGTGCAAAGTTTATATCATATAACATGGTTATTTGGGTTAATTTACTTGTTTCATACAGAGTTGGGACTATGGGATTTATACATAGTCGAACATTGGTTTAATGAAAGTATTGACATGTTATAATATCATTCAGTGGTGTGTTATGATGGGTTATAAAGTTCGTATTGTGGTTAAATTGAGTTATAAAGTGTTGTCCTGGCTGCAAATTAATAGCGCATCCAGGCCTTTAAGACTCTCTTGAGATCGAATCTCGGTCGTCCACTGTGAGGAACCTACAGCAAACAAGTAATCAAAACACACGATATAGCAGCAGAACTCAGAATCCCTTTTATATTAATCGCAAGCCACTTCGAGGGGGCAACCTCCTTTGAGCAAGCTCAATACAAAATAACTTCACCGTGCCTTCCTTGGCCTCAACACACACTTATATACCAAAAATAGGCGCCAATACTATGGGTCAAAACCATGGGCCAATATAAACTATGGGCGCCAATACTATGGGTCAAAACCATGGGCCAATATAAACTATGGATCAACAAATACTAAAGGCGGCTTACAAAGCATATGCGCCTCACAACAATAACACAAACTATGGATCAACAATTACTATGGGATGAATTACAAAGCATATGCGTCCAACAACAATATACTAACATAGCAAAGAGAGGGATTGACATGGGTTCCTAACATCCCCTCCCCCTTAGAAAAAGATTTGTCCTCAAAGCTTTAGATGTGGAAATTGTCGCTGTATCTGGAGGAGTGGTTCCCACGTAGCATCCTCGGGCTTCATTCCGTGCCATTGAATTAAGACCTCTGTGATAGAGCAAGAAAGAAGCTGACGAGTGCGCTTATTGAGGACAGCCTCCTGCTCCAAAAAGATGGATCCTTCATTATCCAGTTCTGGTAAAATAGGTTGGCCTTTGATGTTGGTGCCAAGAACTTTCTGCAGACAGGAGACATGAAATACTGGATGAATGCGGGAAGAAGGTGGAAGTTCCAATTTAGAAGCAACAGACCCAATATTCTGAAGAATCCTATATGGCCCATAGAACTTTGGAGCGAGCTGATGACGCCCTTTGAGTTTTAGTGAGGATTGCTTGTTAGGCTGGAGATGAAGAAAAACCATATCATTGGCTTCAAAAGTGCGTTCAGAACGGTGCTGATCAGCTTGTTGCTTCATGCGATTTCCTGCCATGTGAAGGTTTTCGTGCAAAATGCGAAGGACCGCGTCAACTGCTTGAACTGGAGAACTGCTGGGGGTGTAAGGAAGAAGAACTGGCAGTGCCTGGACATAAACTGCTTCATATGGAGTCATTTTAGAGGCAGTGCGGTAAAAGGTATTGTACCACCATTCAGCAAGAGGGAGCCACTTTGCCCACTGATGTTGTTGCTCAGAGGAGAAGCAACGAAGATAAGGTTCCAAGCATTTATTGATAATTTCAGTCTGACCATCCTTTTGGGGGTGATAACCTGAACGCATCTGCAGTTTGGTGCCAGTGTGGTGAAAGAGTTCTGTCCAAAAATGACTGGTGAAAGTCGCATCATGATCTGAGACAATGGAAGAAGGCATTCCATGAAGATGAAAGATCTGGTCCAGGAAAATTTGAGCAACGGAAGAGGCTGTATAGGGATGGCTGAGAACACAACAATGAATATATTGGGAGAGGCGATGAACCACAACCAAAATCATAGTCTTCCCTCCAGATTTTGGGAGCCCATCAATGAAATCCATAGAAATATCTGTCCATATCTGGGGAGGTATGGGCAAGGGCTAGAGCAATCCCGGAAGGGGTGTTGTTTCACTCTTATTGCACTGGCAGGTATCACCTTCAACCACCATCTGTTGAATTGTCCTTTTCATGCCCTGCCAAAAGAAGTTGCGCCGTTCCCGTTCATACGTTTTGAGAAAACCAGAGTGCTCCGCTGACAGAGAAGCATGGAGTTCATAGAAGATAGCTTGGTGAAGAGCTGTGTTCTGGGGAAGCACCAGATGACCCTTGTATCGCAGTGAAGCACCATCCCAAGAGTAATGTGGAACAACAGAAGGGTTGTTGTCCAAGCGTTGGATGATGTGAGATAATGAAGAGTCATTGACATAACCCTGCTGAACCGATTGCAACCAATTTGGAACAGGCATAGAAATAGTGGAAAGAGAACCTTGGTCATCAAATGTGCGAGAAAGGGCATCCGCCACAAGATTGTCCTTACCCTTCTTATAAGTGATCTCATAGTCATAACTCATGAGGTTGCTAACCCATTTCTGTTGTGCTGGGGAGGATACACGCCGTTCTAGGAAATATTTTAGACTCTGGTGATCAGTCTGGATGCAGAAATGAGTCCCTGAGAGGTAGGGTCACCACTTTTGTACTGCATGCAAAATGGCCATCATTTCCTTCTCATATGTAGAGGCAGCTAAATTCTTACCGGAAAGGGATTTGCGGGTGAACGCAATGGGGTGTTCATCTTGAAGGAGAACAGCACCAATTCCATTTCCGCAAGCATCACTCTTAATAGTGAACATAGCTAGAACGGGTGTAGTACACATAGTTTGTTTCAGCGTGTCAAATGCACGCTCAGTAACATGTGTCCATGTAAAAGCATCATTTTTCAATAGCGCAGTTAATGGAGCTGCAAGCGTCCCATAATCCTTGACAAACTTGCGGTAGTAGCCAGTCAACCCCAAAAAACCACGAAGGCTCTGGAGTGTCTTAGGAGGTGGCCAATTGTTCATGGCATGGCAGGATCCACACGAACCCCTTGTGCTGAGATAATGTGCCCGAGATACTCAACTTCCTTTTGGCCAAAAACACATTTAGACTTTTTGGCATGGAGATGATGATCAGAGAAAAGTTGCATTACAAGAGTCAGATGCTGGAGATGTTCAGCCCATGTTTTACTGTAGATGAGGATATCATAAAAGAATACCAGAATGAATTTCCGCAAATAGGGCTTGATGTTGGGAGGAATGCTACCAGGGAGGAGCTGAATACGATGGTCCTCTGGTCGTGAAGGTGGAAGTCCCACTGGTTCAGCAAAAACACCTGTATAGCGATCCAGAATGTGTTGGAGATCCAAAGGAGTAGTGGGGGCCGTGGATGGTTGCATTTGAAGGGAATGGAGCTGAGCAATGACACCATGGGAACTCTTCTTAAGGAGTTTTTCCAGGCAATGTGAACTGATGATGCTGAGAGACCCTGGTTGTAATCCCTTCA
>LPNX010166134.1:0-57359 GCA_001517045.1 Pseudotsuga menziesii
TTTTTCTAGGAAGACTCCACTTTTGATTATGGAGATTACTATGGTTCTGCAATAGAAGGGAATTTATGAGATCTTGAATCTCTCAATTCCTAGACCCTCAAATGAACAAATGCATGAATGAGGAGAGGATGGATTTATTTATACATTTCACAAGTAGTATTGGGTCACTCACAACTGGAGGTGATGGTGAAACAAAACTACACTAACTAGATTCAAGGAAAGTGGGGATTCCACTTTTTATATCGTCCCTTAATGGTCCAATAGACATGTGGGGACCCAAATCTTGACATATCGACAAATTGATGGAATTGAACACTTTACACTATGGAGCGATTATGACACCCACGAACCACTATTACAATGTGGATTATTTTCGAGACCCACAACCTTAATGTAGTGTATAAATTCTCATTTATTTTATTTTCCAAATCTCTCATTTTTATGATACCCTTTAAGAAAAAAAATAACTTGCTTACATGTTTAAAGATATGAATGATGCTTTTTCCTTTCTTTTGTTGAAAATCAAAATTTGATTTGTCTCATTTGATTTAGAATTTTTATAGTTAGAAACTCACAATGGTTATTAGAGATAAGAACATACACTAAAAAGAATATAAAACACATTAATGCATCATCACGAATATCATTAGACCAAATATGTTAAAGACTACTTTTTCTTAGATAAACTAAGTAAGTGTTTGTTTCCATGTCCTTGAATATTTTGAAAGTATGAAAAATGTGGTAAAATTGTTTAATCACCCTCTTTGAATGCAAAAGACTAGTTATCAAATAGCATAATGTCTACATCTCAACTCAAACATGCCCTGTACATATTATATATAATCATGATGGAAATGAAGTATCGTGTTCCAACTAAATCATATGTTTATCATACATAACTAGGCCCTTTTCTGGATGATTATAGCGATTACAATACATCAAAACAAATCACCAAATTTTTTTTACTTTTGAATGACCCTTACAAAAAAAAAATATCGTAAAACAAGAACCGAACACAACAAATTTAGCTCACAAATAAAATTGATGAAGTTTGTAATATGAATAAAAATGGTATCAGTCACGAACTTATAAATACAAATAAAGAATCTAACAATAAAATTTGGACAACTCTACAAGAAGACAACCAAAATATTGACCATTCCATTGAAGCCCCACCATTATAATGAGTGTGCATCCATTTATATTACAAACATCCCAAACATTAACAATAAAAAACATAAAATATGAACATATACACACTCATTGACGCCTTATATCCAACAATAATTGTGGACCAAGATCCTAATAAAAGCACATTTTAAACAATTGGGTCAAAATGAGTTTGAATATATAAAAACCATGTGGCATCTCTCCATCAAGAGTAGCATCCACTAACAACATATAAATGTCAGTTAATAGTTTACACATGACAAGGCATAAAATAAATCATATCTTTTGAGATCTATAACACTTTCATAGAAATAAAACTCCTAAGATAGAATAAAACCCTAATAGCATCTAATGATCCCTAAGAATCAAGAGTTCCCTAGAATTCAATATGCCTAAAAAATAATCCATGATAAAAGCATGATAAAAGGTAAATTTACAATATAATAATATATTGTAACTGTGGATCAAAAAAATAAAATGTTTGATAGAAAACATACCATGTTAATTATTGGATTTAAACTATGATGTGAGTTTATATTGTATGATAAATTGCATGTGCGGCATGCTCCTTCATAACTTGATCTTTCGGTAATAGAAATGTTATGCGAAGATTAAAATGTCGAGACAACCAAGAATAAAAAGTGGAATTGCATCAACTAGAACCTTCACCCTAAATGTGCAATCTGATGTGGGTGAACCGTGAATCATTGTAACCTTTATATAGAAAAAAATAGCCCTTGATTTTCCCTCAAATATTGGAAATCAAGGGCTGAAAGAAGGTATCACATGAAATTGAATAAAATATAGGTAAATGAAACCATATGCCTAAATTACAAGGAAAATGGAGGGAGAAATAACCCCTGGGAGCCTACGTTACTAAATTTTGGGGCCGAAAGAGTGATTTCACTATATCTTCTCTAGAAATTGGGGGCGAAAGATAGATTGCAGGGAGATTTTGGTAGGGCGAAAATAGTATTTTTCATTTTCCTCATTGAAATATGGGAGGCTATTCATTTTGGATTTTATTTTTTCTAATAAATATTTGGCGAATATATTTTAGTTGGAAAAAAACTTTCCATATAAGAAAATAGCCCACGAAATTTCAATAACCCCCTTAATTTATATCCCATCGGTTATATATAGCCCCTAAAATTATCCATGATTTGAATTATTTTTTCTTGATAAATTTATGATGCCATATCAATCTTTGTTGTTTGACAAGAGTGGTCTCTTGAATGGAATCTTATCTAATTTCATATAATTAATTGAGTTGTAGTATGCTTTGTTTTTGTGCTTTTGACATGTTCATTCTGAATTGAACTACGGTTATAAAAAATTTTACTTGAAACTTTATAGGGAGAAGGAATTGATTTCCAAAAATCAACTCATACGGTGTGAATCGAGTAGTATTTCTCCAGGTGGTTCTATAATCCCAAAATTCCTCAAGAAATTGGTCTCCTCAGTCTCTATGATGCATATACATTATTTCTTTCAAAATGGCTTATAGTACCTTATTGGTTGATTCTACCTGTCCATTTTTCTACAGATGGTACAAAAAAGAATTTGTATGCTTGATTTGGTAGTATTTCGTGATAAAATTGGATAAGATTCAACGCAAATTGAGTCCCTTAATCTATAAAAATTCCTCGAAGAACACCAAATCAAGTGAAAATGTCATCATAAAGAAAATCTACAATTGAATGTTCATTAGATTTCAAGATATCCTTAACTTCCACTGATTTAGTAACATATTTAGTGCAAACAAGGATGTACCAAGTTTTGTTTTTGACATAGGAGTGATATGTCCAATAAAGTATGAACCCCACTTTTCAAATGGTTCAATAAGTACTTCAGGGTGCAATGACATTTCATCAGATTGTATTAGTTAGCCATTGTATAGAAACTATCACGACTCTGGACTTACCTCTTTGCATCCTTAAAAAGGTTGGTCCAATTAAGTTACTCATCTATTGGAAAAGTCTCCCCAAAATTGTTCATCGTGGAATGCCTTCAACACATAGAATATATTTGATCCTCTTGGAAACACCTTCAAATGATGACATCTGCTCCGATATGGAAAAGGTCAACACTAACCCATGAGTAGGTAGCACTTTCTTTGGAAATATTTTGTATCCCCTTGGATGACATTTGTTTCAATATCTTACACATTGCAAGCCTAGATAGAAATGGACCTGTAAACCATGAGGAGTGAGTAGATACAACTAATAAATGCTCATTTATAGGAATAATATCATCTTCATTATGTATTCTAGAAATGAATTTTGAAACTAAGTTTCCTTACCTATCTGATCTACATTGGTAATATTAAATTACTATAGTAACAAAATCCATCCGTAATCCTACATTAGCAATCATTTTTTTCATCAAAAGACAAATGGAAGAATGAAAAGTGTGAATGTAAACTTCATGACCAGTGTTATAATGCCTAAACTTGTTTAACGAATGAACAACTACTAAAAATTCCATTTTAGTGATAATTTAATTAAGTTCGTCAAGTGTAAGGTTCTTACTGACAAAGTAACTAGCATAATAAAACCGATTATATTCCTATCCTATTAAGACTCTAAGATAAGTATCCAAGGAATATATGGAAATATTGAAGGGAAGAGACCAATTTGGTCCCCTCAAAATTAGTGTAGTGGAGATTTTTTGTTTAAAAGATTCAAATGCATATTGACAAGAATCAATGTCTTTATAGTGACTTAAATAATGGTGTAAAAATTATTGTGAAATTTTCAATAAATATTCTATAATAACAATGAGACCAAGAAAATTACTTAGCTCTTTCAATGTTTTGGGACCCTGACTTTTCAAAAGCACTTCTATTTTTGTCAGATCTACTTCAATACCCACAAAAAAATGTCTAAGAACAACACCTTTAGTGAAAATCATATATAATATTTTTGAGTGTTAAGAAAAGGTTGGTTGCTTGGCACCCGATCAAGAGTTTTTCAATTTTCTCTAATGCTTGTTCAAAATGAGTCACCATAGACAATAAAATAATCCATGTATACCTCAATGCAATCATGAATAAAGTCTAAAAATATTCATAGTATTGGTCTCTAGAATGTGGTTTGAGAATTACATACTCTAAAGGGAAACACTCGATAAGGAAATGTCCACCATGGGAATGTCAATGTAGCTTTGTCTTAGACCTTCGGTGCAACCTGTATTTGGTTATAGCCACTAAAACCATATTTGAATTAAAAAATTCTTCTTCCCTGCTAAGATGTCTAGGACCTGGTCAATGAATGGAAGAGGGAAATAATTCCTCATCACTACATCAAAACCCTGTGATTAGCATCCCTTTTAGCTTCCTTTTTAGCGTCCACTATCAATTTTAGTGTATTTTTCATCATTTTTTGGACAAAGTGGGCGCTTTTCCACGTGATGGTGCTTTTAATGTCGGTATTTATGTCCCTTTTTAAAAGATGAATCTAGTTTGGATGCTAATTAGCATCCAATATAGCATCCCAATTAGCATCCCAATTACCATCCTAATTAGTGTCTCAATCAGCATCCCAATTAGCGTCCCTTTTAAAAAGTTGGTGCTATTTTGGATGCTAATTAGTGTCCTAATTAACGTCCCAATTAGTGTCGCAATTAACATCCCTATTAGAATCCCAATTAGCATTCCAATTAGCATCCCAATTAGTATCCCAATTAGCGTCCCTTTTTAAGAGTTGGCATTATTTTGGATGCTAATTAGCATCCCAATTAATGTCCCAATTAGCGTCCCAATTAGCATCTCAATTAGAATCCCAATTAGCGTCCCAATTAACATCCCAATTAGCATCCCAATTATCGTCCCTTTTTAAAAGTGGGCGCTATTTTGGACGATAATTAGCATCCCAAATAACATCCCAATTAGCTTCCCGATTAGCATCACAATTATCATCCCAATTAACATCTGAATTAACGTCCCACTTAGCATCCACAAAAGCATCCCATATAACGCCAAGAATAACCTCCAAAAAAATGTCTTGTATAGCATAGCACCATATATTAATCTAGGGTTAGTGACATGAAATATGCCATGAATTTCTGTCTTACGCAAATATTACGGCCTTAACTTTTGTTTGTTGCTCCTTTTGCTTAACTGACTTCAATAAAAAAAAATCTGTTTGCTGCTCCTTTCGCTTAACTGAATTCAATAAAAAAAATGCAAGACTTGAAGCTTCGCTAAAGACAAAGTTCTTGATTTTCTCAAGCTCTTCTGCTATCAAGTTTGTGAAAATATTAAGGCCTTGTAGTTTGAAGAGCTTCGCTTTAGACATAGTTTCTTTATCTTAACGAGATCTTCCACTGCCAAGAGTATGAAAATATTATGGCCTTGTGACTCTAATATTCTCCTGCTCCTCCTTTTGCTTAACCGGCTTGAATTACACAACACAGCATAAGGATACTCTTCTCTCACCCGAGAGGCCCATGTTCAAGTCCCAACAAGGAAAATTAGATAATGATTTCCATTTATAAAGACAACATACGAATGTTTTCAAAGGAAATTAGTTTTGAAAATGTTTTGAAACGTGTTTTTTAAGATAAAAATTAGTTACATAAATACACAGGTATTCATCATCTACATTATTAGATAAAGTCTTGAGACCATTGATGAAATAAACATTCAATAGCTTTTTTGAAATTTTTACCTATTTTGCGTACATTCATACTGTTCCGTTACAAGTGCATAGATTATTAGAGATTTGAATCCTAACTATATAGAGAGTGCCTTTATCCTAAATCCTAACTGATCTATATCGAGAGATTCCAAAATACGCTCATATTAAAAGCACCAAAATAATTTACATGTAAATTATTTTTTAAATCAAAATTGCTTACCTAAACCCATTTATTCATCGCCTCAATTATTGGATAATGCCGGGTAAAAATGAAAAAAAGAACAAAAGAACATAAGAACATTCAACATCGATTCTAATTTATTTTACTTATTTATAGCATAGAAGAAGATTTTAAAAGTAAATAACCTTTAATAACTTTGTGGATTTTTTAAGCTTCTAAATTTACTTAGACGTTTTTATATGTAGAATGGTTTAGTGTGGATGACTGCGTGCACTTGAGTTAGGTGGAATAAAAATTCAGAAGTTAGAATCTATTTGAGATTGGAATTAATCCCAAGTGAGGGAGCCATTGCACTCACGCATGGCTTCCTCTTCTCATTGCTTCCATATGTGCTCACTTCAAACCTTATAGCCCTTGGTTTGGATTTGTGTAATGTTAGTGGGATTTTTCTAAAAAGAAAAACTTTTTTTATTTGAGGTGATGCCTACCACAATGAAGGATCGCGGGGTGATCCCTTCCATCTTGAAACTGAAGATAAATACCGCATTTTCCTCTCATTTTTGGCCTTTTAAAAATGTTGCACTTGCTCTACTTACCGTAGAATTTATGTTAATTCAGTAATTTCACATAACGTCGTCCTTTTGAATTTCACAATGACGCTTCAAAGAGGTCATATTAGCATTTAATATAACAATGATATTTGTGTACAACTCTTGAAACGTAAAAAAAATAATTATTTTCTTAGTTGGTGAAACCCAATTGTTGAATTTATCTTTAAATCACATATTTATCTTTTAAGTGTATTTTTCCATTATATATGTTTTCACTCTTTCATGATTAAATAAAAAATATTATATAACTTTTTTATTAAAAACAAAAATACATACAAATTTACACATTATCATTTGTATTCTATGCCATGAATCAGCTTACTAAATCATAATTTTGAAAAATAATTTCGTTCATTTTAGACATATCCAAAAAAAATTCGAAAAATAATTTCGTTCATTTTACACAATACCGAAAAAAAATTTGGTGTTTCATTTCCCCCGCTTTGGGGTATGCTAGTTAGATTACAGAAGCATAAAACCAATGGTCATGTGGTTTGGTTTATGTTTGTGTAATATTTGTGGCTCTCTTTACAGCGCAAATGGTGTGACCGTGGGGCTAAATATTCGAAAGGTTGGTAAATTTGGTTTCAAACTTAAATATCGGAGGGAATTTTAAACTAGCAAAATTCAATTTTGAGAGGGAACCCGATTCCCCATTTTCCCATTTGGATTTTCCCTCATCATTTCATATTGGTAACCTCCACTATTATTTTTGACTGGCCATTGTGATCAAATGAAAGGTCCATTGGATCTAATCAGCAGATCTATTCACAGGAGCGGCGGGCATAGGTAAAAGTAGGGCAAAGTGGAGGAGATATGTTCACAGGAGGGGCCAAGGCTACACATAGAGAAAAGTGGAGGAGATATGTTCACAAGAGGTGCAGAGGGCATACATAGGGAAAAGTGGAGGACAAATAAGGAAATTTCGTCTCTTTGGATGCTTTCATTGCTCAATTTGGTAGTTGAATCTAGCTCCTGATACTTATAAGACTCCGTCCATGTGCATTTTGTAGGAATTCAACTACTTAAAATTGATATTTAAGGAAGAGAATATTTGCAAACCCCTGATCTTATCTATGCAATCCTTAGCACTCTGCACTCTGTTAATATCCATCTTGCAAGGACCCACCCGTGGAATCGCAATAAATTACTAAGGTCAGGTATGCAAACCTTGGTTATGTTTAAATTATTTTATACTTTACCTAGACTTTCCCGGTTGCAGCTGTGATTATCTCTAATCATACTATCCTCTTCCTCAATGACACCATTTCTATTGTTTTGCTAAATTTTGCTGCTTGTATATATTTGTATTATTTTATGCCGCAGTAATGCCTCGCCCTGGCTGGCCTTTGACCTGCGATAGTTGCAGGTCGGGATTAAGGGGGAAGAATGAAAATAAAAACATGGGGATAAGTGAACCAAAAGACCAAAAACTACCGAAAGAAAAAAAAGAGTTTGAAAAGGAGGCACAAAATTGAAAAGAAGGTGCTTCATTGTCAAGATTAAAAACATGGTATGGTCTCCAAACAATGTAGTTGTTCACTCTTACAAACGAGTTTCATTTACAGGTGGGAAATATTCAACATGGCACCCAGTATAATCTGTATGAGCTTTTATTTTGTAGTTGTTGTTCCCTATTTATTGATGTTGTGTTGTTAGTTTTTAGTTGGTTAATCTGTTTATTTCCTATTGTGTTCTTTCTAAATGATGAGGTAGCTTCTGTGTTCGAATAGGAAGCCATGATGTGAGGAAGATATAGGGTTTAGTTATTAGAGCTATGTTTCCTGATTGCTATAGTCCCTGAGTTCTTTATAGGAGCTAGATGTAGTTATGAGAGCTGAGTGTAGTTCGAGTGGAAATAGTTATTAAATGGCACGGTTGAACCTGCGTGGAACCTACCTTTAGATTGTGAGTATGATAAGGTTGGAATACCTTTGAGATGGGTGAATGGGGATGGTATCAACAGAAAAAACCTTTACTGGCAGCCCTATATTTTCTATATCTGGTAGCTATTAGGCATTAGCATAAAAACTAAACCAATTTTATAGGGCAGAGGAGAAAATTGGTTATATGAAATAAACCTATCATTGACCTTCGAAAACCATGGATTTTTATTGGTAAAACCGCTTGCAGAGATTGTAACAACTACTGTATCAGTGAAACTGAAAAAACCAAATGCTTAGTGCACCGTACGAGTCTCCCTACGCGAGTGGGAGGTTGTTGGCGTGTCGAAACCGCCAATAGAAATAATTGACCTTCGAAAACTAGGGTTTTTTATTGGTAAAACTGCTTGCAGAGCTTGTAAGAACTACTGTACCAGCGGGACTAAAAAAACCAAATGCTCAGTGCATCGTGTGAGTCTCTTTGGCGATTGGGAGGTGTTTGTCTGTCAAAACTGCCAATAGAAATAAACCAGGAAAAATTGATTTATACTTGTGCACTTGTGCTATTGACTCGAACATTGAATATCTTTGCGATTAACCGCCAAAAATTTGTTAGTTTCCATCACCGCTTGAAAAGTTAATTTTAGATTCTTCCAGGTTTTCTCTCTTGTGCATGAATGACTTGCCTGAGAGGCTCCAGAAATAGATATTGTAAAGTCATTATTGTATATTTAATAACTCAGATATTTGTCTACAACTATATTATTGACAGGTTGCATTCAGGCCAATAACTAAATAACATTGCACAACATATATTCTTTTCTAATATCAGAGCTGATAGCAATTTTGAAGGTTCCTCCTTAAGATCATATCTCCCTTTATGAAGGGTGCATTTATTAAGGGTAGAACTATTTAGTATTTTGATAAGCATTTAGATATTATTTTAGATTTTAAAAGGTGGAGATGGGAGAGGTGATGGTGGTAATGAAATGACCTGTATCTAAGTTTTTTTATTATTTGAAGATGTGTATACATAATAATCCTTAGATATGACTATGAGATGAGGATTTAAAGAGAAGAGGATGTAAAGACCAGCAAATTTTATATGTATTTTGGTGGGGCTAAGGACAAATGTCGTGAGAAACCGCAAATGTTTGGAAAGACGGAGGGAGATTATATTACAATCATGCCACCCATCAAATTGAAGACTATTCTTAATCCAACAATTGTTTTTTTAATTTTATTAATAACCATTATTTATCCATATCGTGTACCCAATGACACCTCTCTATAGCAATGCATCGATTCAACCCAGCACCTTTCCCTCTGGTTCATGCTACTACCTGAGTTTTCAGCTTGTGGGAAAGTCCCAACCATAGAGTTTGAGTTTTCACCTTGTGGATAAGTCAACAATTGTCACCTCAGTGACCTTATCCTTCTCTCTACCTTCTAGATGTTTCCAAGTCCAAATATGATGGTTAAGCTGGGAATAATGGACTTGGGATAGATGAGATTTATGACAATGTTATTTGGGTAATTCAGATTTGTTATAATGGACAGAAATTTGGCTGATTTAAGGTATCTCAGGGAGTTGACCAGGGACTAAATTGATTCTGGTTGCTTGGATTAATTATCTTAATGAATTGTAGCAATCAAACCAAAAAATATAGTCCTTGAAATACACAAACGGTTATGGTTTTCTCTGTTGTAGATGAAGTCTGGAAACTAGCTTTAGGTGCTTGAATATTCCAGATTTCATACATAAATTAAATGTTTCCTTTAGATAATCTGTGAGTGCTCAAAGTATTTACTTGTCAATCTGAAAATCATAAGATATTCACTGTTTATATTTCAGGTTGCTAACAGAAATTTAAATGGGTGATTGTTATATCTTTTATGTGGTGGATGAAAGGGGAAACCAATGCCTTTTCAGCTTGGGTTTAATGGGGTTAGGGCTTTAAATCTTACAGTATTAAGGCAAACACAAGTTAAGACCCTTAAATTTTCCCGATTTTCATCATAAAACATGTAGAAATAAAGAATAATGCAATGCTACTTACCAACTTTTTTTCAATATTTATTTTCATTGGGATATTCATCAAACAGGAACCTCAGCGGTTACATGCACAATTAGATCCCACCATGAAATATGCAAAATTTAGGGGGGAAGAAATCCACAATCCTTATTCACTTGGAGGGTAGCGATTCAGCTGTTCACTTTTTCTTGAGCATGATAACATTATCCACAAGCATTCAGATGATTACATAGCATCAATATGCATTGACACAAAGACACACATATAGGAGCACCAATTTTAATTATCAATCCCAACACTAGAAAGCAGAGCAAATAGTTTTCTAAAGTTACCTTCACTTTCAACAACCATCAGAAATGGAGGAGCCTTGCTTCAATAGATTTCTAGGCTCAAAACCTACATGAATAAAATAAGAATATTTTGTCCAAAACCCAAATGGACTAGATCAATAGTGCATAAAATAATGAGTGGTTGTTCAACAATAGAAATGATCCCCACCACTTGAGGCATGCGCCCTGCTTTTAGGGGGAAGAAATCCACAAACCTTATTTACTTGGAGGGTAGTGATTCAGCTCTTCACTTTTCTTGAGCATGATAGCATTATCAACAAGCATTTAGATGATTACATGGCATCAATATGCTTTGACACAAAGCGACACATATAGGAGAAACAACCTTAACTATCAATCACAACACTAGAAAGTAGAGCAAATGGTTTTCTAAAGTTACCTTCACTTTCAACAACCATCACAAATGGAAGAGCCTTGCTTCAATAGAGTTCTAGGCTCAAAACCTACATGAATAAAATTATAATAATATTTTGTCCAAAACCCAAATGGACTAGATCAATAGTGCATAAAATAATGAGTGTTTTTTCAACAACAGAAATGATCCCCACCACTTGAGGCATGCGCCTGCTTCTATGTGGACAAAAGAGCATGAGAGGTCTGACTACCTACTCAAATAATTGAATATGTGAGTCAAAGTGGTCAGTCAAATGTGAAGGACCAAGTTTCCCTTGAATTCTCTTCCAAAATTTGGTTAAACAATACATATTTGGTAACTTCCTCATGGTGCAACCTCTTGAAAATGATGAGGAAAACTCTGCTCTTGAGAGTTTGATCTGGAAACTAGTGCCAATTTGTTGAACAAGCATGGCCCTTTTCTTTAGACACAAACGCTCAAGGAAAGTGAAATAAAACATGTTTTAATTGCTTCCAGTGGTACTACGGTCCCTCTTGAAGTGGATCCACATGTGTGGTTATAATTAGACTTTGATTCCAACGAACCCTTTCTTTTTTCGTCTTCAAATGTGTGCAAAAGGGTAAATAAGGCCCCACAACCATAGTGTTCTAGGAAAAGTGTCAAAATGGTCTCTTTTCATGAACATGCCTGCCACACGTTAAAAGTTAGGATGTAATGCTGAGCTTATTTCTATTAAAGTTTTGAATTATAGTGGTCATCATAGAACAATATCAATTTCATATTATGAATGTGGGTAAGTATGCTAGCCAGGAACTAGATTGGAATAGGTGGGATAAATATTTCAGCCCTTTGGTGTGCTGACTGAGCTATAGTAGTATTTATTGTTTTTTTTTTGTAAGTACCCACAGGGGATTTGAACTCATGACCTTCCATTTACAACTTCTCTCTCAATTCTCGCATGTACGGAAAATGAATAAATAATAAGAAATCATTCTCGCATGTACTTATGCCATTGGATCCTATGAAGGATTCAAGGTAGATAGTGTGGGATGAAGTTAGAACATGTCATAGGGCTTGGGAAAACTGAGGCCTATCTATGCACAAGTTTCTTAGCACTTCATGAATATGTTTGTACTAGCTAAATACCATCACCGGTTTGTTCACGGAATCATCTATAAAGATGAAAAGTCACATAATATGTGTTGATTGGAACTGATAATATGGGGTAATATGGAGTAAGCTAATTAAGAGCTTGATTTAAGACTAAATAATTGCAATTTGATGTATCCTTCTTGGTTTTGTGAGGAAATAAAAATCAATATTATGGTGTTGAATTACACTGAGTGAACTTGTTTTGAATTGACTTCAAAATTAAGAGATAATGTTATAAATACCCATATGATATCCATTATAGTGAATTAGCATGTGGTGTTCTATTCATTATTTATGCTCCAAAGATTATGAAAAATGCAGATTAAAAAATTACCCAAGTCCTTAGAGAGATTACCTAGTTTATCAATCCTGAAAACCTTTGTAGAGGGGACTTTCCTTTGCCGTCTCAACAAATCATATGGACATACTTCTATCTTAAACAAGCAAAGTGTTTAAATCTTCATTCGCATGATCATATATCTATGTTATTCTTTTATATATGTTCATAGTTTGAAGATTCTTTTTATAGCATTTTCAGAAATTTGTAACATTGTATATCCTAGGTTGAATGCAAAACACAATAAATATCATATAGCCCTTAGTCTAGGAAAATAACAGAATTTCAATCAGTTCTGGTATTAGATAGAAATTTCTGGGATTGAATACTTTTGTTTGGATGAATTTTGCAAAAGAGGCCATTTTGGGTAGATTTTGATTGCAATTTTCCTATTTTTAGGAGCATTAGATTGAATTGAGTATTTTGCTAAGGAGATACTCACAGGAGTTTCTTTGTAATAATTGTATTATGGAAGTATATTTTGAATTACTTTTGAATCTGGATTTTGATATATCATGATTATCTATACTCAGGATAATATGCGAATATTTAATTCGAATACCAATTTTTTTGCTGCAAACATGGGAATTAGAGAATTTCAAAGCGACCAATTTATTGTCTATTCCATGAAACCAACCATTTGGCCCCTGGTACCTGGAGTCTTAGAGCAAGTTATGACAATCATACAAGCACATATACTGAGATTGATGTGGCATTCCCCAGAGACTATAGTGAACTACTTCAACATGTATGCATCTTGGTTTTAAACAAAATAATATTTTCCTATCTTGTTTGCCATGTTACGAGTTTATGTATTTTGGATACCATCTTTGTTTGGTATTTTGTTATCTATAATTGTTAGTGTTCTAGATCCTTGTTTTCTGTCTTGACTCTCATTTTTAGGTGGTACTTTAGGACAAAGTGAAATAACATCATAGAGTGAAATGGGCTTGTAATATTTAAAGCAAGAGGGGTAATTATTCTTAGAAATACTAAGCAGGGAAAGCTATATTTAAATTTTAAATCCCCCGCAATTTACCAAAAATCCTAGATTCTTCAACTACCATTATTATCTCCTACTCCAAGAACTTGTAAAAGCCAATATAAAATTCCATGGTCCATCCATCGAGACCTAGGCTCTTTTCCTTAATGAATAAGACAAAACCCCCTTCAATTATTATTTGGAAACTTATGCTTCTATTGTTTCTTTCATTTTTTGATAAAAGAGTTTTGGAAAAAAGTCTAATGATCCTCATATGCTTTGCAATATAAGGGACATTAGGTTTCCTTCAAAGGAGTGTTTTAAGATCATTAAATTATAAATTGGCCCCACATACCAATGAAAAATCATGCACTACTTTTATGAGTGCAAAGTTTTTATCATTGCACTTCGTTATCCCTATATTATATTATGAAAATTAATTGTTTCCCTTCTAAAAACACATTTGAAGGTACACCATTTACTATTCTAGGTTAATTATTGATATAGTTTCTCTCAGAATCTTATTCCATGTTGGTGATTTTGTTTTAAATTTAGTTAACTAGATTTTTATTGCACTTCTAATTATGTCATCCTACTAGACATTTTTCAATAACAAAGAACCAAGTAATCAACAAAAAAAGATATTTATTTCCCTTTGTGACTTTTGTCTAATCAAAGCGTTTCAACAATAGATAACTAATTAATCTTTTATAAATTGTGGTCTTTGGATATTATCACTTTGAACCTGTGTCATGCGAAAAGTATGTTTCTTTTGCACACACTTCATGCACTTAATTGTGTAGACGAGTAACATAGCTGGTGTCACCATATTCGTTTTGTGTTGGAAAAACCACACCTTACTTGGATTTTTAGGTGGGTAAATTAATTTTATTCTCCTTTGTTTATCTGTGTGAAGTTGGTTTACGGTTTCTTGTGAAACTTAAGGTCTACTGGATCTTTCAGAGTTTTCAATGCTAAAGTATTGTGATTCTGAATGATTTCATTGGGTATCTATTTCTAGAATTCAGAACAGTTGACATGACTGCAAATATCGTCCTTCCTTTGTAAGGAGATTGATAAGCCTTCTGAGTAATTCTTGAGTTTATTAATTATGAGTCATAACAGATAAGTGTCCACATCAATTTGTTATCTAGTATAAGGAAGTGACAAAAGGACTTTGTTCCAGTTGCTAGACGTTTTTGAGAGTGCATTTAAGGAGAGATTAAACCATCTGTTGAAATGACTTATTAGAAAGGGAGCAAAATTTGCTTGTAATGACCAAGTGAAAATAGGTCTCTAGTGTCGAGTTCATTTAATTTCCTATGATGACAATATGTTTTTCTTGATCTTTTCAATGTGATATATAAATTGCATATCTTGCATTTCTTCAGGTCTCCAAGTTGGTAGAAATACCTTTATATCAGATCTAGCTAATTGCCTAGTTTATTCAATTTTCATTTTTGTTCTTGGATTAGTGTGCTGGAAGACTGTCTTCTATTAAGTGCATTGTTTGAACATACTACTTTATAAATCTAATGTAATAAATAGATCATAGCGAATGCTAACCTTTTTTCAATAGGCAGATCTTTTAATAAGTGTGTTATTTTCCTTTACATATATGATAATATTCTTTATGAACATTGTTGGTAGTGTATGTTGTTGTAAATCTATACTAAATTTTTCTGCAAGTGCCTTTATCATTTTAAGACTGGGTATAAAGGGATGACTATTTGTATCAGTATTATATTTTTGTTGTTCATTTGCACTAAGGGATAGTGCTTTTTGTAATCCCATTAAGCCAATTTCTTGAGTTTTGTTAAAATTCCTAGAAAAGGTTTATGGATTTCATAACCTGCTTGATCATATATTGTGAACTTATATAGTCTATCATCCTTTTCCGACCATTAGATACTCAAAGTTGTGTATTGATCATTTTTACCATTATAGAGGACTATGTAATTTAGGT
The DNA here is from genome assembly GCA_001517045.1 of Pseudotsuga menziesii. Lineage (NCBI taxonomy): Eukaryota > Viridiplantae > Streptophyta > Pinopsida > Pinales > Pinaceae > Pseudotsuga > Pseudotsuga menziesii. Next base: position 15,664 of record LPNX010166134.1, read on the forward strand.
TCCTGAATTTTTAAAGGGTGCTAGCTTAATGGAAGAGCGTCTGCCTTACAAGTAGGAGGTTGGTGGTTCAATTCCTCCATGCCCTAATGATATTATAATATTGGTTAAAAACAACTAAATTATTAACAAACAAAAAAAGAGATAAGTGACCAAACAAAATGACCAAAATCCGTATAAAAAATTACTAAAAATGACTAAATTAGTGACCAAAAAATGAGAGATGTGAAAATAGGCATTAAAGAGGATGCAACACGCAGCGCTAATGATGAATCCAAACATGGCGTTGATATGGTAGCAAAATAAGACGTGAAACTAGGCATTAAACATGATGCAACACGTGGCTCTAATGATGAAGCCAAACATGGCGTTGATATGGTAGCAAAATAAGATGTTACTTTGGATGCAAAAATGGTGCTACATAAGAAGCAAAATATGGCGCAACAATAGAAGAAGTATTTGGCATCATTTTGGTAGCAAAACACGATGCAAAAAAGGAAGAAAAATTTGGTGCAAATTTGGAAGCGAAAATTGGCACATATTTGGAAGTAAAACATGGTGCAAAATGGGATGCTAAAGTGGTAGCAAAAACAGATGCAATATTTGATGCTACTTTGGATGCTAACATGGTGATATTAAGGATACAAATATTGCACTAACAGGGACATCATTTAAGAAGCAAAAGCGGACACTCGCTAGGAAGCAAAATAGGACGTTATTTAGGAAGCAAACCTCGATGTTGTTTAGGAAGCAAAGTTGGACACTATTCTGGAAGCAAAAAAATAGACGCTATTTTGGACGTCATAAAGGATGCTATCTAGGAAGCAAAAAAAGACTTTTTTTGAGACACATTAATTTTTGTCCATGACGCGTCCCATTTAGTGTCTAGTTTGACCACTCAATGTAAAAAAAAAAAAACACTAAAAAGGGACGCTAAATGGGACACTAATTCCAGGATTTGTTGTAGTGCATGGTAGCTTTGTTTAACTATCGATAGTCCACAAATATTTTCCATTTATCATTGTTTTTAGGGACTACTACCATTTGTGAGACCCATCTGTTGTTAGAAATTGGGTAAATGAATTTGGCATCAAATAGTTTTTGCAATTGTGATGGGCTCATACACCTCGAAAGGATTCCTAATAGAAAAAAGCATCACTTTGAGTATATATATATGATGCGAGTATATATCAAGGTGTATACCATTCATATTGTGGTAATCCCATGTGAAATATTTTGACTATCTTTCCAAAACTTCAATCAATTTTTCCTATTTGGATTTAGCAAGATAAAAATTTACATGCAAAAATTTACCTAGAATTATATCAATGGGCATATTGTGGAACCTTGTTTAATACGTGGTGGATGCACAATATTACAAATTGCATATAGAATTTTCAAATCATTTTCTTATTGCACATTAGTATCCAAAATATGCTCTAATGGAAGAGAAAATATATGAGAATCATTTGAGAAATTAGAATTGTAGAAAAAAATGTTGATTTACTTCTCTGCATGTTATTTAAAGTTAATTACGTGATCTCACTATATATACTGCCTATACAAATTATCCATCCTTGTATTCATTATCTTGACATAAGATATTTTCTATCTTTGCAAGGGATTTTGCTAATGGGTATAAAGTTACTTGTTTTACTGTAACTCCAAGTGAAATAAACATTTTTTCGGATTTACATCGAATGAATGCATCCAAAGTATCAATCCATGGCTTGTCAAAGATCACATAATGTCCTCCGAAAGGAGATATGGGGTGCAAGATCGTGACATATACAAGATACTCCTAATAATATATGGAGACAATCACATCTTCCAATACTCCCTTTTGTTTAATCTTAGATCTAACAACTAATTTGGGGATAGTGGGACATGGGTGAACATTTGTAAAATTCAATTTCTCCATGGTCTAAATGGTCATGATATTAATGGCTACTCCAAGGTCAATTAGAGTATTTGGAAGTATGATTATTTTAATTTGCACAAAGACGATAGGATTATCAAGGTTTCTATATCTATCCACAAAGATTTGTCCAGACATCAAATATGCAAACTCTCCAATAAATTGTGTGGTAGGTGGCCCATTCTTCTTTCTCCATGGTTTCTTCATACACGTATTTTTTCATATATAGGTACACTTGTTTAAGGGATCACAACATTGGAAATTTTATGCAAACATTTCTCAATTCAATGTTAAGGTCATATTGAGAGAGAGATACTCATTTATTTAGATTTATCCTCTTTAGATAGGGGGCATATTTACATGAAAAGGGATCCACTAAATGAATAGTTGTTTGTTTTATTATGGGAGTATCATCACCAACTGTGTGATTGAGAGTTTCCTCCTCTAGATTTTCTTCAATGATGACTAGGGTGTTTTGTTTGGAGTACTTTTCCTTATCGTAAGTGGATATCCTACAATCCTACTAGTGTAACCAAATAGGTGGGAAAATGTTGTAAATCAATGTTAAAAACATAATGAGATAGTTTATTTTTTGGATTAGGGACATGCTTGACAAGAAGCTATTTGGTAATGGAGGCTATGTAGAAAGCAATTGTAATTGTTGAGGATGTGTGATCTATTATTGTTGAGCAAGAAACTATATACGATAATAAATGTATAGTCGTGGTGGATATTGTTGTTGAAATTGTGGAGGATAATAGTGTTGTGAATGCATGGGATAAGTAGGCATATTCCTATAGTTACACCCTTGCTACCCTTATTTCCATGAGTTATTTTGGACTTGTTTTTTAGGCCATGTTTTTCATGAATTCTAAGGTGGATATGACTATAACATCCCTTAAAATCACTACTATTTTTCTTTTTAACTATGTAATATTGAGATTGTTGTTGTCATCATCTTGTAAATACTCTATTCTTCCATAGGTCTTAGCTCATAGTTTGAGACTCATTTCGCATGTTGCATGGACGTTGATTCACTAGATGTTATATGTTTGTCCTTACGAGATATTATCCATATTATAACATTTGAATACAAATAAGGGGTAACGTTTATATCCATGGCACAATGGCCCTAGAGGCCATCTCTTCTCTATTGTCGTGTTGCATTTACAGTGGCCTTAATTGTTGTATCTTATGGACCCCATTCTCTTGATTTGGATTAATTATGTGTGATTTGATCACCGCGTTGGTGATTTGGTGGTTGAGATTTTAATCGGATGAGCTCCTCCCATTTGTTGCACCAGTGATGAAGTTGACAAGTTTCATGGTGACTGTTAATTGTTTTGGTTTCCATGTAGACATTTTCTCATTATGTTGGCATGAAATAATTTTGGCTTGCGGAAACCTTATTAGTTGGCAATTAACTTGCCTCACATTTAGCTCCGTCCACCTTTTCCTAACCGGCCTCTACTGCGAATTTTGTCATTTAACTATTGCACCATCGAGGTATTTCCTCTGGTATGTTCTGCGTCTATTTGTGATGGGATCTCATCTCCTTTGCGATCCTTCCCACTCCTTGCATGGTCTTGTGGTTGTATACAAATTCTTTCTCACATACTTAGTGGTAGTGTAACAGTTCTTTGCTTGTTCTCTATTTTCATTGTTTATTTCTTGTATGTTTTACTATTATGGTGTTTTGAACATTTGTTGGATACTAATGATGGGTCCTTGGGTGACCGAAGGTGCCCATAATATCAGATGACCTTCACACTCTTCCACAACGTCCCTGGAACAGGTAACTACTTGTTTCGTATGTGTAATTGATTATTAGTTAGCATCATATATGATATATAAATTATCATTTCTCAATAGAGTTTGTTTGTATTGGAGGTTCAATGGATTCACTTGGTGCCTTCCTTAGTTAGCATCACCTTCAGCTCCCTCCCTATTAGGTGAGAGGTTAAATGCTTTCTCACTCACTCCTTATGTATTTTATGATTGTGTTTATTATTTTACTCATGTATTACTTCATGTTGCAAGTCTAACTGTTAGATGGTTGTCAAATGATTATTTTGCCAAGTGGGGCTTCTAGAGGAGTTGACAACAAAGGTACATTGGGTTTCACTTGGTCATTATTTCTGGTTCATAGTGACGGTTTAGGGGAACATATTGATTGTCCTTTGATCAACTAAACACTTAGGAGTTTAAGGTTTTAAAAGGGTTTGGTTTCTTACTTTGTGCTTCCATCTTTTTATGATGTCATTGTAACTTGCAATTTATTTAACTTCAAGATGTTTTCTTGGTTATTAATTAATGTAACTGTGTTCCTATATAAGGTTTGGATCATGTGGATAATTTTAATTTTATTTATTTATTCTTCTTCCTTTATTATTTTGAAAACAAGGTTGGTTGGGATCAATCTCGAACCTTTGTAGTTGCTTGGAATGGTTTACGATATATATTATAGGACTATAACTCTTTTATGTTATTGGATGAGGGTGTGGATTTACTTGGATAAAAAATGTATTTAGCTTGTACTCGTTAGCACCGGTGGTTCCCTTTAAGTCCTTCCTATCCTTACAATTGTTGGCTTGATTAGTAAACTAGAGTTTTAACCCTTATTCAAATCATTGTTTAATGCATATTCCTTACTATGCATAAATAGAGAGGCCAAGCCCATATTTTCGACTTGCATTGTGTCATTTGGTTCATCTCGTTCCTCTAATAATATGTTTAATATATTATTTTTTAATCTTGATACTTGGCATCGACCCTTGGTCATCCAGTTGACTATGGTATTTATGTTTTGAATGTTTATATTTTGGAAAGATACTTCTTAAACTTAGAGATGTGAGTGGTTAAGCCATCGTATTCATTTCAATCAACAAAACCTACCCAAACAGGCTACTTTCCTGGTTTCATGTGTGTATTAGTCTTAACCAAGGCTTGACTTATGTGTATTATGATCACTATAAATAGGTCGAGGCTCGAGCATAACACAATGCATTTCCTTGCACAATTTTACTTGTCTTAGGTATTTCTTGTTAGGGGTTAGCAGACCATACGATTCAACTTGCACTATTTTTTTCTATTGATGATTATTTGTATATATGACTAATAAGATCTAGATGCTTGTTCCATTCACTTGTCATTAAATTATTTATTACTTGTAAATTTATGATGATCATATACATAGATATATTAGCTCTCAGGGTTTTAAGAAGTTTAAAATATATAATTTTTTTCTTCATATAAATCTAAAGGCAATCCTTTCAACTAAAAACTAATGTAACAATGGATTTACTAGGCACATTTTCTACTCTATATTAAAATTGAGAAATAACAAATATATAGCCATTTTAACAATTGTGATCAAATAGTATTTGAAAAGGAAAATGGAAGATCTTTTTAATCTACATGTTCAACAAATGTCCATGAAAAGAACTTGATAGTTCAATCGATTCAATGATGCATTCATTTAGACTTTAATGATGAGATAGTTAATTTCCTAAAAAGAATTTATTATTGATATTTCAACAAGTATTTAAATGGAAGCCAAGAAGCATTAGAAATTGTATCCTAAGTTACAATGCATATTTTAACTAAGCATAAACATAACTATTGAACAAGAATTGGATAACATGAAGAACGATTCATTTAATCAGCATTTGAATATGAAGAAAACATAATAAGATAGAAAAAAAAATGAGCTGAACAACATTAGGCACATATATGAAATTACCAGGCCTATAGGAGAAACTATAGTTGGAATAACCTTTTTCCAATTAATCATAAACCGTCGAGTAGCCAAACTACTTCTTACCAATCACCTCCTAGCATAAACCATTGCAAAATAGGGGCTAGTGTTCCTACTCTTAACTATATTAGAACTGTTTACCTACACATAACTAATCTCAATCTTAAGGAACCAGCTCTTTCTCTCACAACAAATCTCACAACATGGGAAAAATTACTAGTACAACAAAGGTTCTCATGTAGAAAGCCCCCATGCATACTAGGAAGCACCCTACCCTCCCACATATCCATAAATAATAATTTTTCCTAGGTCTTACACAAGGCCTAACTTTCCCTATTTCGGAATTGGTTGGACTTGCGTCATTATAAACATTTTTTTGGTTAATTTCTGTTATTTATTGTGCAATTTTAAGTGCAGAAATGAAATGAGGTGATACTAAAACTCTGAGCACACCCACACTCTGTAAGATTTGGTAGTGTTTTTGTTCGTTTTGAAAATTCCATGAAAATTCATAGCAAAACAATGGATAAAACCAATCGAAAAGAAAATCCGTCCCGTGTTTGCTTCAACATTTAAGAAACAAGGGAAAGAGCCATCTGATTATTTTTTCCTTTCTTTTCAAGGGAAAGAGCCATCTGATATTCTATCCCCAGAATGAAGGGTAGGGGGGCGCGGGGCATAGACCTGTTTATGAATGGTTCCCGGATCCCGGGTCTAATCTCGTGACCACTTTAAACCTCTTCTTGTTACTATTTATCACATCCACTTCAAAATGTATTTGACCATAAACTTCGTTTCTTTTCGGGCATCAACTTCATTCGTGTCAACCTCAACGAATAAGCGTAAGTCCGTGGTTTCTAATTGCCATGAAGAATTGTAAGAATGGACTATTCCTCAAATTGAACCGCCACCGCTTAAAGTATTCATTATCTATATCTATTTATGTTAAAAAATAGTTTATTATTTGCTTTTATATTTTGACCTTTCGTGATAAAGAAGTTATGTATTTTTTTCAACTAGAAATTATCCCAAGACTCAAAGGACGGGACATCTAAGTTAAGGTCAACTTCAATGTTGAATGAAAAATATATTTACTAATTTTTTTATATATATCTCTTCAAAGAAAAGTATGGTGATGTTTATCATGCTACTGCATTTGATATGGCATGTGATTTAAGATTTCTTAAGAAAATGTGCGTTACATTCGAGTGATAATTATGACATGTGGTTTAAGACTTCTTCAATGAAAACGTGCGTTACATTCCACCATTAGAACTAAGACTTTTTCATAGAAAACGTGATTTGAATTAATCTATAAACTTAATTAAATATAAAATTATACTATATTATTTAGGAAAAATTTGGTAGTGGAATATGTTTTAAAATGCTTTCGATGGCTTAACAGTTTTGTTTCAATGAAAACTCGAAAACATTTGAAAATTTGACACTCTAAGTCATAGAGACCATAAACAATTTTTTTTAAATAATCAAAATTTATATACTTCCATATTTTGCAATATTGAATTCATGCTATCGTTGTCTTAGGAACTTTCAAACAATTGGAAACATCTAATTATTAAATTCACACAGCGGATTCGGAATGTAACAGTCAATCGAGTGGAGGATTGTCGAGAAAAGAGCTTTTTTTCACTGGGCTTATATTGGAAATTCTCTTTGCCCGAAATATTTGGTTTGCTCATATTATAAGTACATCTTATGGAACTTTGTGGTGAATACAGCTTGAATTTTTTTTTTTTTCCTTTGGTAGATAGTGATGACATCAAATATTCCAAAAAGATAGGAGTGGGCAAAAAATGCTTATTTGTTTCTAGTTTATGGATTTAGTATTACTCAGTTTTTTCTATTTTGATTTTTTGTTAGTAACAAAAAAATTAGAATGAACAATTGTATATGGCTATGTGTAAGTCCATAGAGACAGTAGATGATATTGAAGAGTTGATGTGAATCTAGAAGAGAAGAATAGCTATATGTTGCTGCAACGAAGATTGTAATCTCCATCTTTGAATAATAAAGAAGAGAGATACACTTGCTTTGTGGATGTTTCTTTCTCGAGGGTTTTACCATGTTAAATCTTTGTGTTCATTATTGTATGTTTGTCATTATTCTCTATTTATTCTATCTCATCTATGTATTGTTTAAGATTCCGCTATAATAAGTTGTATAAGAATCGAGTTACTGGATATCAAGGCGAAGAAGTGGATCGGAGCCCAAGATTGAATCTAGTTGCTTGAAAAAATAGCCAAAGTATAGAGTGCGAAGTTTGAGGTGGAGAAGTTCAACGGGAAGATCTATTTTGAGTTACGGAAACTCCAGATGAAAGATTTGCTTATGCAACAAGCACTGGAGAAAGCCTTGCTGGGAAAATTAAAAAGGGCAACAAACATGTCGAATGAAGACTGGAAGGATATGGATTCAAAATCCCTCAGTGCCATTCATCTGTGTTTAGCAGATTATGTCTTGTTTAACATTGTTGAAGAAGATTCAGAAGTAGGCTTATGGGTTGAATTGGAAAGCTTGTATATGACCAAGTCTTTGATTAACAGAATCTTTTTGAAGAGGAATCTATATACCATGAGAATGACTGATGGTTCGAAGATGCATGATCATCTAAATACCTTTGATTATCTGGTCTGTTACTTAACTAGTGTGAATGTGAAGCTTGATGATGAAGAAAAGGCAATAGCATTTTTGTGTATGCTTCCTTATTCATGGGATCATCTTATTACCTCAAAATCATTTAGTAATTCAAAATCCTTTGATTATGACACTATTGTTGGAGCCTTGTTACTAGAAGAGAAACGAGGGAAGAATAATCAAGAAACTTATTCATAAGCAGCAATAGAGACTAGAGGTTGATCAAATGAACGAGAGTTGAGTTTGAGAAATACATCTAGGTCTAAGTCAAAAGTAAAGAAGGTTAAGCTTAGGTGTTGGTTTTGCAACAAATCAAGTCACCTAAAGAAAGATTGTTGGAAGAAAAAAGGATATTGTAATGTCCCTAAAAGTCTTAAAATAAAAATAAAATATTGTAGGAGAATAAAATACTACAATCCAAGGACATTGTTTAAACATATGCGGGATAATACTTGGTTATGTACTGAACTTGAGTGTTGTAAATTGTTTTTCCTCTACTGGTTTTTCCTGTTGGATGATGATGTGTTTATGTGATGCTGTTATATTACTTGTACTGGTTTGTTTGGCTATTCTTCCTATTTACTAAATGCAAAAATTTGTCGATGCTGTTAGGTTACATTTTACTTCTTATTTATATGTCTTAATTTTCGTTTATGGTTTTATTCACTAAAATGTTGACTTTCCTTTGTTTGTCAAGGGGTGGAGTGGCAGGGTTTATCCCTTGATGGTCCACTCAGAAAGGTAAGGATTCCTACTGCTTTAAGGGGCTTACATAGTTCATTTTGAACTAATGCTGGATTTTACTCTTGTGCATGCTATTCTAGTGGTGAACACTGTCTTTAACTGTGGAAAAGAAAAGACAACCTACAACACCATATCTATACTACACTATCTTGTTCAAAGGCGGTAAAAGGATGACTACGGTCCTATGCCTAACTGTGCATAAGTCCTACATTTATGCAATAATGAGATAAATGTATGGTTATAACTTTATGGTAGACATTATTATGTTTAAGGTTTAAACCGTATCTACCTTGATATATATATTGTATAATTTGTAAACCGTTATGGTATAAAGCATATGGTTTATCGCAAGATCCATATGCCATTGAAAACCTTGTAAAAAGTTCTTTGAAAAACTATAGGGTAAAAGTATTTGGTTTAAGGCATATTTCATATGCCATACAACTTTGTTTTAATGTGGCATTTGAGGGTTTTTCTATGGTCTTAATGTTGGGGTGATGAACTATGGAATTTCTTCGTGAGCGAAACTATAGCGTGGAGGACAGGGTGGTGCCTTTAATGCTTCTAGGGAAGTGTGGGCATTTGGCCTCAAGTGTTGGTTAGGGATGGAACACGATTCATTTGGTTCGTCTCTGGTTTTTTTTGGTGCTATCAAGCTCTCAAAAACCTTTCCGCTCTTTCGTGAGGTAAGCCATATCATGGTTTGCAATATTGTAATGGTTTGTTTTGCTTATGTATATGACTGGCATACTCCTGATTGTTTTGTAATTGGTTTTGCAGGTGACAATGGGTGGTTCAAACGTGGCTTTGCTGGTGGCTCCTTAGGTGGCATGCACAATCTCTTTGCGGGTAAGCCCCAACAAATGAAAAGGCCCTTACCTCTACGTGTTTGTTTTTTGGAAGGTATTTGAATTCTAGGTTGGGAGAAGTATCTTTGTGTAGCTTTGATTGGTTGGGTTTTGATAGCTGGTTTGGCATCCAATGGATGCGACTATGTTAGTATTTTCCATGGTAGTTGTCGTATGTAAAAGGTTTGGGGGAAAGACTTTGACTATCAAGAGAGCCTTCGACTCTGTGTATAAACTCGTTGTGTTGCAACGTTTTTGTAATGTATTTGGTTTAACGTTTAATGGAAAGCTTTGTGGTTAAACTTAATGGTGCATATGTTGGCCTATAGTGCCATTGCTTGCAATGGCACTGTGGATATCATCACTGAGTATTTATATATTTTATGCATCGTATGTTTATCATGGTAAATTTGTGGGTTTATGAGTTAATAAGTGTCGTGGTTGGGGTTTCACCTCACGGTCGTGAGCTTGGAAGCTTGGCTCAGCTCTTAGGTCAATACACAACTTGTAAATATGGTTTTTATGTTTATTAATAATGTGACTGTGTAATTGGTTATGAGAGCGTAGAGAATATTTGTTTAAATTGTCGATTTATATTTAAAGTTCATGTGGGAAGCCTGAGAGGCGAAACTCCTACTGTGTATGTCGCATTGTTTTTGTTTTTTGTTATCATTCATCAGAGGAAATTTCAATTTAAAATGGGCCTTCAAAAAATAATACAAATTCCATGTTATCATGTATTAGCCAATCAAAATGCTTTAAAATTAAAAAAAGGGAGCACCTCTTAAACAATTTTTTAATATAAATTTGGGGATAGGTATCATAAAAAAAACTACTTTTTTTGTTTGTATTTTCGACATATCTTCGTGTGTTTTTACTCAAATTTCAATCAGGAGAGCTTGTTGGATGTAAAATTAAATTCCACATCCAATGAGTACCCACTTGAAATACTTTTTATGGGCCCTAGTACCCAAAAAACAAGAAATGCGTGAGTAAATGTGATGATGATGTCATCATCACGTTTTTCATGTATTTCTTGTTTTTGGGGTAGTGGGGCCCATCAAAAATATGTCGAGTGTGTATTCGTTGGATGCGGAATTTAATTCCGCATCCAACAAGCTATCCTGATTGAAATTTGAGTAAAAACACAGGGAGACATGTCAAAAATACGAACAAAAAAGTAGTTTTTTCTTTTCTTCCTCCAACATTAATAAATATTATTTTATTATTTTAACTATTATTTTATTAATTTTCCTTAGGAGGCCCATTTTGAGTTGAAATTTCCTCTAATGGGTTCCTATAGGATTCGATCCTTGGCTGTTTAACGATTTAGACTTGTGGTTAAATTTAGCATTTATGTTTTTTGCTTTAGAGATGATGCCCACAGGATTTGATCCTGGGCTGTTTAACGATTTAGACTTCGGGTTTTTTAGCATGGGTTTTGGGCATTCCATAGTATTCAATCATGGGTGCACTAAGTTTAATTTATTAATGATAAACATAATGACTCTATATTTTATACTTCCATTTATATAAACGGTGAGTTTTAGTTCTTTGTTTATTGTTTTAGTAGTTAGATATGTTTTGTATGTGAATTGTCCTACAGCCAGACCTTCGCATGTTTCAAGCGGTGGGATTTGTTTAAAATATTTTTTAATGTAATATGTGAGATTTATCCCGCAGGAAATCCTCTATAGGATTCGATGGTTGGGATGGGTTTAACAAAACATGTCGCCATTATGTTTTCTTAGCATGGTTTTAATGTTTATCTTGAAGGTTGGGAACAACGTTTACGATATGTTCTTTATGTTTGATTTTAATATGGAAAATGGAAGCATATGTGGTGGAAATATGACATTTGCCAGCGTTGGAAATATATGTTTAGTGTTGGATTTTAATGATGTGAGAGATTTGAACTATGGTTTGTTTTATTTCTTTAGTTGGTAGTTTATTAATTAATTTAAAATGTTTTGAACATAGTTTGAAGTTCTACAACTCAGAGATTTGATCTCTGGTCTGTAGGTTTATAATTTTTATGAATAGTTTATTTGAATGTTTTAGATTCTAAGTTTAATATACTATTTTAGTTTTAAATGCTAATAAGGTTTATTTTGTCTATCTTTATAAAATCTTAGTTTAAATTTCATCTAAGTTTGAACAGTATAGAAAAAGCTAGTTATCTCAAATAATCTAGAGCTTAAGTCTAAGATGAAATCTGTTAGATAGTTAAAAAAATATAGAGAAGACTTAATTTAAGATCTACTTGAATAACCATAAAAAAAAGAATAATACTGAAAGAATATAAACTATATTTTCCTAGGGTTTAGACGAAAACAGATCATGCTTTGACATTCTGTAAAAAAAGAAAAACCTAGCTGAGGAAACATATAATATAGAGATTTTCATTCAATATTATAAACCCTACTTTAATAAAAAAAATTGTATAAATTGTAAGGAAGGTAAAAACATCATACCTACAATTTGTAGCTATTCTAATGGCTGGAACCCTGCACACTCAAGCAAACAGAATTAACAAGAACATAGAAAATTATAACCTCATATCTGTCAACCGTATAACTTGGTAATTACCACGTTCCTCCAAACCATGACCCGGAACTGTTCCTGGTTTTGATCTGGGTCTCCCGAGTTGGTTCCGACATGCAAGTAGTCTAGAGCTCCTAAAGGTAGAGATTCACCTATCTAGGATAATAGGTTCTATATCAGATTGCTTTTCCTCTTTGGAAAAATGCTCTCTGAGAACTCTTCGGAGAATAATGACCAGATAGCATAGAATGTCTATCCCCAAGCCTTTCTTTGGATTGGGTCTTTATAGATAGTATTTTGGAAAATGGACAGTTAAATTTCAGTAAGATCAAGAATCATTCATTTTCTTGAAATAATCTTTTACTTAATTTATGTGAAATTAATATTTATTTATCTTAACTTAGGAACTCTTTGACTAGTTCCTATTTTGACTCTTTTTAGGTACTAAGATAATTAATTAATTATTTTAGTAAATAATAAAACATAGGTCCTTCAACTATTATTTATAGTTACTATTATTAATGCATATGCTTACCCTTTTATTCATAACATGTATATATATATATATATATATCATTGTTAACATTTTTAGTTTGGGTATCATATAGCATGATCCCCAAATCACATGGTACTTTCTTTAGCTTATAATCACTTTTTTCATTAAGGCCTTTGGGTAAGGTTGGTCAACTAAGTTAGGCAGCTCTAAACCCCTTACATGTTGGATTACCTTGTATATCGTGGTAGTTTTTCAGTACTTGATGAGACAAAAAATTCCAAATTTCATTTAATCAACTTAAATATAAGTATGATGGGATCGATGTTTTATCAGAGTCATTTTCACTCAACACAATTATTTTTTAGTAACTCCTAGCGTTATTCAGAGTCCATACTCAATGATAAAAACATGGAGTTACACTTAGTGCAATTTCATAGCTTCTCAGTCAACACTAATGCTAGGATGTACTTGTATAATACACCTAGGGATACAATTCTCAATGATCCGATGTTCCAGAGCTTATGCTCAACATCAATTTGGAATTCCCCAGGTCTTATGCAAAACAATTCCAATTCTTATCTTTTCATGTGCTCCACAGACTCATGCTCAATACAAACTTTTCATAACTCATGTGATCCAGAGATGATGCTCAACAAAATCATGAAATACTCATGTGATTCAGAGCTCGCGCTCAACACAAACATCAAATCACTCATGTGCTCCAGAGCTTGCACTCAACACAACATCTCATCAATTATGTGCTTCAGGGTCCAAACCCAACACATGAAATCATATACATGCTAAGTAAAACATATGCATTTGGCTTACTCCCAATATATCAAACAAATCATCATTCTCATATGCAGTGGGGTCTTATGCCCAATATACAAAATATGACATCAAAGAAACATCACATGAAATGAGACTTATTCCCATAAGTGTTAGGTCAAAATTTAGGATATTACATCCCTCCCTGCTTAGAACAACACTGTCCCTGGTGTTCTAGGGACCAGGAATGAAGTCATGAAATAAGGCGGGGTAAGCCTCTCTCATGGTGGATTCATTCTCCCAAGTAGCCTCATTGGTTTCAAAGTGATTCCATTGTATTTTGAACTGAACTATGGTGCACTTCCTAAGCTACACCTCTCTGTTATCCAGTATATGAAGGGGTTCGGGTACAAACTCCCCTTCAGGTTCCACCTATAACAAGGACCAATCGATAACATGTTTAGTATCATATATATATTTATTCAATAAGGATGCGTGGAAAACATTATGAACTTTTATATGAGCAGGTAAATCTAATTCATATGCCACGGGCCCTCTCTTGGCTAGTATCTCAAAGGTTCCACAAAATCTTGGTGCCAACTTTCTGCATCTCCCCAAGCTCAGCGAGCTTCTCTTTGCTTTTACTTTTAAGTAAATATGGTTGCCGATATGATAATATTTATCTTTTCTTTTCTTACCAATGGAACTCTTCTAGTAGTCTTGTGCTTCTTTAAGGTTCTATTGGACCTTGGTGACCAATTATTCCAAGTCCTTTAGTAAATCAGGCCCTAACATGAGCCTATCCACCAGGCTGTCCCAGGTAACCGATGTTCTACACTGTCGACCATGGAGTACCTCAAAGGGACTCATCTTTGTGGAGGCCCGATATCCATTGTTATACACAAATTTTGCGAGATGCAAATAATCCTCCCACTTGGCAGGGTTGTTCATGACATACATCCTAAGCATGTCTTCTAAAATCTGGTTTACCCGTTCTGTCTGCCCGTCTATGTACAGGTGGTAAGCAGTACTAAATTTTAACTGTGTCTCTAATCCAAAGAATAATGATCTCGAAAAGTTTCTGGTAAACTTTGTTTCTTGATCCAATATGATTTCCTTGGGTATCCCATACAATATGAATATCTCTTTTAAGAAGATGTCGACAATTTGAATTGCCTTGTAGGTTGAATTCATTAGGATGACAGTGTGTCCCTTTTGATAACTTGTCAACCACTACAAAGATAGAATCATTTTTCTTCATTCTCTTTGGTAGACCCGTAATCAAATCCATACTAATGACCTCCCATTTCCATTCTGGAATGGGTAATGGATGCAACAATCCTAAAGGATGTTGGTGCTCAACCTTGACTAGATGACATTCTAGACAGTTTGCGATAAACAACACTATTCTGGCCTTTAACTTAGGCCAGAAAAAAAGTGTTTCTTTACTTCGGATATAATTTTTGATATCCTAGATGCCTCGAGTAGGGTTTTAGATGAAATTCTATGAGGATGCTGGAGCTGATGTCCCCTCCTTTCGGAACATACAATCTTTCTTTGGACCATAGTAGTCCAATTTCATCTACCTTATACTCTTTTTTTTGTTGAAACAAATTGTCCTCTTGGACCTTCTTGAGGATTTCAAAATAGAAATGGTCAACTCTAGTGGCCATTCTGATCCTCTCATTCAAATTTGAATCGGTTTAACTTAAAGTCACCTCATATAACATATGAGCTCGTCCAATTAAAGCACGAACAATTTTATTCTCCTTTCCCTTTATATGCTTTAACTTGAACTGGTACTCACTAAGGAAAGACAACCATCTGGCATGCCTCACATTTAGAACCGGTTGATCAAATAAATACTTCAGACTCATATTGTCTGTCTTTAGAAGAAATTTCTTCCCCATGAGGTAGTTCCTCCACATATTCAAGGCATGGGTAATGGCTACTAACTCAAGATAATGGGTGGGATAGTTTTTTTCATGTTCTTTTAACTTCCGCGACCATAACAGATGGTGCAATCATTCTGTAAGAGGACTCCTCCGAGCCCTTCATTTATTGCATCCATGGAAACAACGAAGTCCCCATTGGGATCCATAATTAATAGTATCGGTGTAGTAGTCAAAATATATTTAAG
Organism: Pseudotsuga menziesii; assembly: GCA_001517045.1. Lineage (NCBI taxonomy): Eukaryota > Viridiplantae > Streptophyta > Pinopsida > Pinales > Pinaceae > Pseudotsuga > Pseudotsuga menziesii. The sequence goes on from LPNX010166134.1 coordinate 31,531, forward strand.
CTTTTGATTTACTTTCCTCGCACTTGGTTGTCCATAAGAACTTGTTTTCCTTCTTTTGCAAAGCACTCATGGGACAAGCAATCCTCAAAATGTTCTTAATGAACTTTTGGAAGTAACTGACTAATCCCAAAAAGGACCTAATGCCATGTGACACTAGTATGGGTAGGCCAATCCTCTATGGTTTTAATATTTTCCAGGTCAACGACTATCCCCTTCTAGAAGATGATGTGACCCAAGTACTATATCTGTGGTTTGTAAAAGTCACATTTACTAAACTTAGCATAAAGATGGTGTTCCTGTAACACATATAGTACTATGTAGATATGCTCCTTGTGTTCCTCTTTACTCTTAGAGTAAACTAGGATGTTGTCTATAAATACCAATACAAATTTATCCAGGTATTCACTATAAATATTATTCATCATAAACATAAAATTTGCAGGTGCATTGGTCAACCCAAATGGAATTACTACAAACGCGTAGTGGTCGTATCGTGTATGAAACGTAGTTTTATGAATATCCTCATCTTGGAATTGTACCTGATGGTATCCATATTGCAGGTCGCTCTTTGAAAATATCTTGGCTACTCCAACTTGATCGAACAAGTCATCAATGCTAGGGAGTGGGTAATGGTTCTTGATGGTCATCCTATTAAGTTGGCGGTAATCGATGCACATCAGCTTCATATGATCCTTCTTCTTTACGAAGTGTATAGGTGCTCCCCAAGGGGACACACTAAGTCGGATATAACCCTTCTCAATCAACTCTTGCAATTGCAACTTGAGCTTCACCAACTCTCGTGCGCTCATGTGGTATGGGGCTTTTGAATCCGAAACTGACCCTAGTGTCAATTCTATGGAAAAACCTAAGTCTCTTTTCGGTGGTAATCCTAATATTTCCTTAGGAAATACATTTGTAAATTCTATGAGAACTGGAAAGTCCTTGTTGTGCTGCTCTCTCTCATCTTCTATATCCTAGATGTTCATTGCAAATAGTTTACAACCTTTCCTAATGCACTTCTTTGCTTCTAAGGCATATATTTGCTTAACATAAACCTTCTTAGGTATGCCTTGAATATTTACTTGATTCCCTTGGCTATCTATGGACAAGATTGGATTTTGTAGAAAATCGAGCATGACATAGTGTTGTTCCATCCAGTAAATGTTGATAAGTACATCGTACGATCCTAAGGGTAAATTTTTAAATTTATCCTAGCAGGGAAACCATTCAAGTTTACTTCACAATCTCTAACTATTTTAGAAACCTTTCGTTTCATACCCGTGGCTAATTTCACCAGCCATGGTTTCTCATGTTTAACTTTGTCTAGTTTACATAAATCAACAATTTTAAGTGATACATAGCTTTGGAAATCACCGGGGTCAATCAATATTCAAATAGAATTGTTTGAAAACTTACCTTCTATTTCGACCATAGTATCTTGATGTTCTTCCTATCGTCCCTCCAAGGATGCATAAATCCTCCGTGTTCCAGCTATGTCCTCTAGCTTTGGTTCTTATAAGTTGTGTAATACTCCATTAGTCTTGTTATTACAGTCTCGAGAATAATGGGGCCCTTGGAATTTCCAGCATTTGATTTGGAGTGGGGCAACATTGGCTCCTCCATTTGCTGCTGGTATGTTAGCATTGATGTTGGTACATTTGATTTTGTTCATGTCTTGTTAAAGTTAGTATTGGATGGAAAACTGTTGTTCTATTTTCTGTAAGGTGGTGGGTTAAAACCTGGTTTGCGGTTGTCCGAGAAGTTCCTAGACCTGTCTCAACTTCTGTTAATGTTTTCCTACGATAATTGTCCATGCTCGTAGCAAAGCATATATTTGTGTAGGGTGGTGTCCAAATTTTTAGGCATGTCAAATTCAATTCTCTCTCGAAAATTGGGAGGAAGACATCCTAAAAACTGTTTTATTTTCCCTTTCTCATCTTTTATGTAAGGTACGTAGTGTAACAAATCCAAAAATATGTTAATGAAAGCATCCATGGTCATGGAACCCATCATTAACTCATGAAATTCTTTCACCTTCCTATCGAAGAATCTTTCAGACATATATTTATCCTGAAAAATTATGCGAAAGTTACTCCATCAGATTTCTTTTAACTCATCTTTCTTTGTATGCTTTAGGTCTCTCCACCATCTAGATGATTTTCCATTTAAATTATATATGGCTAGACAGTATTTCATCTCACTAGAGTAGTTGTGTACTTGGAAGTATTTTCTCTTACCTACAAGTCATTCTTCAGCTTTCTCACCAGTGTTCATCTCTCCCTCATAGGTTGGGGATATTATCTTTCTGAACTCTCCTTGGAGTTTGCCATAATTCCTTTGTTTCTTTTTGCAAGGAGAAAGGGAATTATCTCTAGAAAGATTGTGATAATCTCTTTCTGGAGGTTCAGGTGTGTGTTCTTCTTTTCTTACTTCTTTTGGGTTTCTAGCCCATTTATGATAAAATCTTTCTTAGATTTGTTGGTTGAATGAGTAGGCTGTCCACACAAGATTCCTCTTGTCATGTTCCGAAGTAAAGATTCATTGATTTCTTTCTTATATTTTCTTTCATTCAAATTATCATATTTGAAACTCTATAAGTCTACTTGCTGACTTTGTATGGTTTTTAGTATATTAGAATTTAATTCAACCATTAGTTCTCCTCATGTGGGGGTATTTAGAGTTCCTTGTCGGCTGTTGTCTTCTTACGCGTTCATGATCTGAATTGTTCTTTGAATCTTACAATGTAAATTTTTTAATAACAAATAATTTCCTGTTAGTTAACAAAATTTCAAATTTAATTTATTTTTGTAACAAATGTTTGGTAACACCCATTAGGTTTGTTAGTGTTTGAATATGGGCTCTCATACACTTGTAATGTCCCTAAAAGTCATAAAATAAAATAAAAAATTGTAGGATAATAAAATACTACAATCCAAGGACATTGTTTAAACATCTACAGAATAATATTTGGTCCCTCCCGTGTGGGGGTATTTAGAGTTCCTTGTTGGATTTTGTCTTCTTACGCGTTCATGATCTGAATTGTTCTTTGAATCCTGCAATGTAAAATTTTTAATAACAAATAATTTCCTATTAGTTAACAAAATTCCAAATATAATTTATTTTTGCAATGAATGTTTGGTAACACCCATTAGGTCTGTTAGTGTTTGAATATGGGCTCTCATACACTTGTAATGTCCCTAAAATTCGTAAAATAAAAAAAAAAAATTGTAGGGTAATAAAATACTACAATCCAAGGACATTGTTTAAACATTTGCAGAATAATAGTTGGTTGTGTACTGAACCTGAGTGTCGTAAGCTGTTTTTACTCCACTGGTTTTCTTGTCAGATAATGATGTGTTTTATGAGATGTTGTTATATTACTTGTACTGGTTTCTTTGGCTATTCTGCATGTTTACTAAATGAAAACATTTGTCGATGCTTGTTAGGTTACATTTTACTTCTTATTTATATGTCTTAATTTTTGTTTATGGTTTTATTCATTAAAAGGCTTACTTTCTTTCATTTGTCAAGGGGTGGAGTGGCGGGGTTTATCCCATGAGGGTCCACTTGGAAAGGTAAGGATTCCTACTACTTTAAGGGGATTACTTAGTTCATTGTGAAATAATGCAGGACCCTACTCTTGTGTAGGTTATTCTAGCAGTAAGCTCTTTCTTTGACCATGGAAAAATAAAGACATCCTAGAGCACCATATCTATACTACACTATCATGTTCAAATATGGGAAAGGAAGACTAAGTTCCTATGCCTAACTATGCCTAAGTCCCACATTTATGCAAGAATGAACTAAATGTATGGTTATAAATTTATGGTAGACATTATTATGTTTAAGGTTTAAAACCTTATCTACCTTGAAATATATTGTATAATTTGCAAACTTTATGGTATAAGGAATATGGTTTATGGAAAGATCCATATGCCATTGAAAACCTTGTAAAAAGTTCTTTGGAAAACTATAGGGTAAAAGTATGTGGTTTACGGCATATTTTATATTCCATACAACTTTGTTTTAACATGGAATTTAAGGGTTTTTCTATGGTTTTAACATTGGGGTGGTGAACTATGGAATTTCATTGTGAGTGAAACTATAGCTCTGTGGGTTTTGATTGCATGGATGGTGGAGGATAGGGTGGCGCCTTTAATGCTTCTAGGGAAGCGTGGGAATTTGGCCTCAAGCATTGGTTAGGGATAGAACATGATTCATTTGGTCCCTCTCTTGTTTTTATGGGTGGTCTCAAGCTCTCGCTAGCTATGCTACAAAAATTTCAACAGCCTTTCCGCTCCTTCGTGAGGGAAGTCATATCATGGTTTGCAACATTGTAATGGTTTGTTTTTATTCTATCTATGACTTGCATACTCCTCATCGTTTTGTAATTAGTTTTGCAGGTGATAGAGGATGGCTCAAATGTGGCTTCGATGGTGGCTCCTTAGGTGGGTTGTGCAACCTCTTTGTGGGTAAGCCCTGAAAAATGAAAAGGCCCTTACCTCTGCGTGTTTGTTTTTGGCAGGGATTTGAACTCTGGGTTAGGAGAAGTATCTATGTGTAGCTTCAATTGGTTTGGTTTTGATAGTTGGTTTGGGGATCCAATGGATGCGACTGTGTTAGTCTTTTCCATGGTAGTTTCTATATGTAAAAGGTTTGGGAGAAGGACTTTGAATGTCCAGAGAGGGTTCGGCTCTGTGTATGAACTCATTGTGTTTCAATGTTTTTGTAATGTACTTGGTTTAACGTTTAATGGAAATCTTTGCATTTAAACTTAATGGTGCATATGTTGGCTTACAATTCCATTACTTTCTATGGCACCATGGATATCATGACTGAGTATTTTATATATTTTATCCATCGTATGTTTATCATGGTAAATTCGTGGTTGTATGAGTTAATAATTATCGTGGTTGGGGTTTCATTTTACGACCGTGAGCTTTGAAGCTTGGATTGGCCATTAGGTGAATACGTAGCCTGTAAATATGGTTTTTATGTTTATTAATAATGTGACTGTGTAATTGGTTATGAGTCCGTGGCTCAGATTTGTTTAAACTGTCGGTTAATATTTGAAGTTGTTGTGGGTATCCTGAGAGGCAAAATGCTTATTACTATGTATGTCACAACATTTATGTTTCGTGTTATCAATGGTTTCTACACAATTTGATTCTTTCCTGTTTAGCAATTTAGACTTGTAATTAAATTTATCGTTTATATTTTTGGTTTATCCATGATGCCTACAAGATTCGATCCTAGGATTTTTAATGATTTAGACTTGGGGTTTTCTTAGCATGGGTTTTGGACATTCCACATGAGATAAACATAATGACTCTTTGTTTCGTACTTTCGTTTATATAAATTATGAGTTTTAGTTCTCTGTTTATCATTTTAGTAGTTTGATATGTTTTGTATGTGAATTGGTTTACATCCAAACCTTCATAGGTTTCAAGGGATGGGATTTGTTTAAAAGATTTTGTAATGTAATATGTGAGATTTATCCAACAACCAATCTTGTATAGGATTCGATGGCTGGGATGGGTTTAATGAAACTTATTGGAGTTATGTTTTCTTAGCATGGTTTTAATGTTTATCTTGAATGCCGGGAACACTGTTTACAATATGTTGTTTATGATTTATTTTAATATGGAAAATGGAAGCATACGTGCTGACAATATGAAATCTTCCAGCATTGGAAATATATGTTTAGAGTTGGATTTTAATGGTGTGAGAGATTTGAACTATGGTTTGTTTTATTTCTTTTAGTTGGTAGTTTATTAATTAATTTAAAATCATTTGAACATAGTTTGAAGTTCGACAACTCAGAGATTTTATCTTTGGTCTGTAGGTTTATAATTTTTATAAATATTTTATATGAATGTTTTAGATGCAAATTTTAATATACTATTTTAGTTTTAAATGCTAATAAGGTTTATTTTGTCTATCTTTATGAAATATCTATTTAACTTTCATCTATGTTTGAACAATATACATAAAGCTAGTTATCTCAAATAATCTAGAGTTTAAGTCCAAGATGAACTCTGTTAGATAGTTAAACAAATACAGAGAAGACTTAAGAAATGCTTGAAAGACCATAAAAAAAAAGAATAATACTAAAAGAATATAAACTATATTTTTTTAGGGTTTAGATGAAAACATATCATTCTTTGAGTTTATGTAAAGAAAAGGAAAACCTAGCTAAGAAAACATATAATATACATATTTTCATTCAATATTATAAACCCTACTGTAATAAAAATCTGTATGAACTGTAAGGAAGGTAAAAACCTCATACTTGCAATTTGTAGATATTCTAATGGCTAGAACCTTGCAGAATCAAGCACACCAAATTAACAAGAACATAGAAAATTCTAACCTCAGATATCTCAACCGAATAACTTGAGAACTACCACGTTCCTCCCAACCATGACCCGGAATTGTACGTGGTTTCGATCCGGGTCCCCTTGAGATGGTTCCAATATACAAGTAGTCTAGAGCTCCTAAAGGTAGGGCTTTACCTATCTGGTATAACAGGTTCAGTACCAGATTGATTTTCGTTTTTGGAAAAATACTCTCCAATAACTCTTAGGATAATAATGATTAGATATCATAAAATGGGGATCCCCAAGTCTTTCTTTGGCTTGGATCTTTATAGACAATCTTTTGGAAAAGGGACAGTTAAGTTTCAGTTAGATCAAGATTAATTTGTTTTCTTGAGATAATCTTTTACTTAATTTATGTGAAATTAATATTTATTTATCTTAACTCAGGAACTATTTGACTAGTTCCTATTTTGACTCTTTTTAGGTACAAAGATATTTTTATTAATTATTTTATTAAATAATAAAAAATAGGTCCTTCAATTATTATTTATAGTTACTATTATTAATACATATACTTACCATTTTACTCATAACATATATATATATATATCAGCGTTAACATTTTTCCTTTGGGTAGCATATAGCATGATCCCCAAATTACATGGTACTTTCTTTAGCTTATAATCACCTCTTTCATTAAGGCCTTTAGGTAAGGTTGGTCAATTAAGTTAGGCATCTCCAAACCCCTTGCATGTTGGATTACCTTGTATATCATGGTAGTTCTTCAATACTTGATGAGACACATATATTTGAAATTTCATTTAATCCACTTAAAAATAAGTAAATTGAGAATGGTGTTTTATCAGAGTCGTTTTCACTCAACACAATTAATTTTCAGTAACTCCTAGCATTATTGAGGTCCTACTCTCAACTTTAAAAACACGGAGTTACACTTAGTGTAATTCCAGAGCTTATCGCTCAACACTAATGCTAGGATGCACTTGTATAATGTAACTAGGCATACAATGGCCAAGGATCCAATGTTCCAAAGCTTATGCTCAACATCAATTTGGAATGCCCTAGGGCTTATGCCTAACACTTCCAATTCTTATCTTTTCATGTGCTCCAGAGCTATATTCTCAACACACACATTTCATAACCCATGTGCTCCAGTGCTAATGCTCAACACAAACATCAAATACTCATGTGCTTCAGAGCTCTCTCTCAACAAAAACATCAAATACTCGTGTGCTTTAGAGCTTGTGCTCAACACAAACATTAAATCACTCATGTTATCCAAAGCTCGCGCTCAACACAAACATCAAATCACTCATGTGCTCCTGAGCTCATGCTCAACACAACATCTCATTAATTATGTGCTTCAAGGTCCATGCCCAACACATGAAAACATATACAAGCTAAATAAAACATATGCATTTGGCTCACACCCAATATATGAAACAAATCTTCATTTTTATGTGCAGTGGGGTCTTATGCCCAATATACAAAATATAAAATCAAAGAAAAATCACATGAAATGGGACTGATGCCCATAAGTGTTAGGTCAAAATTCAGGATATTACAAATCTAAGGAGGATTCGTCCCAAGATCATTCCATAAAGGAAGAAAATGTAGTAGAAGTAAGTCCAATATTGGTTCAAGAGGTACTATCTATTTGCAATGTCCACCAACATGAAAATAATTTGTTATTGGATTATGGTGTCTCTCACCATGTGTCTTCACATAATATGGTTTTCATCTTATCAATCAACTTATGAAGGGGTTTTTTATGTGGGAAATGATAGTTCCTGTAAAATTCTCGGAATTGGAAGTGTCAAAATCTAGATGTATGATGACATTATGAAAACATTAACTTAAGTGAGGCATGTTCCTGAACTAAGAAAGAATCTGATATCTATGTGAGATATGGATACTATTGGTTACAAGTTTGTGGTTCAATATGGAGTTATGAAGGTGTCCAATGGAATATTAGTGGTCATGAAAACAATCAGGATCGAGACCATGTACAAACTAGAAAGGAGTTATGAGGTAAGTCAAGTACTCATTGTGTCTGAATCTACAAGTGACCCTGCTCGTCTATGGCACCAACACTTAAGACATATGAGCAAGAAGGGACTGAAGGTACTTATGGATCGTAAGTTACTCCCTGGTATAAAATTTCTAAACTTTAATTTCTGCAAGCAATGTATTTTTGGTAAAGAGGACATGCAGAAGTTTAAAGAGGGAATGCATGTTATAAAAGGTATCCTAGATTACATTCAATCCGGTGTTCGAGGTCCATCCCTTATAGTTTCCTATGGAGGATCGTCATAATTTGTGACATTTATAGATAATTATTCCAGGAAGGTTTGGATCAATTTATTAAAGATAAAAGCTTACACATTTAATGTATTTAAGTAGTTTAGGGCTTTGGTTGAAAAGAGAACAAGTAGGGAAATCAAGTGCTTAAGGACTTATAATGGAGGTGAGTTCACATCTAAGGAATTTGAGAATTATTGCAAGGAAGATGATATCCAGAGGAATATTAACATGGTCTATACTCTTCAACAAAATAGTATTGTTGAACGCATGAACAAGAATCTTCTAGAGAGAGCAAGTTGTATGCTCAATAATGCCAAGTTGTAGCAGGAATTATGGGTAGAGGTAGTTCTTACAACATGTTATCTATTAAATAGATCACCATCAACTATAATGGAATGTAAGATTCTTGAAGAGGTATGGACATGACACCCTTGTGATTATTCGAATCTTAAAGTTTGTGATTGTGATGCTTATGCTCTAGTTCTAAACAGTCAACGTTATATGTTAGATACAAAATCAAAGAAGTATGTCTTTGTTGGATATTGTGATGGTGTTAAGGGATACATATTGTGGGATCCTACTTCCAAAAAAAATTTCATTAACATAGATGTTGTATTAAATGAAATGTCAATCATGAAGTCATATTTGGAAGATGGTGAAATGAAACAGGAAGAAGAATCACATATTAACCAAATTCAATTGTAGACTCAGTCATCTATAAGAAAGGAGAATCATGAAGTTTTTCATGAAGATTCTCTTGAAGAATAAGATGTAGACATAGATAATTTCCAGGAAATTGAGTAACTGTCACAACCATCTTTGTGAAATTCTACATGGGTCAGATCTTTTCCAAAAAGGTATGTTGATTTTGTTACATTTGTTGCTTTGATTACTAATGATGGAGAACCTAGTTGTTATTAGGAAGCAATGAAGGTGTCTAAAAGTGCTAAGTGGAAATTAGCAGTGAAAGAAGAAATGGATTCCCTAGAAAATAATAAAACATGGGATTTGGTAGAACTTCCAAAGGATAGAAAATTTGTTGGTTACAAGTGGGTCTATAAGCTGAGAAAGGTGTTGATGACAAGGTTGCAAAACACAAAGAAAAACTTGTAGTAGAAGGGTGCTCTCAGAAGGAAGGTATTTATTTCCACAATATTTTTTCACCTGTCGCTAAGCTTGTTTCTATTCAGTTAGTGTTAGCACTAGTTTATTTACTTGGTCTTCAGTTAGATCAGCTAGATGTTAAAACAGAATTTCTACATGGAAATTTGGATGAGAACATTTACATGGAACAAAAAGAAGGGTTTGTTCAAAATCATAAAGGAAAATTGGTTTGCAAGCTCATAAATTCTATGTATATCTTGAAGCAGTCTCCTAGGAAGTGGTACAATAAGGTTGATTCCTTCCTAGTGAGCCAAAATTTTACTAGCAGTGAGTATGATCATTGTGTCTACTTTAAAATATTAAAAAATGGCATGTTCATTATCTTGGTGTTATATGTTGACAATATGCTCATTGCAAGCAATATCATGGTTAATATTAACATATTAAAGGTTCAACTAGTTAGGACATTCGATTTGAAGGATCTACGAGCAAAAAAATCAATCTTAGGCATGGAGATACATGTAGACAAAAAATGGTAAGTTGTGGTTATCACAAGAGAAGTATGCAAAGAAAATACTTCAAATATTCAATATGGATAAAGTGAAATTAGTTAACATCCATTTGTATTCTCATTATAAGCTTTTTTTAGGTTTGTGTCCTAGTAATATTGAAGAAAATAAGTACCTCTCTCGTGTACCATGTGCTAATGCAGTAGGAAGTATGAGGTATTTGATGGTCTGTACTAGAACATACATTTCATGTGTGGTTGGTGTTGTCAGTCTTAAATACATGTGGTTGGTGTTGATTCTTAAGTCCAACAATCTCTAAATATCTTAAACTCACCTAGGACATGGCTTGCACAACGGATTCCTCATTTGTTTGTGCAGCTGGTGGAATTGTCTGTACCTCAGGTTTTTTCTTTATTTATTCTATTTCTTCTCCAAAACATCTTGTTCTTTGTTTAAGAACCTTAAAATTCTCTATCAAAATCATTTTTCCCTTTCCCCTATGCTTTTTCTCATCTACAAACTTCAAAATTTTAGATTTGCAGTCACTTAATTCATCATTCGGTGTCTTTTTTTCTTTCTATAGCCTAGTTAGCTATGAAGCCTGAATAAGCTGTGTAGCATGTACTTTTATCTTTTTCATCAACAATTGGATTGTGATTTCTTTTTCTAAAAGCAACTTATTAGTAGCTTCTTCCTTATTTGTTTCACTATCAGTAGTCAACAAATATCCTTGGAGCTTCTTGATTTGTTCTATGTGTGCTTTATTTTCCACCCTTTCCCATCTTAATTGATTTTCAGTATTTGTCTTGGTGGATTGTAGCCTAGATACCTTCAGAGTAGCCTTCAATGAATCACTTTAGATGACTTCACCTATTTGTTTATGCAAGTGAATCATGTATGGGACATGAATGTTTTCTAAATTCAACCTCGTCTCTACCACCTTGCTCTTTGTAGCCATTGCTAAGTTTAAGGTATTTTGAGCATGATCCTTAACAGTGACTAAAGAGACTTATTTTCTTTAGATCTTCCTTACATCATCATACAACTTTAGAGACTCATCCAAGGATGTATCTCTGATATCTCTGTACTTGCCAAATAATTCATCCCTAGTCTTAAATTTATCAGTAGACCCTTCAGGAGTGTCAAAAAAGGAATACTCTACTTCAAATTTTGGACCTTTTACTTTCATCTCTTTCTTATTTCCCTCAGTATTTGTCACTTCTACCAGCTCTCCTTCAACTTCAATCGTCTTCCTCTTTGATGTTTCTAAACTATCTTCTTGTTATGTTTTCATGGCATCAAAAAAGGTTCTTTTATTAGTCATTTGTGAATGACTGGCAATAGGGATAATTGTCTATGTTATTGAAATTATAGTCAATGGATCTTGCTTTGTGACATTGGTATCTTGTATTGGTGAAGTAGGATCCTACTACATATCTAGTTCATTCTGCATTGGTGAGGGATAATATAACCAGTTTTCCTTCTCAGATAAACCCTCAACTTCTTGGTGTTCAAAAGGCTTGATCATGTTTACCTTTTTTATTATTGAGATGATATGATGGGGATCATAATTTATTGCAGTGGATGTTTGAAATCTCATCTCTTTAATCAATCTTTCTATCACATGAAATGCAACTTTTCTCTTAATGATGAAAGGTCCAATCACCCAAGGGAATTTAATCTCTATAACCTTTCTGAAACTTATAAAATGTTCATTCTCAACTATTATTTTCTGTCTCACCAATTCTAATGAAAAATTATTGTACTGAGGAATGCAGGTAGAATGTAAGGCTCATGAGTGAATCCATGTACCCTAATAATTGTGTGCTCCTCCAATAATAAGCAATCACCTATCTTTTTGTCTGATGAAAATTGTAAATATTCCTTCATGATTGGCAGTACCCTGGGTAATTTGGCTTGGAAAAAGACTTTGTAAACCAATGCCATTAAGAAGTTCATATACTTGAAGAAATTTCTGTTAATTTCCTTTGTTAAAACCATCTCCGGTAATTGTAAATTATTCTCATTAAAGAACAGAAACATCTTGACCAAAAAATATTTAAACCTGAAGTGTTTTGTGCTGTGGAAATTCACTAGCTAGAAGTGAGTACTCTCAGCTAGGAATTCATAAAATTTAAGACAAACTACGTGGGAAGACTGGGATTTAGATTTACTTGTTCTAACTTTGAACAAAAGACTCATTAGCATCTCATTAACATACCTATCAGTATCCAGACCTAAAAATTGACTCATCAATGAAATAACCAATTTAGTTTCCTCATTGAATAGGTTGGTATCTACAGGGAAATACTGATTTTGTAGGGACACATATGACCTAAAACAAGTAGTGAAAAATGATTGTTTATCCTCTAGGGTTTCTTTGCGGAAATACTGAATTAGGTTTTCTTCATTAAAATATTCTCGATATAGGGTAAACGAGGAAGGGTCTGTAAGTGAATCCTAGATGACTAAGGAATTTATAGCACACAAAATTTTTGTCTTAGTCGAGTCCATAACCACTCTTTCAGAAGAAGAATAGTTCTACACATGCCACGCAACAAAATATGGAAAATTTAGGGTTTGTTTCAGACAGAAAAAAAAATGGTACCTACAATACCATGTAAGTCTGTACCCTGGTCCTCAAGTATTTTTATATTGGTTTTCAACTGGTTAATGGAGCCAAAGGGAAATAGAGTATCAAAAACCTCACTATCTCTGTCTTCAAATGCCTCTTCAATATTGGATCTCCATTACATGCTTCATCATTATTAACAAATGTCATTTTTCACATAACATAATACACAATTTTATTGTTTATGACGGACCTAATGAAACCATTTTGGAACCAAGTTTTACCATAAATATCTTGTCTCATTCTTTTTCAGTATGACCACTACTAGGGTTAACCCTTCCACAACTACATAAGCTAAAAACATTTTCTAGCTTCATCCTATGCATATTTTTTGTATTACAAAAAATAAAAGTTCTACATCTCTACATCCTTCAACCACTTGCAAAAAAAAGGGCCATTATATTTCCCAAATGTTCAAAAGACAAATCACCATCTCAAATTTATAGAAAGTTTAGACCGTTATAATCAAACCTCAATAAAAATCAAACCATTATTTAATCCTTAAAATACCAACATTCAGAATAGTTTCTATGTTTTGTATGAAAATGGTAAAAAAATAATATCCATTTTAACCAAATGCAGCCATAATATGCATTTAAACTAAGTGAAAATTCAAACAAAACCCTACACTAATGTGTTAGGAATATTTTCTTGCTAGTGGAATATGAACCGCATTATAGTTGCTCCCCTTTATATGAAAAGGGTAAGAAAATAATATCCATTTTAAACAAATGAAACCATAATATGCATTTTAACCAAGTGCAAACTCAAACACACCCCTACACTAATGTGATAGGAATATTTTCTTACTAGTGGAATATGAACCACATGATGATCTTTGTATGATAAAGTGTACAAATTTCAAAAGTACGGCTAGCAAATGAATAACATATGCACCTGAAAACACCACCAACTCCAAATATAAGAGAAAACATACCTTTATTGTAAAGTATATAAAATTAACTTTGTGGCACCCAATAACAGCTTATTTAGTTTGCTTACCCATATCCATAATAAATCCATAACCATTGGTACAAATATGAAAAGAACCTGCAAGGTAACCTTTAACATAACTGTAATTATGCCAAGAAGTTGTATGGTTGTAGCAGCAAAATCACCAAGTTTGAATGGGATATCTAGGTCTACAACTCTCTAAGCTATTGATACCTTAAATAGACAAATTCAAAGACAAAATATATTAGGTAAATCAGGGATAATTTTAAGAACACCCCCAAAATTGATATTTATAATAAATGGGTGAATCTCCCGAATATATTGGAAAATTCAAAGGCTATTTAATCAATTATAATATGTATATATAATTTTTTGGCTAATATTTCATTCTATTATAGAATCTTAGAAAATATTGGTGACTATTTCACTAAATTATAAAATATAGTAAAATATTGGCGAATATTTCAGTGAATAATTAAATATTTTAAAAACTTGACAAATCAGTCATCAAATTATAAAACCTTGTAACGTCTTGGTGAATCTTTTTCTATGAAGGATCAACTTTTGATTTTGGAGAATACTAAGGTAATGAAATAGAAGAGAATATACTAGAGCATGAATCCTTGAAATCGTACACCCTCAAATGAGGAAATGTATGAATTAGGAGAGGGGGGATTTATTTATACATTTCCCAAGCACTATTGGGTCACTCACAACGAGAGGTGTTGGTGAAATACAACTACACTAACTAGATTAAGGGCAAGTGGGGACTCCACTTTTTATCTTGTCCCTTAATGGTCCAACGAGACCCAAATCTTGACATACCAACAACCTGATCGAATTGAACACTTTAAATTGCGGAGTGATTATGGAACCCAACAACCATTATTACAATATGAATTATTATTAATACCCACAACATCAATATATTGTAGGTATTATCAATTAGTTTATTTTCTGAATTTCTCATTTTTATGCTACCCTCCAAGAAAAAAAACAACATGTTTATCTATTTACAGATACAAATGCCACTTTTTCCCGTCTTTTGTTGACAATAAAAATATGAATTATGTCATTTGATTTAGAATTTTTAGATTTAGTAAAAACTTGCAATGTCTACTAGAAATAAGAACATACACTAACAAGAATATAAATCACATTAATGCATCATCATGCATATAATTAATGACTACTTTGTTTAAATACTATTTTTTCTCAAATAAATTGAGGGGGTGTTTGTATCCATGTCCTAGAAAATTTGAAAAGCATGCAAAATGTGGTAAAATTATTTTATCACCCTCATTGAATTCAAAAGGATAGATATTAAATGGCATAATGTCTACATCTCATATCAAACATGCCATGTACATGTTATATACAATCATGATGAAAATGAAGTATTGTGTTCCAACTAAATAATATATGTATCATACATAACTAGATCCATTTTGGATGATTATAAAAATTACACATAAAAAAAAAACATTGTATTTCTAAATGAACCTTACAAAAAAATATCGTAAAACCAGTACTGAACCCAACAAATTTAGGTCACAAATAAAATTGACGGACTTGGAAATATGAATTAAAAAATATACCAGTCATGAACTTCTCAATACAAATAAAAGAATCAACCAGAGTGCTTTAGACAACAAAAAATAATGACCATTCCACTATATCACCTTCATTATAATTAGTGCACATTCATTTATATTACAAACATCCCAAACATCAGCAATAACAGACATAAAATATGAACATATACAATATCATTAATGCATTAGATCCAATAATAATTATAGAGCAAGATCCTAATAAAAACACATTTTAAACAACTAGATCAAATTCAGTTTGGATATATAAAAACCATGTGGCGACTCTCCATCAAGAGTAGCATATGATAAAAACATATAACTACCAATCAATAGTTTAAACATGAGAAGGAATAAAATAAATCATATATTTTGAGCTATAATACACTTTCACAAAACTAATACTTCTATGATAGAATAAAACTCTAATAATATCGAATGATCCCTACGAATCAAAAGTTCACTAGAATTCAACAAACCTAACAAATCATCCATGATAAAAGCATGATAAAATGTGAATTTACAATATAATAATCTAATTGTAATTGTGGACAAAAAGCATAAAAAGCATGATAAAAAGCATACGATGTTAATTATTGGATTAAATGTGTGATGCAAGTTTGTATTCTCTAATAAATTGCATGTGCGGCATACCCCTTTAAGACTTGAGCTTTCAACAATGGAGATGTTATGTGAATGTTAAAATGTTGATAAAACTAAGAATGATAATTGGAATCGCATCAACCAAAACTTTCACCCTGCAAGCGCAATGCAATGTGGGTGACCCATGAATCAATGCAGTGTTTATGTAGAACAAAATAGCCTCTTATTTTCCCTCTAATATTGGAAATTGAGGACTCAAAGAAGGTATCACATGAAATAGACTAAAAATATAGGAAAATGTAACCATATTCCCAAACTTTAAGAAAAGTGGAGGGAGAAATAGTCCTTGGGATAATCAATTACTGAAAATTGGGGGAAAGGAATGATTTCACTAGAATATTTCTAGAAATTGGTTGCTAAACATAGATTGGAGGAAGATTTTGCTAGGGAGA
The DNA here is from genome assembly GCA_001517045.1 of Pseudotsuga menziesii. NCBI lineage: Eukaryota > Viridiplantae > Streptophyta > Pinopsida > Pinales > Pinaceae > Pseudotsuga > Pseudotsuga menziesii. Next base: position 48,019 of record LPNX010166134.1, read on the forward strand.
AAATAATTTTTTTCATTTTCTTTATTAACATATGAGAGGCTATTCATTTTGGATTTATTGTTTTCTAATAAATATTGGGCAAATATATTTGAGCCTAAAAGAACCCTTTCCATATAAGAAAATATCCCACTAATTTTTTGTAACCCCCTTAATATAGCCCATGGGATATATATAGCCCCTAAAATTATCCATGAGGTAAACCTTTTCCATGATATATTATATATCCTAAGAATAAATAACATATATTGTTATATTTAAACAAAAGATAAAAAATGAATGTGCATACACATATCAAGATTCGACCAGCTAGTGTTGAATAAAAGAAAGGCATGGGTGCATGAAATATACTTAACAACATCTTGTTTAACAATTGTTGAGTTGAATCCATTCTGAATGTTTCCACAAGTAGAGCCCTTATAAATACAAATATCATGCTTCCAATTGCTAGGCATATATACTATAATAAGAACAATGCTACTTGTCCAAGTTGCTTCTCCATTTGTCTATGGATTTTCCCATGCCATCCACCAATTACTTCCTATTTGCAGTGCCTGAAATGATGCCTAGAATAGAATAGTCAAAGGTACCGAGGAACCTTTATAGGTTGCAGTCATATAAGACAAATAGACCTGCAAATTGACATTTCCTCATTATCTCTCTTCATCTTGGATAAGTTTTTTTCTTTCTCATTCGCTTGGCCTTCTTCTCTTCTTTTCTTTTTTGTTAGAAGTTGACGGGTTATATGCTATAGGTTTTGGTAGATTGCTAATTTCACATGGTTTTGAATCATCTTCTTTAAAAACTCCAATAGACGAAGACATGTTGTCTTCATCTAGTTCATCTATGTATTGGGAAACATCCATTGCTTCTATGGATTCATGGTGTGTTGATACCAAATTATTAAAATTAGTTCCCACTTGCAGAATATCTTCATATTTGCTTGCCTATGTTATTCTTCCATCCCTAAGTACCTGCAAAAGGCATCGAGTTTTGTTTCATCAGGTAGATATTATAGTGATACTAGACTGTGAGAAAGATAACCAAGATAACAAAAAATAAAATAAAAATAATGTTTTATAACCACCCCACCATCTCTAAAGAATCACAATAAATAAAGCAAAATATGAAGGCCATTTTTAAAAAAATTACCTACATTCACGTTTTTTTGTAACTACCCTGGGGATTTGAAATACTAACCCTCCATTTACAACTTCTCATATAAATTACTCATTACCAATTGCTCTAACCCCCACGAAGTCTGAAAAAAACCAATAAGATTGCATCCTTTAAATATCACAGTGAAGCATTTTTTGTTAAATTCATTGTGAGAATAAAAAAGGTCTATAAAGATCTATACTCTCGAATGACAAGGATGAAACCATGTTGGGAACTAGTTCTCATGAATATTTAATTAAATTCATTAAAATAAAACCCCACAATAAAAGTTTAACTACGATACTTTAAAATACAATATTTATAAAGGCACCAAAAAAATAATTCATCATCTTCGGGAAAGTAGCAAATAAAAAGGAGCTCGCCTTAAGAGGCATTTTGAAATGATTCTAATTTTTAGGAAACAAAGATACTACATTAATCAAATCTATTTCATTACAAAATCAAGGATTTGGATTGATAAGGAAACAATCCAACAAGATACTTGACCAAAATTCTCCATCACATGAAGAATTAGTATCCCACTTTCATATAGCAATATGTCTTGAATTAGGAGCTTTACAGTTTTACTTTTTCCATTTTTTTAAATTTGTGCATGTTGCCTATTTGGAAGTTTGAAAATTTGGGTGAGTTTGACAAATTGAGAGATGCACCCAAACATGTTGTGTGATATAAGTTTGAGACAACTCCATGAAAACCATATACTTAAACATCTTGGATCCCAATACATTGTGCTTCAGGACCAGATCAATAAAACATGATCCAAGAATGTAATAATAATAATAATAATAATAATAATAGCACGCACTTCCCTTGGTTATAGGAAGAAAAGTGAAATTTTTCATAAATACTAATATGGAGAAATTTAAAACATGGACAAAGTCAACATTAATAAATTTTAACTTTATATATCTATGTTTGATGCTTCGAAGGTTATCCATTTCAGCATTGAAAATGTACTTTTAGTATTAAAGTGTAATGCAAAGTTAAAATTAAATGCACTTCATGTCAAACATATATGTAACTAAACCCATGAGGTTTAAAGAAATTGGTAATGAGTAATTGAGATGAGAAGTTGTAAATTGAAGGGAAAGAGTTCAAAGCCCCTTTGGGTACTTACAAAAAAATACATATATGTAACTAAAACTAAATAAAAAAGAAAACATAAAATGAAGTTTTTTTGAACTTGAGAAACATTACCATAATGAATGAACTTCAGTTGGAAGAGCATCATAACAATGTTGTGAGTATCTCAAGTCATGAATCTGGATACGATTGGTCAACTTTAGGACACACAATTGTGAATATGCATCAATGATCAACTAGTATAAAGAGAATTTTCAAGATTATGATCACATTATTATTGCAATGTAGCTCACAACATATATTAAAGAGCTCAAAATAACTAGTAAACAATGATTTCCAATGGGTATCCCAACTAAAATTTGTTCCTTTCCACTAATTGTTGTTTTGAGTCCTTCAATCTAGAACTGGTAATTATTATTTGAGTGTTTCCAATTAAATGCATCACCCCAAATCATCGTTCAATTATCAAATTAGGAATGTCAACTCAAGGAGCTGTTAATAAGAAAGCTAAGGAAAATATGATGTTAATTGTGACTACAATGATTCCCACAAATTAAAACTAGAAAGTTGTGAATCTATTTCCTCTTCAATTCAATGTTTCATGAATACAAGATAAATTCTTCATTATATTGCCTCAGGTGACTATCCCAGTATATCTCCAAAGACAACAAAGCAACAAAAAATAGATTTTGCTAGGCAGATAAAAACATGATTGCTATGAAGCAATAGATCGTTCATCCCCACCCATTCATTGCATTAATAAAATTGGTTGAAAGCTGAAAATATATGTTTTCCCCAAATGTCTTGCAAGGATAGAATGATTCTATCACCAACAACTTAGACTGTTGGGTGTACTTTATAGTCCCATTGAACTATCTTTGCTTTTTTGGGAATTAATAAATTTAATGCATCAATATTTTATCAGATGTAATATTTTGGTTAAATGTGCATTAATCAAATTAACTTATCTAATTTTTATCAAATGTAATATTTTGGTTTCAGGATCAACTAAACAAATTTTTACAAGAAAATTTGTTGGAATATCAATGTCAATCATAAAACAAATGTAAGTATTTAGATGCTTGCAACTACTTAACTATGGACACAAATATACTAAAATCATATGATAGGAAAGCAGTATAAGTTTATAAGAGCTCTCACATACATACGTGAGGCAAAGTGTCGTATTAATATGGGAATTTCTTAGATATTTAACCATCTGCATGGATATCCTGATATATTAATCATCCCATGATATCTAGGAGAAAAGACACACATGTATGTCCACTCAAGGAGATGTTAATAAGCAAGCTAAGGAAAATATGATCTTAATTGTGACTACTATGATTCCCCCAAATTAAAACTAGAAAGTTGTGAATCTATTTCCTCTTCAATTCAATGCTGCATGAAGACAAGATAAATTCTTCATTATATTGCTTCAATTAATTGTCCTAGTATATCTCCAAAGACAACAAAGCAACAAAAAATAGATTTTGCTACGCAGATAAAACATGATTGCTATGAAGCAATAGATCGTGCATCCCCACCCATTCATTGGATTAATAAATTCGGTTGAAAGTTGAAAATATATGTTTTCCCCAAATGTCTTGCAAGGACATAATGATTTTATCACCAACAACTTAGACTGATGAGTGTACTTTATAGTCCCATTGAACTATATTTGGTTTGTTTGGAATTAATAAATTTAATGTATCAATATTTTATCAAATGTAATATTTTCGTTAAATGCGCATTAATAAAATTGACTTATATAATTTTTATCATATGTAATCTTTTGGTTTTAGGATCAAATAAACAAATTTTTACAAGAAAAGTTGTTGGAATATCAATGGCAATCATAAAAAAAAATGTAAGTATGCAAATTCTTGCAACTATACTTAAATATGGCCACAGCTATACTAAAATCATATGCTAGGAAAGCAATATAAGTTTATAAGAGCTCTCACATACATACGTGAGACAAAGTGCTGTATTAATATGGTCATGTCTTAGTGATTTAACCATCTGCATGGATATCCTGATATATTAAGCTTCACATGATATCTAGAAAAAAAGTCACACATGTATGCATAGATTCCTGAAAATGTGATGACAGTGTGAGTCCTCTCACTTTCAAATTCAACGCTCTAGCTTTCCTAGTACGATACACTAATAGTTTTGATTGTACAACTTCCTCAAGCTTTGCCAGGGGGATGTCGTATTCCTCCACTTTACACGTTGACCAAAGAATTAAGGATTTATTCTCAACTTCTTTCTTAAACGAGGCCTACAAGGAATAAAATGCATCCTATTTGTTCTTGAGATTTATGATTTCTGCATAAAAGGAATCCCCTATATGGTGGAGAGTTTCTTGGTTATTACTATCCTTGAACTACTGTTTTAAAATTAAAATTTCAGATTCAATTTATGATATTCTATTTGTGAGTTTATGAAATATGTTGTAATGTGTTTTTGAATGATTCCACAAGTTTAATTTTGTTGCTCAACACATGCAAAATCTTGTTACTAACGCTACCTCTAAAGCCCTATTTTTATGATTCTGAATTCACTTCAATTAATTTGAATATAGAATACCATTGGATTAAATATGGAAGAAGACATGGTGGTAATCACTTTCAACCATTTACAGCTTCACTTGAGCATTTTAATGTAACCATAACATTACTTCTATTTATGTTGACCTCACAATTGAAAATTTCAGCAGCAGCTTCTTGCCGCAAGACAGGTGAAAAATGTAGTTTGAAAGTGCTAGCAAGAAGTTCAAAAATGGATTTAGCAGTGAAGTTCGAGGGAAAAGGCAAGTTTTCTAGGAAAAATAAGGGAAGAGGACAAATGAATTAGGTAATTATAATACCTTTCAGTGTCATTCTTGTGCAAATAAGTATCATTATTGTGTCATAAATTTTACTTTCAATATAATGTTTTTGAAGTATCATGATTAAGCACATAAAAGACTTCGAATGCTAACACATTAGCTTCAACTTTAACAAAACAACAGGAACAAAAAATTTATTTGATAGTGACACAGTCTTGGCCTGGATGGGTAATGTTAATTATTCCTTAGTTGCATAATGCATTCCCTAGTGAGAAAGTAGTCACTTTATCAACTGCATTACCTAACTATCTATGTACCTCTCTCAAAATCTAAGCATGATCATAAACATGAATATGTAAGAAAACCAACTCAAACAAGTTTTGTTTATGATAGGTCAAAGAAGAAGATTATTAGTAAATATAAGGTTAAAATGTTAGCATTTGACATGAAATAACAAGACTAAAAGTTCAGAATCAGAGGTTGATATAAGATATTCTGAATAACATCCGTGCAGACCAATTAATTATTAGGTCTACTGAAATCACTAAAAAAAAGTAATTTGAAAACATAAGTTGAAAGATAACCAAAAATTCTAGTTGAAACTTTGTGTATTCTATTTAAAAATAAGTACCAATATAATATCAACAGTGGGAAATAATTAAACTTGATGGGTGATGAAGACCACAATATTCATAGAAAAATCTCCTAAAATGTACTCCTTCACATTAATATCTTCAAACAACCACACTTTTTTATTTTGTGTCCATAGAATTGCAATTACACCACACATAATCCATATTCCAAATATTATTCGAACCAAGATTGTCAACTTCAGGAACAATTTCTACTCGAAGAAGAAAAATGTAGCAGATAATCACTTGTTCATTTGGATTCTAACAAAATATTTCTAATATCCATTGAATGCAATCTAGACATAGAAAATCTCATAAGTCTAATTTAGTTTACAGTATCCTGACATATTTTTTCAATGTAATTAAAACTTTACACAATATATACATTCAAATCCTGGAGAGTACACAATCATGGGTAATATGAGAAAACAAATGGGGTTTGATTGAACATTCTATTACAATGATATAATGTTGATGGTATGAAATTTATAGGAAGCCTGTGCAGACCTTCCAATCCACTGTAAGAATATGGGTTCCAAATAAGCAATAATATTGGAGATATCGTTGAGCCCCAAGTTTTGCCAAATCAAAAGTAAAATAAATCGACGCCAAGGCCAACAAAATACCCCCCCTATAAGAAAACCTTTACTTTTGTAAATTCAAGTACATTGATTTAAGAATTCATAGCATACCTCTCTTTCATTTCACATCATCATTTGGACCAGGATCATCGGATAAGATGTGTTGTCTCCTTGCTACAAATCACCTACATCTCCCAACTCATATTTGGGGACTGGCTTGATTTTCTTTAGTTTGATCCAAAAACATAAAAAGCATATGCAACTCAATCCATCGACTGAGAAAGGAACAATATGATCCACATCAGCCAAATTCTTAAGAGGGCAGGGGGTAGATATTTCACTCTAGTATAAATCCATCCTAAATGTATATACCACAAAAGGCCAGTTATTCTCAGATATGGGGGAAGAAGCAGATTTTACTGGATGAAAGTCCACCCCTTTGAATAATCCAATAGCTCAAACCCCAAAAACAAAGTGAAAGAAAAAAGGAAACCCCTGATAACTCTGTAAATATTTCTTCTATGAGAATACTTCATTGATTTGTTAGATGATTTTGTGGAACAACGTCTGATTGAAGTTGAAATTTCCTAGACCCCATTGGAAATCCAATCGAAGCACCATGTTTTCCTATGAGCCTTCAACATAAGAACCCATGTGACTTGCGTCACATTCTTTCCTTGGCTCCCCTTACCGACCTAAAAACCATCTTTAGGGCTCTCTAATTCTAGCATTGAGAAATTTGGGTTAGTAAAATAAATTAGTAGATTTATGCATTATAAATCTACATCTTAAGTGTCATATGTGAAAAAATGTAATGATTTTTAGGTTTTAATGTACCAACCCCCTTTCCATCGACCTATGTTCTATGTCGCCTAGTTATACAGGGAAATTTAAGCCATATGGCATAATTTTGGTTTAACGTTAAGTAGATTGAAGCATGAATGGCCTCTATCTCTTATCACTCATAAGTGTGGAATACTCGTGAGAAGCATGTACCACATGATTGTGGGCTTTGAGTTATAGGTCAGTGAATTTTTTATTTATTTATTATTATTATTATATAACATATTGTGTTTGTTTTTTTTTAAAATATAACATTATTATATGTTATAATTTTTTAATCATTTGTTTTGTATCGTTATTATATAATAACATTTTGTTATATATATGTGTGTGTGTGTGGGTTTATATAATATAATATTATTATATATTTTTATATTAATATATTATATATAACTGAATTTCTATGTTTTAATTGTAATAATATTGACACATTTATATGTGATGTAGATGAAAAAAAATCAATAGTTATTACAAGTGAGGAAGTGTCTGATTGAAACACGCTAGGGGACTTTTCCTAATCGAATGGATATGTTAACATGGTTATGAGTTTGGTAAAATATCATTGAAATTGTATAATAGTGAAGGGAGGATTTTTTTCTTTTCAAACTAGAGGATATTCACAATATTTGTAGGGGAGAGACTCGAGGAGAAATTTATAACTTTCCAAACTCATGCGCAATCGAGGCATGATGAATGTATGCATATGGAGAATTAATGGAGGTTGTAGAATTGATAGTTTATGGCTAATGCGACGATGAAAAATACATGAACTTTTTGAAATTTTAATGGACATATAAGAGGTTCAAATGATGATGGTTTTGTTCAAACAAAAATATAAATTGCATTAATATGATGGACCAAACATAATGAAACCAACTTCATGACATGGAAATGTAGAGAGTGAAAGAAAACATATCTTCAAGACTTGACTCAACCACACTATGATGATGCACATGATTCAACTTGGTGGATCTGTCGAAGGGATAATATGAAAGAAAAAATAGTGAAATAAGATATGTAAATAATAAGAACATAAAATTGGATGTGACAATACAGGTGAAATGATCTTCCAAAAAAGTACGATAGGCACGTTGTGCATCATGTTTTATCACAAGCTTGCAGCTCTCAATCCATCTACAATGTTACAATTTACTAAATTCTAACCCTACAAATGGATTGATAGACCCCTATAGGGGGTCTTTAAATCCATCTCTAGTGTTACAATTTATAAATTGTACAAATTCATTGTCAAATTTACCATTTTCCATTGTTAGAGTAACACAACTAACAAAGACCAAATAAATGACCAATTCATATTTTTAATGCTATTGTTATGTGGCAATTTCTAGCTTAGATACTTGTTATTTGGTCATATATTTTATCCCATGACCCATTTGGTAATACCTTTAGTCATTTTTAGTTGTCTCACTCAAGTTTGTTCATTTCTACCTTGAAAAAACTATGGTGACCAAATTTTATGGTCACCTGATCATTTATCTCTCATTTTATACTAGTGCTCTATGTGTGTGCGTGTGTCTATGTGTGTCCCTAGAACCTCTCTCACAAACTCCCTCACTCTCTCTCTCCACCTTCTATTTTCCTCCCCCAATAATCCTCTCTCTATCACTCTCTCCCTCCCTTCTCCCTTAGTCACTAACCCTTTGTTCCATTATCCCTCTCCCCTACCCTCTCTCTCTACACTTATATCCCTCCCTTCATATCTCTTCTCCTCAATCTATCCCAATATCTCCATCAACCCCTTTAACTCCCTCCTTCTCCTGCATCATCTTTCTCTATCTCTCACCCTCCCTCTCTATGCTTCTCTCTCTCAACCTCCCTCTAGATCCATCGCTCACCCCTCCACCATATGTCTTTGACACCATATCTCTAACTCTATCTCTCTCTCCCTATACAAGTGTGTGTGTGCACATGTGTGTCCCTCCTCCCTATCTATTCTTGTGTCTATCCCCTCGCCCCCTCTCTCTCTCTCTCTCACACACACACACCTTATATCCCTGCCTCAATATCGCTTTCCTTGACACTATCTTCATCCCTCGCTCACTCCCCCTCAATCTCTCTCTCTCTCTCTCTATCTCTCTCTCTCTCTATTTATCTCTCTCTCTCTCTCTCTCTCTCTCCACATTCTCTTTACATCCCTCATTTCCCCTCCCTCTGTCACTCTCTGCCTCC
>LPNX010166134.1:57508-71847 GCA_001517045.1 Pseudotsuga menziesii
CACTCCCTACCTCTCTCTCTCTCACATACACACACACACACATCCCCCTTACCTCAATCCATTGTTATCTCATTCTTTCTCCCAAAATATCCTCATCTCTTTATCAATTTCTCCACATATCTCTATCTAGATCACTTCCTCTCCTTACCTCCTTTTATGTCTCTTACCACTCCTACCTCTCATCCTTGCTTCCCCAATCCCTCCATATCTTATTCTCTCTCTCTCTCTATTATACTCCCTTCCTCTATGTTTTCAATGTTTCCTTTCTCCTCAACTCCCTATCTCATTATGACCCCTATTCTCTCGTTCACCCCATCTCATTCCCCTCTCTTTAATTACCCCATCCTCCCTCCTCTCTCCTCCAACACACTCTGTTCCTTCTCTAACCCTCCATATACCCCTTTCCATTCACCAATCCTCTCTCTCATCAAACCTGCATCCACTTTTTCCCCTCCACATTATCCTCGTTTGTTTCTCAAGTCTCATGTACTTCTTATAACTTTATATTTATTCAACACCTATTAACCTCCTAATAAATATGTCAAGTCCCACTCCCCTTCACCCATGTAACCTATCATGTTCACATTCCCTTTATCTATCCTTACTTGAACTTACAACAACCTCCTAGGCCCTTGTCCCTTCCCCACCCCCTATCAACTAGTAACCATCCTGAATTGAACTTACAACATCCTCTTAGGCACTTGACTCTTTCCCCGTCGCAACAACTATCAATCCCCACTTGAAATCACATCATCCTCCTAGGCCCTTGACCATTCCCTCCCACCTATAAACTATTAATCATCCCCACTAGAACTTAAAACATACTTCTAGGACCTTAACCATTTCCCACCCCCTCTAACCTATTAACCATCCCCACTTGAACTTCCAACATCCTCCTAGGCCCTTGATACTTCCCCACCCCCACTCAACTATTAATCATCCCCACTTGAAATTTCAACATCCTCCTAGGCCCTTGGCCCTTCCCCACTCCCTCTCAACTATTAAGCATCACCACTTGAATTTACAACATCCCGGTAGGCCCTTGACCCTTGCACACCCCCTCTCAACTGTTAACCATACACTTGATGCCTTACATAATGTGCACATGTTATAGAAGTCCATAATGCATATGCGTTATAGAACTACATAGCACACACGCATTTCATAGTTATATAACATGCACACATTTTTCAATTCTATAAGGGTAGGAAACATAATTTGAATTTAAACATAATGCACTCTCATTTTGTAGCACCTAAACCATGCCAATTCACTTTCTCACATGTCACCAATACTCCTATGTGTATGGTTGGAATTTTCTTCAGTAATACCAAACATGTGCTATGGTATATGATAAACCATAGCTAATTGGTCATTTCTTCATGTTTATGAAGAAGCCTGTGTTAACCCACTCATTACTATGCTACACACATTCATTTTTAACGAAATATTAAATATAAATAATATTTTTTTCTGCACATTCCTAATATGGAATTTTTATTTTAAAACATTATATTTGTCTATATTTTTTAATTTCTATTGTGTCCTAACTCCTTAACTTAGAAAACACAATGTTAGTGTTTTTTACATAAATTTTTCAAATCATGATCATTTAAACAAAAAATTGTATGGTGCACTAGATAACATTGACTTCTACATTCTATAAAAATTAATTTCATGATTATTGCACTAATACCTTCAAAGGTTGCACCCACAAAAGACGTACTATTTTTTAGGAATGATCACTTCGATAGTTATAAAACAAAATTAAAAATTACTAATTTTATTTTCGAAAAATAACATGCAGTAGTGTTATATGTTGGTTATAAGCCTTCAAATTTTTGTAGTCCAAAAATATCATTTAGTCCCTTAAATACTGCATCCATAAAAAACATACACCTTACCATTTGCCTGAAAAAAAAAAGTGACTCTTAGAAAAAATGAAACTTGACATAGTTATGAAAATTTTCAATACATAAAACTTATATATTTAGAAACATGGTTCAATTTCCTACATTTCATAGTTTTTACTCAAAACAAGATATTTTGTCTTAGTATCTCCAAAAATCCAAGTAACTTTAGCGATGCCTGATTTTTCAGTTGTCTATTGCATATAACACGCCAAACGTAACCCTCATTAGCTTGCACTCACGCTCCTAATATGTGGAGATCTACATGGTGCTCATATTCAAAAGGAAGTTGTACTTAAGAATATTGGATGATTTTTGAGATTAAGATTTGTGGCAATTAGTAGATAATATTTTCTTATGTTGATGAAAATTTTTAGTATATTTCATGAAAGGATTCAGGACACAAATGTCTTGATGACAATGAAACCAAATTCATAATGACAACAACTTCATGACATAAAAATGCAGAGAGTGAAAGACAACATATATTCAAGACTAGAATCAACCACACTATGAGGATGCACATGATGCAACTTGGTGGATCTGTCAAAGGGATAATATGAAAGAAAAAATACTGAAATAAGATATGGACATGATAAGAACATTTAATTGGATGTGACAATACAAATGAAATGATCTTGCAAAAAAGTTCTATAGGCGCATTGCGCCTCATGTTTCGTCACTAGCTCGTGTCTCTAAATCCATCTACAATGTTACAATTTACTAAATTATAACACTACAAATGGATTGAGAGACCCCTCTAGGGGATCTTTAAATCCATATGCAGTATTAGAATTTATAAATTGTACAAATTCATTGTCAAAATTTATATTTTCTATTGTAAGAGTAACACAACTAACAATGACCAAATAAATTACCAATTCATATTTTTAATGTTATTGTTATGTGGCCATTTTTAGTTTAGCTACTTGTTATTTGGTCATATATTTTATCCCATGACCCAGTTGGTCATTCCTTTAGTCATTTTTAGTTGTCTCACTCAAGTTTGGTCATTTCTACCTTGAAAAAACTATGGTGACCAATTTTTTTTCTCACCTGGTCATTTATCTCTCATTTAGCGCTAGTGTTCTATGTGTGTCCCTCCCCCCTCTATCTCACAAACTCCCTCCATCTCTCTCTCCACCTTCTATTTTCCTCCCTCATTATTCCTCCCTCGATCACTCTCTCCCTCCCTTCTCCCTTGGTCACTAACCCTTCGTTCATTTAACCCTATCCCCTACCCTCTCTCTCTCTCAACTTGTATTCCTCCCTCAATAGCTCTTCTCCTCAATCTATCCCAATATCTCCCTCAACCCCTTTACCTCCCTCTGTCACCCTCCCTCTCTCTTCGTCGTTCACCCCTCCACACTATGTATTTGCCACCATCTCTCTCTCTCCCTCCCTATACATCTCTGTGTGCACATGTGTGTCCCTCCCCCCTCTCTCTTCTTGTGTCTACTCCCCCCCCCTCTCACACACACATATTATATCACTCCCTCAATATCTATTTCCTTCATTNTTTTCTACTTTCCCCCTCCTCCCTCCTCTATCCTCCAACACACCCTATTCCTCCTATAATCTTCCATACCCCCCTTTCCATTCACCAATCCTCTCTCTCATCAAACCCTCATCCACTTTCTCCCCTCCATATTATACTCATTTTCTACTCAATTCTAACGTACTTATTATAATTCTATATGTCTTCAACACCTATTATCCTCCTAATAAAGTTCTCAGGTACCACTCCCCTTCACCCATGTAACCCATCATGTTCACATTCCCTTTATATTCCCCCACTTGAACTTACAACATCCTCCTAGGCCCTTGACCCTTCCCCACCCCCTCTCAACAATGAACCATCCCCACGTGAACTTACAACATCCTCTTAGGCCCTTGACCCTCCACCACCACTCAACTATTAACAATCCCAACTTGAAATTACATCATCCTCCTAGGCCATTGATCCGTCCCCTCCCCCTATCAACTATTAATCATCCCCACTTGAACTTAAAATATCTTTCTAGGACCTTAACCCTTCCCCACCCCCTCTCAACTATTAACCATCCCCACTTGAACTTCCAACATCCTCCAAGGCCCTTGATCGTTCCCCACCCTCACTCAATTATTAATCATCCCCACTTGTAATTTCAACATCCTCCCAGGCCCTTGGCCCTTTCCCACTCCCTATGAACTATTAACCATAAGCACTTCAATTTACAACATCCCCCTAGGCCCTTGACCCTTCCACACCCCCTCTCAATTGTTAACCATACACTTGATGCCTTACATAATGCACACATGTTATAGAAGTCCATAATGCATAAGCATTATAGAACTACATAACAAACATGCATTTCATAGTTCTATAGTGTGCACACATTTTCCAATTCTATAAGGGTGGGAAACATAATTTGAATTTTAACATAATGCGCTCTCATTTAGTAGCTCTTAAACCATTCAAATTCACTTGCTCGCATGTCACCAATAATCCTATGTGTATGGTTTGGACTTTTCTTCAGTAATACCAAACATGGGCTATGGTATATGACAAACCATAGCTAATTGGGTATTTCTTCATGTTTTTGAAGAAGCCTGTGTTAACCCACTCATTACAGTGTGATACACACAATCATTTTTAACGAAATGTTAAACATAAATAACATTTTTTCTGCATATTCCTAATATGTAATTTTTATTTTAAAATAATTTTTTTTATATTTTTTTTAATTTTGGATTCAAATATGTCTTGGTTAGTGAAATAAATTTTAAAGGATATTGCTACACATATTTTTCGTCGTCATCATATTATGAGAACCAAACACCAGAACTTTCCTCAAATCTCCAAGTTGTGAGGATGAATTTGGGCTAGGATCAATGATTTCATGCTTTTGTCTACCACTGCACTTTCCTTGTGGAAAATGTGCGTTACCCCGATGTGTAATGCCTATTTTCCATGAAAACAAATTGGTTCCACATGCCCTTTTACAATAAGAGGTGCGCTATGGGTAATGCTCTGTATTAGTTGACAAAGATCGATGCTCTAGTTTTAAAGGTAAAAAGATAAGTTTTATGAATCTTCTCGAATCTTGGCTTCATGGAAACCTCATCCCTGGACTCTTGGACCACCTGGGATTGTGATCCATCCTTGTAGGATATCCCCTCCACCTCACCCATGATAATCTCAACCTTCCCTATCCTCCCATGTCTATAAGTATTGGCTCACCCCCCATAGGTAAAGGGAGGAATATTATGCTACAACATAAAAAATATGGCCAAATATAGCCAAGGAGAGTGAGCATTTTGTAGGTACGTTTGAAGCTTTACAGGAAAGGTTTTTCTTGAGAAGAGACTTCTGAAAAGTAAGTATCTTTGTTGTAATTCCTCTATCTTATTTCATTAATTAATGAAAGTTCCTTTCCCATGAATCATATTGTGTACTAATCACTTGTTTCATTGCTGAATTCGTTAGTCATCAGAATATGATTATAGATTGTACTTGGTTCTTTGATATTGTACATGCTTTGTAGTGTGTTTCTTGTAGGTGAATCTGTGGAGATCCAACATTCCAAAAGACTGGTACATCACATTATATGACATGTAAAAGAATTCATTCCAAGCATCATTCAGTCTTAGGGGAAGTGCTTTTCATTGTTGTGACTCATTTTTTCTAGCTTAGAGTATTTCAGGCTAGGGAAACAACTTCTGTTTGCAGAAGGTGAGTATTTCCAATAACAAATATGGTGACCATACTAGGGAGAGTGTTAAAACTTCTAGTCATTTTTAGATCTTAGTTCTCTCCTTTGCTTCAAACTTCAATTTCTTCATTGATCATATCTTCTAGTTGTTTAGTTAGATTTGATTTGAAATTGGTTAGATATCTTTAGATCTGATTTGATATTGGTTAGATCTTCTTTAGATCTGTCCCAATCTTACTTATAATATTTATTTATTTGCTTATTATTGTCATTTGATGCTAGTAAATTGAACACTGACATTTTCTTTTTCTCCTTGTGTCTTGTTTTGGAATTTGCAAGTGCCACCGTATCTTGGCGGTTTACCAAGAGTGGTTGCCGCACTTTGTACAAAGGAAACAAGAATTGCCACCACACAAATCGAGTGGACGGAGAGTGGTTCCACCGCTCTATTCCTATTGGAAAAAGAAGGTGTTGGAGCAGTAACGCTTTGTTCTATTCCTTCAACTAGCGGTGCCAGGTAGGGTTTTTGATCCCAAAGTAATTATGAAACTTGGATTTTGTATTTTAGTCTTCTGAAGTTGTTTTGGCTTGTTTTTAATTGTTTTATATATGAATTGAAATATGGAAACTGAGTTAGTATTGGTTAATTTAGACCTCCAAGAACTAGTTGAATTTTCTTATGAGATTCTTGTAGTTTTCAGTTTGGTTGAAGAAGAATTTGAAAATAAAGTGTAGATCCATATCTCTGAACGTTGTTTAATCAACTTGAAAGAAAATAGATTTGCTTTTAATTTCTTCATAGTTTAAATTTAAGATTGTTTTCATTTTTTAGTTTGAAAAAATTCAGAGAATGGTCTAGGTCAAGCATAGGTATGAGTTGGTAGAGACTTGATTGGTATTACAAACTCTCAAGTATTTACTCTCTGGTTTCTTCTTAGGTATTCTTACTCTTAGACAAAAAGAAAAAGTGTGTGGTGTGCATCTTATTTCATCTTGGAGAAGTTTGAAAAGTATGGTGTTTTGAGCAGTCATCATAGTCTTTCTTTCAAAAAGTGATCTTATCATTTTCCTTTTCAAATTTCTTGTTTTCGAAGACATGATATGCTTGCAATAGGTTTTAGGATATAGTTTCATATGTGTTTGCTTGGGATTTAGTCATTTTGGATAAGTAGGACTGAACCTCTATCTCTTCCTTAAGTAGGGAATTTTGCGAAAAGTGAAAGAAAAATATTTGCATAAACATTTTTCGTGGTTTTAATTTTATGTACTCACCTCTTTCCATCACCTAACCACAAAAGATAAAATCAAGCGCTAGACTTAGGTTAAAATTTGTAGAAAGGTGTGATAGGTTAGAGATGTGTTACAACATCTTTAAGAAAAGGATTTGTCGTTATTTTCCTCTCGAGGAAGAGCGTTTCTTCCACGTAATATTGGTATATAGAACGGAATTTCACGTACCCTTGAGGTATATAGAAAGGTACTTCATGTACTCAGTTGTATATCAGAAGGCCCCTTTCGAACAATTGTGCATTAGAAAACACTAATATAGAGTGGTGTTCCCACGTACCTTGTGTATATAGGGAGACACTTTTAGGGATCCTGAGACGATCTGAGCATATCCCTTTGACCATCCTATCACCATAAAAAATCAGGGAGATTACTACCCATGTGTCATCCAGGTAGTCAGGTCTTCAGGAAAGGGTTCAGTCCCAATCCTCCTTTTTTTGTTTCATTGTTGGACCACTATTGGACCCTGTGGTATATCGTGATTTCTGGTGGTTTTACAATCCTGTGAGGATCCTAGATTTTTACCACTCCTATCACAAGTTTTGATTGCTTTGTTATCTTGAGCAGCATTTGATTTGCCTCACTAGATAGAGTTTTTCCTTTTTTGAGATTATTTTAATTTTTTCAAATAGGATGATTTCCCATGGAGGAGGTCTCATCTGTTACAAGGGTTATCCCTAGAAAATCCTTTGAATCCTCCAGGTCAACCTCCCATGGAAAGAGATAGGGAGAAAATTATGGGCTAGCTAGCGCTTCTATGCCTGAACTAGAAGAAGTTCCAGTTGAAGAGGAAGGAGTTGAATATCCTCTTCCCAATGGTCTCATGACAGACCTATCAGGACCACCACTAGTGGAGTAACCCTCCTCTTGGAAAAAATCCTTTGTCAACCCAAATCCTTCTGGAGCTAGGCTTAATCAATTTTATCTTGATGAAAGGGTAGCTCCTATATTTGGTCCTAATGCTCCATTTTGGGAGACTTCCCTTACTCAAGCTATCTCTCAGTTTTGTACTACTACTACCGTGAATGTGTCAGCTATGGATTTGACTCCAAACTCTAGAATACCCTTTCCCTACCTTTTACCTAGTGATCTTTTAGGTAGGTCATTGAATATTCCTTCTAGTGTTTTTCTAGTTAATCATCCATCTGCATCTACAATGTCTGTACTTGCCACTCCTTAAAGAGTGCCACATGTAGCTCAAAATTATTTTTTCAAATTCACATATGAGAGGAAATTCTATGCCTCCCATAGCTTTGTCAAATGTTGGAAGTCAATTTGTCCCTCCTACATCCCAAACATATAGAGGATCTTATCTACATGTTTTACATAATATTTCATATCCTCCCCCTCCAGATGTTTGACCTAGTGGTCATACTGGTCTTGATACTATTGTTTCTGTGTCGCATCCTCCTACATCATCTTGAGTCCCTCCTCAACAGCCTAACATTTGTAATCAATACCTTAGCCCAGAACAATACAATAATACCTTATATGTCCCTTATCCTGTAGGAGTTACGAATAAGTGGGCTCAAACTACTTATGGACTGTTGATGTATTTGTAACTTCGAAATATATTCACTTGTATATTTCTTATTGTATTTGATTGTACCCCAACAGAGATGTTTGTTCCTCCAATCGGGAGAGTCATTAATATAATAAAGTCATGTAAATTCATTGAGGTTAACCCTCCGTTGTAGGTCAGGGAAATAGTTCCCATAGTTGAGTTGTATTAGGCATTAGACTCGAATTTCAACTCAAAATGGGCCTCCTAAGGAAAATTAATAAAATAATAGTTAAAATAATAAAATAATATTTATTAATTTTGGAGGAAGAAAAAAAACTACTTTTTTGTTCATATTTTTTACATATCTCTGTGTGTTTTTACTCAAATTTCGATTGGGAGATCTCATTGGATGTGGAATTAAATTTTGCATCCAACTAGTACCCACTTGGAATACGTTTGATAGGCCCCCCTACACAAAAAGCAAGAAATACCTGAAAAACATGATGATGATGTCATCTTCATGTTTTTTCAAGTATTTCTTGTTTTTTGTGTAGCGGGGCCTGTCAAAAGTATTCCAAGTGGGTACTCATTGGATAGGGAATTTAATTCCACATCCAACGAGCTCTCTCAATCAAAATTTGAGTAAAAACACAGGGAGATATGTCGAAAATACAAACAAAAAAAGTAGTTTTTCTTATGATACATATCCCCAAATTTATATTAAAAGATTGTTTAAGTGGTTCTCCATTTTTGAATTTTAAAGCATTTTGATTGGCTAATACATGATGACATGGAATTTGTATTATTTTTGGAAGGCCCATTTTAAATTGAAATTTCCTCTAATACAGTTATTAGACTCTCCTAGAGAAATCAACCCTATAGAGTAAATGTCAAGTGGAAAACAAGTATAAATAGAGAGTGAGACTCTATATTTGGAATACACACTCATGCAATAGTAGTGCATGACTGAGAGAGGAGTAGCTCTCACAAGTGAGAGAGAGAACAGCTGTCAATAATCTTTGTGTCTTTGGGTTTTACTTTTTCTATTGGTGCTCATTCTATCTCTGAGGAAGTTGCGAGGTTTTCTCCTTTATGGTTTCCCTGAGAAAAATTATTTGTCTCTTGTCTCTTGTGATTATTTTTGTGCATGTTATTCTTTCATATAGGATCCTATATCATATTTATTAAATGATAAGAATCTAACATGGACCTCAAGCCAGACTTAACTAGGTCCAACCACCATTTATGGGTCAAAATGCTCCCAACTATCAACAACTTGGTGGGTTTTATGGTCAAACGCAATAGACCTTTGGTCCTATCGCAGTATCCTTACCTTATTAGTATTTAAATTACCCACAACCCAACCGACAACTTCCATTTTTTGCTACATTGGATCTGCTTGACTTTTCCAAGTTAATAAATTACCCCATTCAATATGATCTGTTTTGGCCTACCATCCTGGTCAAAATTTCGTCAAACATTCCAAACTTTGATGGAAAGTAGGGAGAAGATCCCAAAAATCATGTGATGACCTTACATTCATGGTTTTCATCTAACTCCATTAAGGATGATTATATCCAATTGAGGCTCTTCCAAAGAACATTGACCGACACGATCGAAAAATGGTATATCGAACTTCTACAACACTCGTCTATGGATTTTAATTTGTCGAAAAATTTGTTTCTTACTCATTTCTAGTTACCCATGTGGTATGAAACTGGTATATATCTCTTGACCTATCTTCATAAAAAAAACATCTACTCACATATCATATCACATTCATGAGTGTAGGAGGAATGGATGGTTAATCAAGGCTCCCATTCTAGATAAAATTTTGGCTTACTGGTTCACAAAAGTCCTTGTTTCCTCCTATTTACCGAGGTGTGGCCATGGGTGGTTTTGTCAAATAACAACAGGATATTATCCATGCCCAATATTTAGACTTAGTATATTCTCAGTCAAAAACTTTATACGACTTAATTCCTAATGTTCCTCGTCTCGGCACTGACCCTACCAAGCCACCTGCAGAGACTTCTTTGGATGGTGTTGTTGGTACCATCCAACCTACATCCATAGCTAAGCCTGCCAAACCACATAGTGCTTCAACTACGAATTTTTCTAATCCTACGGTTTCCTCCAGGGTGAATGTGATTCAATATTCACAATAACAAGGAAATTAGAACAAAGGAAAAGGTAAGAATCAAAAACCTAGAAACTTGCAGGAGAGTACCAAAACATCGACTCCAGAGAATGACACCAATCCTAAGCGGAAGGATAAGTATCATTTTTTGTTATGTGGAGATGATCACTTCATGAACGAGTCTCCTTGTCGTGAATATATTAATAAATTTATGAAAAGTAACCCCACACCAGCTGTGTTAATCAAGCCCTTCCCATCCCAACAATAGCTGATTGACCATACATCTTTGCATGGTCCTTCATCCTCTACTAATACATTCATATGATGTTTACCGAAATAGTTACGTTGAATACTAGAATTCAGACATATGATAAAACACATGAGAAGAAATATAAGGATGATTCTTCCAAGAAGAATCCTCATATCGACCCTTCTCCTCCACCTCCTACCAATGGTCCTCTCACTATATAAAAACCTATTTTTGACACAATTTTGCGTCCTTAGAAGAATACAATCCATAAAAATGTTGTCAATCCTAGTGCTCGAGATGCTCACTTTTATAATGTTGTTGAATATTTATCTCGAGTACCCTGTGTTATGTCCATGTTGGAAGTACTCCAAATATGTCCTACACAGTGCAAGAATTTCTTGTCAGCCCTAGGGGCTTTTGATCCTAAGAAGTCCACCATGATCACCTTCAATGTGGAGAATTATAAATCGAGGCTATCCCACTAGCTCACTTTCCAAATTTATACTAGAGTGGTGGGAAGAAAGGTCCATCGTATCATCTTGGATGAGGGAGATTCCACCTTGGTTTTGTCTATGTCTTGCTAGAGAACCATTGATTCTCCCAAGATTAGTAATTCACCAACCACCTTAAAAGATTTCGACAGACAAGGTTTTCAACCCCATGGTCTGCTACTGGCATTTTCCATTGATCTGGGGGGAGAAACCATTTTTATCCAAGTAGAAGTGGTCGCTGCTTCTCTATGTTACAATTTATTATTAGGAATGAATTGGTTCTATTCTATGATGGCCGTTGCATCACCAGTTTTTTGCACACTCTAATTCCCACATTAAGGAAGAATTTTGACTATAGACCAACTTGATTATTGCTCACTAGATATTACTGCTTCTAAGACAAATAGTCTTCCTATGTTAGGGAAGTCACCTATTCCCTATTAGTCTGTAGGGGTTGGATTGTTTAAATATTCTTCACTCATGGGAATTTTTCCATCGAATACTACCCCTCCTAGTATAGAAAATGACACAGTAAACATGATATCCTCCATGATCGGGGGCATGTCTAAAGTAAAAGAGATCGTTGAATCATCTTCTTCAAGTCCACACAAAGCCCTATATGATGCCATTCCATCTGTTTCTAATGCTTACATAGATGATCATCATTTAGTGGCATCACATCCTTACCATTTTCCCTACTAGATAGATTCCCCTCTTCCAACTTTAGATTATCTCTTACAAATTTTTTTATTAGATGAGTTTATTATGGATTTTATGGGTCTGGATGAATCTTTATGGGAAGAATCTCATGATCGATCTTCATTTATTCCTAATGAAAATTTGGTATATTTTGATTTTCTTTCTCTAATCAGTTATGATATAGTCAAGTATCGAAAAATACTTGTATTACTGCAAGGTGTCAATTCTAAAGGGAATTTATGCAACATCACCAAAACAATTCTCCTCAATATATCGGTTAAGCCAAGTGTTGTCAAGCATGTTCACCTAGGCCAGAACTGCTTGGCAATAGAAATTGAGGAATACCAAGCTCTTTTTAAGGAATTCTGTAATGTTTTTCTTGGACTTATGAAGAAATTCCTGAGATTGATCCATCTATTGTCGTACATGAGATCAAAACATACCCAAAGATAAGAGTTCTTAGGAAGCAACTTCTTCAGGTCCACCCAAGAAAAGCTACAACCATTAAAGCTGAAGTTGAGAATAGTTTGAAATTTTGTTTTATATACCCCGTTCCTTTAACCGAGTGGGTGTCTAATATTTTTCTTATCTCCAAGAAATAGGGCACTATTAGGGTTTGTATCTATTTTTGGGACCTGAACAAATGTTTTCCAAAGGACAACTTTTCTACCCCTCACATCAATCAGATCATCGAAAACTATGTTGGAAGTGTCATTTTTTCTTTTCTGGATGGATTTTCCGGCTATAATCCGATTGAGAACTTACTTGCCAACCAACACAAAATGGCATTTATTTTCCCATGGGAAACCTTTTCTTATCAAAATATACCTTTAAGTTTGAATAACGTTGGAGCTACCTTCCAACAAGTTATGTTGTATTCTTTTCGTGATATCAAACACATAGTGGAGCCATATCAGGATGACTTACCTGCTCATTCATAGCACTGAGAAGATAATTAAGGGAATCTTAGACACATTTTCCTTTGATGTCCTCATTACCATATTTAGATGAATCCACACAAGTATGTTTTTTGTGTTGACACTCGATGTTTACCTGTGTTTTTTGTTTCTAGGGATGGGATTCGAATTTATCCCTTAAACATTACTTCCATCGTGGCCTTCCCACCTCTAACAGACATTACTGAACTCCAAAGTTTGCAAGGGAAGGAAAACTTTCTTTATCTTTCTGTGTGCAATTTTGCATAGAAAACGTATGGCTATATGGGTCTCTTGAAAAATAACACTCGCTTTTTGTGGGATGATCACGCTCAAAGAGATTTTGATAATTTGAAACATGCTATAACACACTCACCTTAGTGACATAACAATGCAGAGAGTGAAAGACAACATATATTTAAGACTCAACTCAACCACAATATGGTGATGCACATAATTCAACTTGGCGGATCCGTCGAAGGGATAATATGAAAGAAAAAATAGTGAAATAAGATATGGACATGATAAGAACATCAAATGAGATGTGACAATGCAGATAAAATGATGTTGCAAAAAAATTCGATAGGCGCATCGTGCGTCATGTTTCGTCACTAGCACGTTTCTCTGAATTTATCTACAATGTTACACTTTACTAAATTCTAACACTACAACTGGATTGAGAGACCCCTCTAGGGGGTTTTTAAATTCACCTACAATGTTAGAATTTATAAATTGTACAAATTCATTGTCAAAATTGTTATTTTCTATTGTTAGTGTAACAAAACTAACAATGACCAAATAAATGACCAATTCATGTTTTTAATGTTATTGTTATGTGGCCATTTCTAGTTTATTTGCTTGTTATTTGGTCATATATTTTATCCCATGAACCAGTTGGTCATTCCTTTAGTTGTTTTTAGTTGGCTCACTCAAGTTTGGTCACTTCTACCTTGAAAAAACTATGGTGACCAAATTTTCTGGTCACCTGATCATTTTTATCTCATTTTATACTAGTGCTCTATGTGTCTCCCTCCCCCCTCTCTCACATACTCCCTCTATCTCTATATCCACCTTCTATTTTCCTCCCTCATTATTCAGCCCTCTATCACTCTCTGCCTCCCTTCTCCCTTAGTCACTAACCCTACGTTCCTTTATCCCTCTCCCCTACCCTCTCTCTCGCTCAACTTGTATCCCTCCCACAATATATCATCTCCTCAATCTATCCCAATATCTCCCTCAACCTGTTTACCTACCTCCCACTCCCACATCATATTTCTCTCTCTCTTACCCTCCCTCTCTATCTTTCTCTCTCTCATAACCTCCCTCTCTCTCCATCGCTCACCCCTCCACCATATGTATTTGACACCATCTCTCTCTCTCTCTCTCTATACATATGTGTCCCTCCCCCCTCTCTCTTCTTCTATCTAT
>LPNX010166134.1:71965-125081 GCA_001517045.1 Pseudotsuga menziesii
CCTCTATAGATTTCTCCCTTCCTCACCACCCTTCTATTTAACTCACTTTCTCTCCATCACTGCCTCTTCATCGCTCCCACCCCACTAATCCCACCTTCCCTCTCTCTCTCTCTCTCTCTCTCACACACACACACACATTATGTCCCTTCATTCATATCAGACCCATCCCATCTATACATCTCTCTCTCTCTCTCTCTCTCTCTCTCTCTCTCTCTCTCACACACACACACACACACACACACACACGTCCCCCTTACCTACATCAATTGTTATCTCACTATTTCTCCCAAAATATCATCATCTCTCTATATAGATTGCTTCCTCTCCTTACCTCCATTTATGTCTCTTACCACTCCTACCTCAAACCCTTTCTTCCCTATACCTCTCTACATTATTCTCTCTCTCTCTCTCTCTCTCTCTCTCTCTCTCTCTCTATTATACTCCCTTCCTCTATGTTTTCAATGTATCCCTTGTCCTCAATCCCCTACCTCATTATGACCCCTATTTAAATTCCTATTGTGTCCTAACTCCTTAACTCGTAAAGCACATATTTAGTGTTTTTTACATAAATTTTTCAAATATTCACTAGTACAAAATGAAGAATTAGCTACTAGGTGACTAAAAATTCTAGTCACCATGGGTTTTTCAAGTGATTTACTACTAAATATGAGCAATTTTGATTGAACCAACTGTAAACGACTGAAATTAACGACTAATTTAGTCACCAGTTAACAAATATGACTAGATAATAAGTGATAGAGTTAAAAATGACTAACATAAATGACTAATTTAGTCACGGCATAAAAATGACTAGCTAGAAGAATATGAATTAGCCATTTATGTTAGTCATTTTTAATTTTGTCATTTAAAATTTCAAATTTGATAATGAAGTGTAAATTTTGTAAATTGTCTACCTTCTATTAGTAATATTGGTGCCATGCACCTCAATCTTCAGAGATCCAACAAACCAATTACACGAAAGATACATCTCAGCAATGAGAGAGTTCTTAGAGCATCTCCAAAATTAATAAAGATACACTAAAAAATCCTAATAAGGGGTGGACTCAAAATTGTAGACCCTAGACAATGTAGTAGAGACAAAATCTATAAGAAGGAGCACCTTGTAGCGGGGAAGCCAATAGAGTCACAAGTGGAAAAATCCTAGACATTGTCCGAAGTAGAGAATCTTGAGTGGCTAACATATTCCTTGAGATCCTTGTTAGTAACTACCAACTACTCAATGACATGCTATCATGAATTTGGTCCTTCCCTTTACAAAGTAAAATGGGCTTCATGACATCCTTCAACTAGACTTAGTATTTAGGTGTGCGTATATGTTTTCCATGTTAATGAGTTGTTCCAGTTTTAGTTGTTGGAGAAAACTTTGTTGGAAACATAGTATGTTCCATACCCTTTTCCAACATTTTCAATCTACTAGCGTAAATTATTTCTGTTGCTCATTCTCCACCATATTAGTGTCATAGACCTGGGTGTCTGTATGGATCCCTAAACTTTCCAATTATAGGGTAAAATAACTGGTCTCAATCAACTCACCAACCTCCATCTGTCACTTCTCTAGTTTAACCATTGGTTGTAGTTCCTCACTCTTAGTACTAGATATTATAGTAATCCCCTTCAATACTATTGAATGGAGTATATATGCAACTAGCACTTGCTACATGGCCTTTTCTATTGAGTTTTCTAAGGAAGGACATAACATAGAATAATGCCATTATTGGGATGTTATCCCTTAATAATGCAAAATATATAACCGTTGAATAGGACTATGGTAGTTATATAGGAGGTATACCTAAAAGATGTGGGAGCAACATAGATCTTGTTTATAGGGGGTTTTTCTGTGGATATTTTTTGTTTTTTACATATTGGGTGGTTAAAAACCTCTACCTCTATTATCTTGAGCAATTAAATTTACTTTTTAATCTCGTACTTCCCCTACCATAAATTTGATTTTGTTTATTACTTGGGAGAAGAGGTAGTCAAAGTAGAGCGTTAGCCATTTCTTAACCCTAATTAAGCTAGTGGAATAATGTTTAAGGTACCAAAGGTTGCACTAAGATGTAAGAGAGATGGTCCTAAAATATACCCAATCATATTTGACTATGATGTAATAGACTTGTTTTAGGTGGTTTACTTAGTTTCTTTTATTTGACTCTTCTTACTTCTATACATTTCATGAGAGTATGTCCCTTGCATTTTTTTTAAAGTTTAGTACTTATTCCTAAAAAAAATAAAAATCATAGAGACATATTTAACAATCCCTTTAAATATAAAAGGCAACAAAAAGCCCTTTCATATCCACACAATCCATTTAAATATAAAAGTCCCTTTAAATATAAAAATCCATATGGTATTATGCTTTCACTTATGCTATAATTGAGTATTGTTAAAATTTATTTAACTATAATTAATTTCATTGGTATTAAAATTTAAGTTAGATATAATTGAAACCTTTATATACCATTGAGTTATAATCATTTCTTACATTAGAATTGGGGTTGATCTTCATAGTTTTTCATCTAAGTTAAAAACAAAACCATGGTTTTCAATTTTAAATGCACCTTTCCAAGCGGTGTGTACCTCCTAAATGCATACTAATTTTCCAGGTGTGAGAGGTGTGAGTACCTCCTAAATGCATACTAATTTGCTAGGTGTGATAGGAAGTGATGTTTTAATTTCGGTAAAAAGGTAATGATGTATTTTCGATGTTTAGCTATTTCTATAAGCCGCCATTAATTTTTTCTTAATTTTTAGAGAGGTTGAACTTTGAAAGTGGTTTCTAAACCCAAATTTTAATTGCAAGTAATATGGATATTGGTGGGTGTATATTGCATAATGTTGGAGGGTGTTATTTATGGTTTGTGTTATATTTGGTAAGTATTTTTATAAGATTTTTTTTAGTATATAATAAAAAATAATATTTTCATTACTTAAATTCTTTAATAAAAATTTATTAATGAAACAATTCTACACTAACTTTTTTTTAATAAAACTTTATATGTTTGGGAAAATAAAAACCCAAAACGTAAAAAAAAAAAAAATTAGTTTGAAGGGAAACGACGAAATGAAATTCCAACCCTGATCATCATTGTGCCCTATTCCCATACCATTTGCAAGTCATGTCAAGGGCCAAACCACAAGCCAAAT
Source organism: Pseudotsuga menziesii (assembly GCA_001517045.1). Taxonomy (NCBI): domain Eukaryota; kingdom Viridiplantae; phylum Streptophyta; class Pinopsida; order Pinales; family Pinaceae; genus Pseudotsuga; species Pseudotsuga menziesii. The sequence goes on from LPNX010166134.1 coordinate 75,131, forward strand.
AAGGTTCTGCTTACTTTCAACAACTAATTTATATGAGATTCGATATCAAGTTAATCAACTCGACATGTTCAATAAGAACAACTCTTGGATCAATATAACATCCAATGAAGAGGAAAAGTTGAGTTTCAAAGATATGTCGTTTCCCGCACTATGCATTTTCATGTCTCTTTTTTATACCATCACATTTAGCTCATCACCCTAGCAATTTCCACATCTCATTTGACAAAAAACATCATAGTTTGACCCTTTAGACAGTCGATTGAAGTTTCGACAAGCAATAGTATTTTAAGTATTAATAGTGAAATTCACCAAGTTTGTGTCCCCCATTATTTGTTGGTTTTACTTATCTACTAGTCTTCTCATTATGACTATGTTCAAAAGGTAAAAATTTCGGCAAGTAACTTTTTGCATAAAAAAAAAACCTTTTTTTTTCTTAAACTAAAAAAAAAGAACCTAGATCTCCCTTACCATGTCTACAACAACAATGCACGAATAAATCTTGTTTCATATTGTGCAATCTCTCTACTCAGTTCATAAGTCTACCTTTCTCTTTATGTAGATAAAACTAAAATGACTCTGCTGCCCAAAATTTGAAGGCGTTGGTGTTGTTGCCGTCATGATTGTGCCAAGTTCAGTCTCCATAAATGATAGTTAATGTTCACGTTGGCCTAGCAGGTTCAAGCATTCAGATTAGAGGACTATTAAATTTCCATCCACCTCGTACCTTGTCCCAGTGTAAATGGCCGTTCCATCACCACTCATCTGCTCATTTTCGTGCACCGTCACCCCATTCGATGAGTTAATTTATAGTATTATAATATATATAATATACAATATTTTAATATTTAAATAATATATCAATTTACTATGTAATTTATAGTAACGAGTTAAACATAAATAAAAGATCAGAATAAAAAAACAAAATAAATAAAAATAATATTTTTATGGCAATGTTTCACATTTTAAAATATTTTTAATTTAGTTAAAAAATAAAAATAAAAAGAACAAAAAAGTGTGTTATAGTGGATTTCACCACTTTAGGTGAATCACACTTTGTATGGCCTTCCCCTGTCCCACTGTAGACTCCTTGGACCCCATGGACCATTTTTTGTCCTTTGATATTTCCTTGATCATCCCTAAAAACACATGAAAAATGATACACACGACTTTTTAACCTATAAGAGCGTATATATGTGGGTTTGACCACTAAAACCGCATACATCGGGATGTGTGCATAATCCAAATCCTTTTGGAGTTTTCCTTGACATGGATCCGACTCATTTGACTCCTGGCCTTCCCTATGCCTTGAGATTTCTCGGATTCGACCTTTCATTACCCCTTTGAAAAGCTATATAAGGAACCCCTTGGTACATTGAAGGAATAAGAGAGAATTGAGAGAAAAGAAACTATAGTCCATTGTTGCTGGAACTTATGCTTGAGTCTGCATCCCTTTGTCCCTTGGAGCACTTTTGTGTTCTTCCCAAGCTTGCCTTTTGCTTCTGAGCTTGCTATTGAAAGATGGAGGATTGAAGTGGTGGAGGCCCAAGTGGGGGATTTAGTTTCTCCGGTTCACAGACGTGCCGTCAGAGGTTGTATCTTGTAATCTCTGATTTATATTAATAGAAATATATTTTCCTGTCCAATAATGTGTGTTTGAATGAATATTTTATCCATGGGATTATGTCAAATGCTTTTACATTATTGATTATATATGCTAGAATAGATCTAACACCATGATATATAGAATGATTGTATTGTTTAATTGTTGTTGAGGAAGTAATCTATCAATTCAAGCTGAAGATTGGAAAGCTCAATAGGGATCTACTTCAACCATCCGAAATAAGGTACGAGGTCTGACCCTTTAGTGTTCGAAATTTAATTTCTATTGCATATTGGAAAGGATTGATTTCTGGATTCAAGATGTCTGTTGTGGTACCCCAAGTCATAGGAATTTCTCTCTGTAATAGAATTGGCGACTCCACTGGGGACGTTCCTTGTTTTTATTTGGGGGTTTGCAGGCACAATGGGCTTGATATTATTGACTTGCTCTTGGTTTCTCCCTATTTCTGTTTCACATTTTATAGTATGTTTGTCCATTGACACTCCCCTTTATTGGTTTGGCCTTGGATTGCTTTTTACCACTGCCTTCTCTGCATATGCAGGTTTTTGGCTAAAAGTCATGTACATACGCGGATTTTTGGCCAAAAGTCATGTACATACGCAGCTGTTCTTTAAACAATCGCATACATCCTCCCTTTTGGTGAGTTTGATGTTGTGGGAAGTTGCTGGGTGGGTTGTGAGTGTGGTTGGGTCTTCCTTGGATCTGATGTTGTATGTTGGATGCTTCTTTTGTGACTAGAGACCGCTTTTTCATCGATTTTTCTTTGAAAGTAGTTTTAGTCATTTATCCTTTTTGTTTTTCCATTAGTGCATTACTCTTTTTTGTCTCGGTGTCTTGCTGGGCTTGTCTTTTATACTTGCTACAGAGACTGAGAGTTTTAGATGACTTTCATTGCATTTTCATTCTTTTATATTGAAAAATATAAAGTAGTTGCACTCTTAGTTGCATCTTAGATATGGATTTGAGGAGGTACTTGCATTGGATTGACCCGTTCGTTCCGATCTCAGGTATCATGTCTAAACTGGAATATAGGTTAGGTTTCACCACCGTTTTCATTTTGCATGACCTTATGACCATCTCATCATGACCTTAGGTATGAACCCACTCTATTATATCATGAAACCTTCTTGCTACTATTAGAAGTGATATTATGTGAATGGTAGAGCTTTCCTATACATGGGTGTCCTAGTTAGCTCCCTTTAGCATTTGGTGCCCATGCCTACTTTTTCTCCTTTAGGGTGTGGGAGTCCGTTGTATAGTACTGCCATGACATTTCGCAAGAGCTTCATACTCCTCTTGATCTTATGCTGGCCTATTTCCCTCAGGACTTCCTCATGTCAAGTTGTGAATGCATTATCATGAGCTTTTCCTGCCTTATTAAGCTTTATGTCGGCTCCCCTGACATTGCGTTTCGGCCATATAGCTTGAGCTTGTCTCATGTCTAGCCATGCAGAGCCATTTTTTTATATCCTTCGTAGCTTGATTCCCTTTTTACCGGGAGGGGATTTTCCCCCGAGTGTCGATATCCTACAAATGTATCCTTGCATTGAGCATAGGTATGTTCCACTGCTTGGAACTAGTTTGTTTTCCCTTGTGACTCTCGTCTCCTCCTATTTTGTAACTATAAAGCTAGTTTATTCTTTTTTCAAGCTTTTCAAATAACTGAAAAAGTCCAAAAAAATCAAAAAACCAAAAAGCCGGACAAGGAAATATGTTATCTTTGGCAGCTGTCGAATCGTGTCACCTTCGAACAGAGCACTGTATATCACATCCATTGGTTGGGTTATAGTTTGACTTTAGGAGTTGTACTCATTTATCTGAGTTTATCTCCACCTATTGGTTAATATTCCAGTCTCTATGGAGCCTCTGGTGATGCCTCCTATGTCACAGAGATGTCCCAGTTTGTATATCAAGTCTATGCTACCTTCATTCAGTCACCATATGTCATTATGCTCTTGTTCGAAGGAAGTTGAAACCTGAGTCAACCATTCCTTAGTTATCTTGACTTTGCATGTCGACCATTCCCGGTACAGTTACTGGTACGTGCAACTTATGATCGAGTCCTTCCACATTATACAGCTTTTCTAAGTACCTCGTGTTGGATGATGGGGGATGCCTTAATGCCCTCCATCCAGTGGATTTCATCCCATCGACTTCAGATCATTTATTCTGGGATTGGAATCTAGAATCCTTTTGAGTGCTTTGAGACTTGCGGTAATCAGTGGCAGGTTCTCTCGCCATCAACAGTTTTTTGGAATACATCAATGTCCCTTGATCAATGGATCCTCTCAAGTGTTCGAACTCAACACATTTATTCACACTTGTTAGTTTGCACTCTAGTACGTTGATTCCCATTTTCATTATTGGTGGGTGATCTCGTGTCTGTTAACGGTATACATTAATCACCGGTAATCAGATGATGGACTACTGTGTTCGACCTCGACACCTCTATTCGCATAGTAGGACATGTACTCGTAGCGGTTTGTGTAGAAGACTTTCCAGATTGGTGGCATCTCTTATATGCTACCTCCTTGATCGTGCTAGTGTTCATGAGATTTCAGCTCTCGTGACTTGATTCTAGTATATGTCAGATATTTCCAGTGACTATGGAGATCTTGATCTATTATATCTTCAGCCATTATGGAGATCATGGTCCTATGTATATCTTCATCATGGCGATTCTGATCTATGTATATTGTACGTGGCTATGACCACATATGTGACATCATGTATCATGCCTATTCGTGGCCATTGTACTCTTATGTATCCAGGACTGCTATATGTATTTGCACTTGTACGCAGAGTTGTATTATTGTACTATGCTGATTGGGTGGTTGTGCTTCCATTTGGGATCCTTCATCATTCCACTTCTAGGATGGACTTATAATTTATTTCGGCCATCGTATGACCCCTCTGACCTCACACATTAGGGGGCATATGTTATAGTGAATTTCACCACTTTAGGTGAATCACACTTTGTATGTCCTTCCCCTGTCCTGCTGCAGACTCCTTGGACCCCATGGACCATTTTTTGTCCTTTGATGTTTCCTTGATCATCCCTAAAAACACATGAAAAATGATACACGCACCTTTTTAACCTATAAGCACGTATATACGTGGGTTTGACCACTAAAACCGCGTACATCAGGATGTGTGCATAATCCAAATCCTTTTGGAGTTTTCCTTGACATGGATCCGACTCATTTGACTCCTGGCCTTCCCTATGCCTTGAGATCGCTCGGATTCGACCTTTCATTACCCCTTTGAAAAGCTATATAAGGAACCCCTTGGTACATTGAAGGCATAAGAGAGAATTGAGAGCAAAGAAACTATAGTCCATTGTTTCCGGAACTTATGCTTGAGTCTGCATCCCTTTGTCCCTTGGATCACTTTCATGTTCTTCCCAAGCTTGCCTTTTTCTTCTGAGCTTGCTATCGAGAGATGGAGGATTGAAGTGGTGGAGGCCCAAGTGGGGGATTCAGTTTTTCCAGTTCGCAAACGTGCCGTTAGAGGTTGTATCTTGTAATCTCTGATTTATATTAATAGAAATATCTTTTCCTGTCCAATAATGTGTGTTTGAATGAATATTTTATCCATGGGATTATGTCAAATGCTTTTACATTATTGATTATATATGCTAGAATAGATCTAACACCATGATATATAGAATGCTTTTATTGTTTAGTTGTTGTTGAGGAAGTAATCTATCAATTCAAGCTGAAGATTGGAAAGCTTAACATGTATCTACTTCAACCATCCAGAATAAGGTACGAGGTCTGATCCTTTAGTGTTAGACATTTGATTTCTATTGCATATTTGAAAGGATTGATTTTTGGAGTCAAGCTGTCTGTTGTGGTACCCCAATCCATAGGAATTTCTCCCCGTAACAAAGTGTTCCATTACAAAAGAGAAAACAAACAAAGAGAACAAAAGATAAAATAAACATAAAGACTGGAAAATTTCTCCCAATCGGACCTAATTAAGAGCCTTCAGTCTTTGATAAAATATCTGAGCGGTCTAGTGGATGGTGATGAATGTAGCTTATGGAAGGGTTGGATGAGCTTATGGAAGGGTTGGATGCATTAAAGAAGATTTGGAAGTCTTTACCTAAATGCAGCTAATAGGAATCAAACCAGATCCCTTTGTTTTTATTGTTGATCGCTTTATGTTCTTGTGAGTGAGTGTTTTTTGTGGAAGCAGATGGTTTCTCTAATTTAGCATGGGAGAAGAGACCTCGGTAAGTATCCCAAGACCTTGAAACAATTCATAAGCATATGAAATACTATTTTTCCATTGAAATAATTTGTCGATTCCAGCTCAATTCTTTTATTCTATGTTTTTTTAAGGATGAATGTCCCAAGATATCGCTTGGTTAGTATATTCTTTCTTCCTCAGAGATTCTATAGTGGTGGAATTTTTGCATAAGTGCGGTAGGAGGGAAATTTTGTATGTCAATGTGATCTTGGGGATTCGTGATCTGATAAGCCAATTGGAGATTTAATGGGAGGGTGTTCATTGGATTCATGACCAAAATAGGGTTTTGTTATGTGGGTGATTTTTGGAATTTAGGACCTGATAGTGGGGATTTTTATGTCAGTGTGAGAGATCCCAAATACAAAGAACAAAACTATGGGTGCTAATAATTGCGAATGGAGCCATCTAGGGACAATTTTAACTTTTTGGCTAACACATACAATTTATAAATTTTGTTGTTTTTTTTGGCGATTTTAAGGGCAGAAATGAAATCGGGTGACACTAAAACCCCACACCTACACTCTATAAGACCTGGAAGATCCAGCAGTGTTTTTACGCATTTTTAAATTCTGTGAAGATTCATAGATTTTACAATCAGGTAGACAGGGGCCATAATACCTTCGAGGTACACGCATCCTAACAAAATGCCGATATTCGTGGATTTGGGAGACTGAGACCGAGGTATTCAGTTGGGTTGCAAGAGTGAAACTAAAAGGAATCCCTATTATGTGTATGAGTTTATGAGTTATGTCTATATTGTATCTTATTTCCTATACAGTGCATGATATCAAAATGTTATATATGAATCTTGATGCTACTTACAGTCAAAAAAATCAGCCAGAAAAAAGGGGGAAAATCGTCCCCCGTCCTAGGTCAATTATGTTTGTATTTCGATGTGTAGTTAAGAGTGGGCTTGTTGGTCAAAGTACTAGTGAGAAGCCAGCATTTCTTTTGGTCTTCAAGTTAGTATAACATTCCTGGTTTTAGAAAAAAATCCAACGAGTGGTTATCTATTATGCCTATATTTCCCATTCGACATGCTTGTTGTCCCTCTTTTGAATTATTATGAATGATGAACACGTCCAAAGCTAACATGATTTCTCATGAAGTATCTGTTATGGGTTGCATATTCTTGCTCCCTTAATCTGGAAGTGTCAAGTTTCTCACCCATCTTTGCTCAATCAGAACTTGCATTATTGTTCTTAGTATTATAATTTCTAATTTTACATAATTTTCACAAGATCCTATCAAAGAAATTCATTTCAATAGCTTCAATCCAATATGCCATGCCTTTGATCCTGATGTGAAATATGGCCACGACCTTATAATTGGTTTGAACTTTGGAGATGCTAGGAATTTGACTTTTGCAAATTAATCAACTGTTTTTCTGTTCTCGGTGATATTCTTATATATGTATAAATCTTTGTTTGCTTCTTCAACATGATTTTGTGGTTGCAGTGTACTCCGTCTCATTACGCCAGCAATTACAAGATCCTGGAATGAAGCTCATAGGAACCCAACATTATGACAAAGATGATTCTTTGAGCAACAGGTGTGATTAAAGCTTTCATTCTGTTTGCTTCTTTGTTATACTCTCTCTTCATTGACAATTAATTGTTGTTTGTAAAATTTCATTCCTTTATGTTATAAAAAAAAAGAAACATCAGAGATATGCACTGCTTAAGCTTGCTTCTTTGTTATACTCTCTTTTCATTGACAATTAATTATTGTGTGTAAAATTATGTTCCTTTATGTTATAGAAAAAATGAAACATCAGAGATATGCACTTCTTAAGCATATCTCCAATTCAACGAATTATAGCTATAAGCCCAAAAGTAATGCCCTACTTTTGCTTGGGGTGTTTAAATTTTAATTGTCAGAAGGGCACTAGTTGTAGAATCCCAAAGAATAATTCAAATAAATAAAATCTTTTCCATCAACTCTGATCAACCTTACTATCACACTTTAATCCACTTACCCCGAGAAGAAGTTAAGCATAATGATGAAGTTGCTCGTGTTTCTAGTTTCACCAATAGGACCCACAAAGAAGATTTCATCTTTGAAATGACAGAAGCAGTATCGCCTCTCAATTCAATTTCTCATTTAACAATTATGTAGATGAACTTAGTTGTTGTGTGCACTGTGCAAGTCCACAACAGGGCTCTCCAAAATATGCATAGGTTTTTTGAATGGAATGGTGTGTAAACCCCATAACATTGAACAATAGCTACTTTCTGAAGCTTCATATCTATTGGCCTGTAGATCCATTTACATAGAATTCCCTTAGCACGAAAGAATAACTACCAGACAGAAAGGTAGCAAGCCAATATAAAGGCGATATAAAGTCTTTACAGTAGCGTCTTCTAATTATCAGGATTAGTAATTATTAGGATTAGATAGTTGAGTCTTTAGCATTAGATAGATCTTTATTTAGAACTTGTAGAAGGCCCCATCACTCATAGGAGGATATCAAGTATGTTTACCAAATATTATTATCTCCTGGATTTCGATGTTATCCAGTGAAGTCACAATAAATCCACCTTCAATACATGCCCCTGTACGCCACCTTACAACCAGCTCGCATACCACCTACAACCAATTGGCTTGGTCTATTGTGCTAGTATTATTGGCATGCTAAAAAATCACCGCAACATTACAATTATTATAAATCCTCTTTTTCATTCGATAAACTGCCTCTATGTAGAAGTATTGGCCTCTAACCCACATTCCATTGTGTTAAGTCACCTACCTATAAAAGAGATTCTTTTTGGTTAGCATTCATATGACTAATGCAGAAGACATAACTATATTTATATCAAAATATTGTCTATATTACTCAGTGGTAGGGTCATTGAAGCAATACAATTCATTCACATCCATGCTCAATGTTAAGTTTATACTGATCCACATTTCTTGGAGTATTGACCTCTAACCCACATTCCATTGTGTCCAGTCACCTACGTATAAAAAGAGATTCTTTTTGGTTAGCGTTCATATGACTAATACATGCTCAATGTTAAGTTTATACTGATCCACATTTCTCGGAGTATTGACCTCTAACCCACATTCCATTGTGTCCAGTCACCTACCTATAAAAAGAGATTCTTTTTGGTTAGCGTTCATATGACTAATGTGGAAGACATAACTATATTTATATCAAAATATTGTCTATAAGACTAAGTGATAGGGTCGTTGGAGCAATATAATTCATTTACATCCACTCTCAATGTTAAGTTCATACTCATCCACATTTCTCGGATTGTCAGAGTGAAGTTCCCCCACATATGTTATAAAAAACTCCCTTGTGCATTTATGGGTATACACCTATTATGGGGCAACACCTCAAGAAAAGAAATATTGCATGGATTACTCTTGAAGAAGTCCAATGTATGGAGAACTTATCAACTTTAATTCTTGAGTACTAGAAATATTTCAAGTTATTACATGATCCCAACCTTGAAAAAATAGTGGGTGCATCCAAAGTAATCATTCATACAAGACAAAATCCTTCCAAACAAATATGATCAACTCTGCTGTCAAATCTGATCATTTTTCTTCCCACAAGATAAGTGGAATAATGAAAACATTCATATTTTTCGTTTCACTAGTAATCCCACAAGAACAGAGACATCCTTGAAATCATGGAATTGGTTAGCATCCCTTACCATAATTTCTTATTCACAAATCTTGGAGATGAACTTAGTGGCTATGTGGCAGTCACCACACACTCACAGGTTCTTGAAAATCTGGATGAGTGTACCAATTGGGGTGCTCATAAAACCAAAAGAAATAGCTAACTTATCATTGTGGTGAATGAGATATTGTTCCTTGTTCCCATTCTCCAGATCATGAAGCACACATTTTGTGTTGGGAATGTACCTTGCATCCTTCATTTGCCTAGACATGGCCTCCAATAATGAATGGATTTCCCTAATTTGTTGGTGTGAACTATCATTTACCGTGAATGAATGCACTATATTCCTGACTTCCATCCAACTACATCCTGAATTATTTTTAATTCTCCTATATTTCATCATTTTTCTCACCTTTGCCACATCCTCCCACCTTTACGCAGTGGCATAGATATTTGAAAGCAACACATACAATTGATAGTCTTGTGGTTCCAACTCAAAGAGACGTCCTGCAGCACGTATTGCTAACTCCAGATTACCATAGATCCTACAAGCGCTAAGTAATGCTACCTAGATACGCGACATTAGGTTCATATGGCATAGTATTCATATAGTCCTATCCTTCATTGAGGAGGCCAACTCAGGCAAGAAGGTCAATTATACATGCATAGTGCTCAATTCCTGACACAATATTGTAGTCCTAACTCATGGAATTGAAGTACTTGCGGCCCTCATTGACTAAACATGTATGGTTAACATAGAAAGAACACTAATAAATGTAATGTGGTCTTGATCAATGCTTGTATGTAGCATTTGTTTGAACAACTAAATGACCTCTTTGCCATACCCATGTTTAGCATATCCAGTGATAATAGAATTCCATGAAACCAAATCTCTCTTAGGCATGCTATGGAATAGATGGTATGCATCTTCTATATTTCCACATTTGGCATGCATGGTGATAAGGGCATTACCCACAAAAACATTGGACTCAAATCCATCTTTGATGATGTGGCTTTGAATATGCCTACCATGTTTCAGATCTACCAAGCTGGTGCTTGTACCCAGAGCACAAGCAAAGTTGATCCAATCTGGATTGATTCCTCCCTGATGCATTTGACCAAATAGTTTTAAAGCCTCTCCACCATACCCATGCTGGACATATGCTGCAATCATAGAATTTTAGGATACTACATTTCGTTCAGACATACTGTCAAATAGGTGGCATGCATGATCTATATCCCCAGATTTTGCATATCGTGTACTTAATGTAGTCCATGATATAGACATGCCAAAATTCATTCTCCAAAACAAATTTTTTTTAATATGTATTAGTTTGACCATATTCAGGATATTTGAAGAATTCTTTTGGAGGATAGCTACAATTACAATTTGTTAGTGTCTTATATATTGAATAAATGTCTAAAATAATTTTGTTTAATGGTATAGTTATTTTTATAGGTTTTGAATTGTCCATTTTTCTTGAGCCCAAACAAATTAGAGAAATATTTTTATAAATAATTGGTTAAAATTATAGAAGCATCAGATGTTATTTTGGGGGTGCTAACAACCCACACCACATTGAAGGTTTCAACTTCTAGTATGGGATCCTAGAATAGATCAAACTAGAAAGTTGAATATTTTCACTTTCTAAAAGATTCAACTTTTGTAAGGAATAAATGACATTTGTTCTGATGAAAGGGTGTGGGATGCCCATGATATTTTAAATTACACGTCTAATTGTGGTTTCCCCAACATGCTTGACCCATTTTCACAATTATAAGAATAATCACTCAATTATAGGAGAATGGAAAGTTTAAAAGTTTATAGTATGGCTTGAATGTAGGGGCTTTAAGAAGAGAAACATATCATAAATCTAAAAATTTGAACTTGTTTAAAAAATGAAAATTTGAAAATTGGACTTGTACTTTCTCAACTTTTCATCTGTATTGTTGCTCTGTGTTTCAAAGTGTCCTTCCAAGCACCAAAAGTGTCGTTATAATATTTTATCCAAGTTTCCACTACACATTTCAATATACACAATGGGAGAATGTCTCAAGGATTATAAGTAGTGTGGAATAACTTAAAACTAATTCTAGTGGGGCACTGAATATTTTTTTTTATATGAAAAGGTTAAAAATTAAATCGTCTCTACTTTTATAAATGTGGCTGCCACACAAAAAATTCCCAAACATGCCGTCTGGGACTCAGTAATGCCTAATTATAGGGTAAGATCTTGGTTTTTTCACTCAGAATGTACCCAGGTTTCAAAAGGTAAATCCCAAAGGTAACAGCAAAGACCACTTCAGAAAGAAACTGGATTTTTTTTCGAGAGAGGGATCTCTCAAATATAAATTTAGCAAGGCTAGATATAGGAATCAATATGTTAACATTATGCAGATGATTGAAACAGTACACATAACCATTGGGCAATGGAGTCAAATAGATAAAGATAACACAAGTCTCTCATACATAGGATTTCAACAAAGGCAAAATAACCATCTAGTTACAGTCATTCATTGATTTCAAGTGGATAAGGAAGAAACATGAACAATACATCAATATAGAGAATCATAAGATGAATTCCATATTAACTTTAGCAGAAACATTTATGAAATATCTGAAACAATAGTTAGAGCACAATAAGCATGAATTCTGAACTATTCAACACTAAGCTTCAGATATGAAGAAAACAAAATGAAATGTAAGCACTGGGAAAACAATCACATAGAAAAGAAAGGCACATACTGTAACGTAAATGACACAGGAATCTCTGATAATCAACCCGCATTCAGCTTTGTTATTTCAAAAATTTTTATGTCCTCAAAAAAACATAGATCCAACATATGGGTTCCAACCCCCAATACATCAAGTAAATGCAAATATATACATAAATACTTTCTTCCCAAGAAGATTAATAACTGAATAATCTTTTAATCAAAGTCTTTGTAACTATATCCCTAACAACTAGGAATAAAATAATACTTCGATTTTGATAATAGAATTTTTAATTATAATCATCTTGGTGACAACAAGGTCCAAATAAAAAACTCCACAGCGCGCAACACCTATTTTTAAGGATGAAGAATATACTTGGTCCTCCCGAATATTTCCACAGTCCTCTATTGTTCTGCACTTGGTGTGTCATACTCTGTCATTTCTCTGATAGATACTTCCAGATCCACATAGGCCTCATACAATACAGTGGGCATTCCTCCTCTAACGATTAGGAACTTTTGCAATATTTCGAAGTCTTCTGTTAATTTGTCCACGATGATTTTCCCAGTCATACCTTTTACCAAGTCATCAAACTTGGAATGATACATGCAGTTTTGTACTAATAGACTATGATATTGTTCCTAAGAAAATAGTCTTCCTTCTTTATCCCAGAAATAAGGGAGGCCGTCTTACAATAATTCCCTAAAGGCACGCCTGAAATCATTTACCCGTGAAGACATCTCATTTGCCTTATCTTGTACAACTTTCATAAGCTGATGTGTGTTGATGAATTTTTTTGACCATAGTACAATAGCCACTCTATATTGAATCTCTATCTCCTGCAATTTTTTATATGTTAGGGAATTCAAGAAATTTAGAGCATTCCGAGTTGTGTTCAAGGGCTTTTTCTCCATGGTTTCATTTTCCAGTTTTAATCTCTGAGTGGCTAAATTAACCAATGCACTCTGGTCATCCATGAAATTTAGATAATGTATAAACTTAGTAACCTCTATAGATAATGTATACCAGATTATATTCTTAGATGCTTGTAGAGGGGCCTTTCCTATATTCTTCTCTTTAAATTCATTAAAATTCTTCTGCAATTGATTTTTATCATGTAATATTTTATTCTTACATTCAACCATTTTAACCAGCTCGGACTTGATCTTCTCATTTTCTTCTTTTAATTACTTGATTTCCACATCCTTCAGGCTCACCTATGACATTGGAACTAACAAATCATCAACATAAAATTCACTTAAAGACTTTTCAATATTTACAAGAGACAAATCTGTATCAGCAGGAGTCTAGCTCATCAATTCTTACATAATTTCTTTCTCGTCATTCTGATCTTTTTTTCAACTGTGAAATTTGTATCATCAGTTCAGTTTTCTCCGCTTCCCATTTATTCTTTTCCTCTTGTAGTTTTACCGTTTTTCCTTTATACTCCATCATTTCTGTATAAACTTTGTCTTTCTCTTCTTGCAATGCCAATAGTTCTGGGGACTGAGCATGTTCAGAACTTGGCTTCTTCAACCTCTTCTTCAATACTTGGATGGTATTATCTTTCTCCTCCAAAAGTTTTCTGATGGCTTGTGCATTTCTTGGTTTGCTTTTTGAACTTACAACATCTGCCTGCAGCTTCTTAATCTGGATTAAATTTTCTTTATTCTCTACCTTTTCGTGTTTCAACTGGACCTCCAATTTATCGACAAGGGCTTGCAATTTGTTGATCTTCATAATGGACTCTAATAAATCTTAATAGATAATATCTCATGTCTACTTGTGAAGCTATATCTTGTCAGGTACACTGATTTTATCTAGCCTTACCTCCATCTTAGATACTTTTTTCTCACTTACCATAGCTAATTTTAAGGTGTTCCTCTCTACATCCTGAGTAGAAATCAACGATGTTTTTTTGTTCCCCAGACTTCTTGCTCGAGGAAGTAGATTTTTAGTCTCTTCCAAGGACTGCATCTGCTTTTCAACATAACTTGTCATGAACTCTGCTTTGGATTTAAAAACTAAACTAGACTCTGTACTATTTTCACTTCCAAAAGAAAACTGGTTCATTTGCACTGACATCAAAACTACTTTCTTCTACTCCTCTAAAATTGTTTCACTTAAAATTTGATCATCTTGAGAAAATGTTTTATTCTTTTTACACAAACTGTTTTCATCTATCTCCATATTTTCAATCTTGGAAAGACTTAATTTAATTAAATCACTATAATTTTCTGGCGCTTGAACTGCTGTAATCAATCCACTACTCTTACCTTCATTACTTCCTGGATTTCCTACAAAACAAGACAAATTGGCTATTTCCTCCAATCCTTCAACAACTTGATGATCGAATGGTTTGTTCTTATTTGGTTGTTTCGTGTGAGAAATTATATGATATGGATCATAATTAACCTTCTGTTCTTTTTGGAAATCCCTATTCTCCAATAATTTTTCCACAATCATCAAGGAACTTTTGTTTTTAAAGATAAATGGACCAACTTTAAGGGGGAATTTGATATTAGAGGACTTCTTGAATGCTTTGAAATGCTCCTTCTCTGCATATAGACTTTGTCTCATGAATTCCAGTGCAAATATTCTATGGGTAAGAAAAATAGGTAGCTTGTATGGCTCTCCGGTGAAACCATACACTCTTAAAACAGTTTAGTCTTTATTTAAAAACCAATCCCCATTCCTGTATTCCGGGGACGATTGCATCATAACCTTCATTTCTTCAAGTACTCTAGGCAATACCTCATCAAACAGCAACTTGTACATCTCTGACATAATAGAATTCACGAACTCGAACATATTGATTTGCTTCGGAAGATCCGAAGAGAAAATAGTAGACAAGAATTGTAACTCTGTTACATTTGAAGACAGAAACATGTTCAACAAGTATGATTGGTATTTGAAAAATCTGACTTTTGGGAACTCAACTAACTAGATATGAATTACTTCTACTAAATACTCATCCAAACTGAAGTAATGGACTGAATGGGACTCAAAATCAGGACTGACTGAACTCATTTTCAATAAAAAACCGAAGACAAATTCGTTGACATGAATGTAATCATCTAGACCTAAAATTTGGTAGACCAAAGACACAACCAATTGCACTTCTTCTTTCAAAATGTGAATAATATACGGCAGGAAAAGACCCTCTAACAATTGACCTTCATTAAGGATATTGGATAGAAACTCACATCTAATCTCATTTTCACAACCTTTGTATACTTCAACCAATACAGATTCATTCACAGACTCACCACTGTCAGGGAAACTATTAGGTAAATTAAGAACTCCATGAATGGTCTTTGCATCAATCTTACATAATATCTTGGATGTGGAATGACTCATGATGATTCTATCAGAGGGCGAATAGCTTCTTGCACACCATTCAACAAATTCAGGAAATGATATAGTCTGTTCAATGGTGAAGTAATATGAAAAAGACATACAGACACTCAAAACGTCATTTCCTTGTAAATTATACTGCCATAATCTTTCTTTAGAAATAGACACATTTTCGACTGACAAAACTGGTTCATACACATTTCTGTCTCTATCAACCACAAATTCCTCTCTTTGATCCAGAAATTGGTTAAGAACTCCCAACCCCTACTCTCTCTCCATAACTGATAATGGCGATAATTCTCTAAATAGAGCTTAAGTATTTGAATCTTACCTGTGACTATAATTGTATATACGTAAGGTTGACTGCGGAAGGATGGAGGGATGTCTCCTTTAGTTGTCCATAGCATGCAAATAAAAATGATTTTTTAAAAACAAGACAACCTCAGCTTTATATAATAGTCTATTCTGGAGGCTCCACTAAGTGGTTTTTATTTAACCACTTTCCTCCTTGGAATGCACTCTGAATCGCCACGTGTATTGTGGTTTTTATTCCGCTACCACATTTTCGTTTCAATCATCATACAACTTTATCCACTAGAGCTGCTAACAATCGTCGATGAATTTCCACTTTTTGTTTAAGCCGTCAAATTAAAACTGGACGTACACATTCCTCTATCCCCTTTTCTATTTTTTAAACACGGATCTTTACTTTGTGGAGTCTTTATCAACCGTATATTTCATCCATTATGTTCCCCCATCGTCGATCTTCATGCTTCGTTAATTACATCTGCTTCTCCTTATCTCCAGTGCATCTCCATAGAGCGGATATGTTCCAAACCATAGATCTTCATTTATTTTATTCTACACCATCAGATCATGAGCCAATTTAACCTTTATGCGCCATTTTATAATAAACTCAAATTATTAATCTTAGCCAAGTTTCATGTAACCTTTATTTTTTTTCCCTCCATCATGATTCTTTCACAGTTGTTCAAAATATAGGTTCTAACAACTGGCTCCATCTGGGGATGATATCCTCCCTACGAGGTATCAAAGAACTCATATACCAGGTGCTTGTCTTTAATCTCTGTATGAAATTTTTCAATATTTTTACTTTTTGCTGATATATTTTACTAGAGAAATATGGTTTACCTCCTAAATATTAGGGCCTTCACCACGGCCTTCAAAAATATTCAGCTCACCATCTGTACTGCTTTCAAGAAAATAAATATTTACAAAATATGATACAAATTTTACCTTCGTTCCTAGGACAGGTAATGCTTCAAAAATATTCCATTGACAGGGGTACTATCCAAAGAAACCCCATTCGGATATTCCAAAATAAATGCATTTTGCCCTCTGTGTCCAGCAATAACATAAGGACCTACCCACATGTGATCAAATTTTCCATGTTTATCTTATTTAGGAGCATCCCATTTTAAGACCAGTTCATCAATCTAGAACTGTTCTTCCTTTACCCTTCTGTCGAAAGTATTTTTCATTTTTTCCTGATGTGTTTGCACTTTGTCATAGGCCTTATTCCTTTTCCCTTCTAGCTCAATAATCTGATTTATCCGCCTTTGCGTGTGGTTCGGTTCCTCTTACTACTCCTGAAAATACCTCATAACTGGAACACCCAATGATGCTAGAAAGACATCTTCAGTTCCACATACTAACTATAAAGGAGAAATCCCAATTGCTCTCTTGGTACTAATCCTGTCAACCCATAAAGCATATTTGAGTTTGGTATGCCAAGACCTTTTATTATCTTCTAACAACTTCTTGATGATCCTTACAAAGATTTTATTTGAAGGTTCAACCAACCCATTTCCTTGTGGACAGTAAGCAGTTAAGTGATTTAGGTTGATATGATATTTATGACAAAAATTAATCATTTTCTTGGATTTAAAGGCTACTGCATTATCTGTTACTATTCTTCTGGGACACCCAAATCTAGCTAGTATGTTCTCCTCAAGAAAATCCATGATTACGGTCTCAGTTGCTCTCCTTGTAGGAATTGCTTCGATCCATTTTGTAAAATAATCTGTAGCTGTTAAAATCCATTTATGTTGTCCTAAAGAATTGGGATTTATTTCTCCAATGAAATCCAAACCCCACTGCTGAAAAGGGGCTTCTATTGTAATTGGATTTAAAGGAAGAGGAAGTACCTTTCGTTTACCATCAAAAATCTGACACTGATGACACATGATGGTTTCCTTATACACATTTGAAAATAATGTTGGCCAATAGTAACCCACTCTTAGAATTTTATTTGCTGTCACCTTCCAAGAATGATGCCCTCCACAATATCCTTTATGGAATTCTTTGACTGTATGCTGAGCTTCATTTTCCAAAAGACATTTGAGTAATACACCTCCAGGATGCTTCCAATAAAGATATCGATTTATAACACAGAACTTGGCAGCTTTCAATTTTATTGATCTTGCTCTTGACTTACACAATCCAGCTGGTGTTTGTAAATTTCGAAGGACATGAACAATGTCAGAGTACCATGGAGATGCAAAAAAGTCAATCATTACTTCCACCTCTGTATCTGACTGATTAGACTAACTGGATAGGAAATTGAGTTGTAAAGACTCACAATTTGAATCTCTCATCATTTTTGCTAATCCTTCTCCCTTAACCAGCTTGGTAGGCTTTATCTCTATGTCACACTCCAGTAATGTTGCTATCCATTTCGCCATTCTGCCTTCTGGATCGGGTTGTGTCAAAATCCCTTTTACTGCAGCGCTTGGAACATGAGCAATTACATGTGAGTGGAGAATATACACTCTAAAATATTTCAAAGCTTCGACCAAAGCATATGCTTGTTTCTCCATGATATCATATTTCAATTCTCCATCCCTCAACATCTTGCTGAAGAATGCTATGGGTTGCTCCATGTTTTCCTCATTCCTCTGCAACAAAACTACCGCAATAGTATGTTCTGAAGCATAAGAAAATACTAGGAAATATTTGGTGAAATATGGACTTACCAACACCGAAGCCTCTAAAATTGCTTTTTTTATTTCCCTAAACGACCTCCTAGCATTCGCATTCCATTTTATCTCATGACCTTTTCTCAACATATTTGTAATATTCATTAAGATTTCAGCAAAACTGGGCACAAACCTTCTTAAAAAATTCACCTGTCCCAAAAATGATTGTATTTCCTTTTTACTCCTAGGTTCTCCTACCTTTAAAATTGCACTAACTCTATCAGGATTGATTTTTATTCCACCTTTAGATATTATATGACCCAACAATTTTCCTTCTTCCAGCACAAAATTTGATTTCTTTGGGTTCAATGATATACCGAACTTCCTGCACTTCATGAATTTTTTTTCTAAATGATGAATATGTTCTCTGTCAGATATTGAATAAACTATGATATTGTCCATATAAATTACCACAAACTTTCCAATTTCTCCTGCAAAAGCGATGTCCATGGCCCGTTGGAAAGTAGCCCCTGCATTCATTAAACCAAAAGGAATCTTTGCATACATAAAGGTGCCCCAAGGTGTAGTAAAGGCAGTTTTCTCTTGATATTCAGGTAGTACTTTAATATGATTATAACCAGAAAAACCGTCCATCATCGAAATTCTTTCCGCTCCAACTACCTTCTGCAATATATGATCCATCTTCGGCAAAGGATAATTGTCCTTCATAGAAACCTTGTTCAAATTTCGGAAGTCTATACACAACCTTATTTCTCCATTCTTTTTCCTAACAGGAACTAAATTTGCAACTCATCTTGAAAATATTAGAGTCACGACGATCTTGGCATCAAATAATTTTTTAATTTCCTTCTCAATAATTGGTAGCAATTTAGGATTTATTCTTCTAAGCTTTTTCCTGAATGTTTTTTCTCCAGGTTTTATGGGAATAATATGCTGTATTATAGATGTATCATATTCTTTAAGATATTCATAGCTCCAAGAAAATACATCTGTATACCTCTTCATTAATTTTACATACTCTTCTTTTTCGATTACAGGCAAATTTTTGGACAATTTTACAATCTTCAAATTTTCTTCAGTACCAATATTCCTATCTTCAACAACATTTTCAGCAGGCTTCACTTTAGGATTCTTAGCAACATCATTCTGATAAAAAAAAAAATTCTAAAAGAATCAAACCTCTTGGTATAAAATTATTTTTCAATTCAATAATATCTTTTCCCCCTAAGGTTCCCTTCATTTTTTCAGCACCATTCTTTTCTCCTTCAGGTTCTTCATCATCCTGGAAATTTTCACAATTCTCATTTTCAACATCGATACGAGTATTTACAAATTCTCCTGATAATTCTAAAAACCTTTTTATCTGCATGTCATCTTCAAACACCTGCCAATACTAGAATTGTCAGGAATAGATGGTCTGTTCACAATGTCCACTTGGAATTCCTTCTGACCAGCACTTGGGGTTTTGAATTTTCCAGTAACTACTGCCAAAGGATCAGCTACTATATTCTCATATTTGGGAATCACCTTAATTGTATGCTCTGTAAAAAATTTACCAATCATATCCCATACTTCATTCCTATAGGCCCTCATTCGGGGATGCTTGGTTTGATAACTATCATTCACCTGATTTATTACCAGCTCTGAATCCCCCAAAACTCTTATCCTTTGTGCTCCCAAATGTTTCAATGCATGCAACCCAAGTAATAAAGCTTCATATTCGGCTACATTCTTCGTGCATTCAAATGTTAATTTATATGATAAAGCTTTAAAATCGCTGATAGGATAAATTATGTACACACCAGCTCCAACGCCCACTTTTGCCACAGATATATCAAAATATATAGTCCATAAACCTTCTCTTTTTTGTTTTTCTTCCAAAGCATTTTTTTCTATCACTCCTTCCTTTTTATTTTCTTTAGGCTTCATCTGCAATGTAGTTTCCAATTCACATGGGACAATGTCATTAAAGAAAATAGAAGAACCCAAACTGGTATCAACAGCATATATATGGTGAATTTCAGGTCTATCTTGACTGCTCACTACATAAGGAGTTCTTTTCTCACTATACAACCTTTTACTCCCATCTTGAATAGGAATAGTAGCATATGACATATCCATTCGTAAACTACCTTTCAACTTTGAAGTCCAAGATCTTTATAACAACACTTCAAACTTTGGTTGAATGTCTACCACTACTACATCCATTACTATTGTTTTAGATGGAAATTTATTTAAAGTTACTACCATATCCTTAATTAAACCAAGACATTTCACCCTCATAGAATCAAAAGAATACAAATCTTTATAGGCTTTTGTCACTTCCAGTCCCAAACTTTCAACTACTCCCTTTGGCATTAAATTATGTGATGCACCTGAATCTAACATAGCATTATGAACCACCATATCACGCACATTCAAACTCAAATAAAAAGGAGGAACTTCTTCATTATCTATACTTTCAACTTTAGACCCAAATGAAATAGTAGGATTGTCATATGTTAATTCCAAAATGTTAGACTGAAATTCTCGTTGACCTTTGACCATCTTTGTTATGGTATCTCTATACTCATTGTTTCTCAGCAACTCATTAAAAGGAATAGAGATTTTCATCTTGGAAAGTTCATTCTGCAAATTGAAATTAAAATTAACATTTTCTACCTCTATTGGTACTACTTGTTTCATTCCTTTGGTTTTCTGTATTTCATTCTCTGCTTCTTTATTTACAACAGACTCTTTTTATATTTCTTTTCCTTTTTTTGTATTTAATGAACTAGTGGAAGGCTGATTTGGATTTAGCCTCCTTTTATTTATAACAACTTCTTTGTTTCTCAATCTAATTTTCCTCTGTACATCATCCATAGCATGCAAATAACCCCTCTGATATTGTTCTGACTCCCTTTCAAATTCTTCATTTCCATCCTCCTATGCAAACATGCTATGTTCTTCTTCAGTAAGATATATCTCTGAATATAATTCCCTAAAAAGATGGATTTCATTTTCGGTAAGATCTTCTTCATCAGCAACATAATTCTTAGGGAATGGTGGTCGAATTTGCTGCTCTTCTTGATTTCTTGGGTTTCTCATGTCTCTCTACCTATTTTGTGGAGGCATAGGAGGATTTGGTCTTCTAAAATTCGGATTCCTGACTTGAGGATTAGCTTGTTCCCTATTGAATGACCTATTGTCCATAGTCAATCTATCCATCAACTTCTCCATTGTATTCAACATCATTTCAAATTTAACATCAGTGACAAAAGAAGAAGTAGAAGGAATATTTTCTTCTTTTTTCCTCTTATCAATGTCTCTATGTTTCATTTTTCCACTCGCCATCATATTTGCCTCCACTTCTAAAGCATCTGTAAACATGGCAGCAAGAGTTGATGATTTTCTTTCTCTTAATGAAAATGCAAAGCCATTATCAAAAGCTCCAGCATAATGAAGTTTAGTAGTGGCTGCAAAAGGTTTTATATCTTCTAGAATATACTTATAAACCCTCATAAACCTACTTGAAAATTCATGAACAGATTCAAAACCCCCCTTCTTGAGACTATTATACTAGGACAAAAGCTGCAAAGGACTGTGTTTGTCATCCCATCTTTCTAAAAATGCATTTTGGAAACCTTGGAAAGTCAATATAGATCTAGATGGCAAATATTTAAACCATTTCTTTGCTTCACCTAATAAATTTTGAGCAAAAAGCCGCATTTTAACATCTACATAATAGAATTCCTCCAAGTCAAAAAAATATTCAAATTTAGCCACATGTTGTTTTGCAGTTATGTCTCCTTCTCCATCGAACAAGGAAATTCGTTGGGAGTAATTTTGTGGAAGGTCATGCAGTATAGCGGCCAAACACAAAGGAGCAAATCTAGCTGCCATTGGTCTAGGTAGATTCAGAGGTACTGAGGAATTTTGAGTGTTCTAAATGGAAAGTGTTTCTTCAACTTTTGCAGACTATTGCAAATCTCTCCAAAATGAATCAAGTAAATAAGAATCTAATCTACGGGGATTAAATTCAGTGTTTTTAAGATCAGATTCAAACTTATACTTCAACAAACCCTTTCCAATATTAACTTCCCATTCTTGATCAAAGATACTATGAGAATTCCGAGAAGATGATGCACCAAACAGAGAAATATCTATTTTTTCTTTATATTTTTTCTTAAACAAATTTTCTGGATCTTTCAAACTCTTTAAAATTTCAATATCAGAATTACCTGATGTATGTCTTTTCTAAGCCTTAATGACTTCTGAAATTTTGAAAAACTTTTAAAATGGAATTGCCAGGGCCAATATACAACTTTCTTTTCTAACAAATTTTTTTTTTTGCCCACATAAATATTTCCTTGATCTTTAAACTTTCTTGTTCTTCCCAGGGCATATTTGCACTCTTGTTCCCCGGCAGCGGTGCCAATTTGTTATCACTCAGAATGTACCCAGGTTGCAAAAGGTAAATCCCAAAGGTATAACAAAAACCACTTTAGAAAGAAACTGGCTTTTCTTTCCAGAGAGGGATCTCTCAAATATAAATTTAGCAAGGCCAGATATAGGAATCAATATTTTAACATTATGCAGATGCTTGAAACAATACACATAACCATTGGGAAATGGAGTCAAATAGATAAAGATAACACAAAGCTCTCATACATAGGATTTCAACAAAGGCAAGATAACCATCTAGTTACAGTCATTCATTGATTTCAGGTGGATAAGGAAGAAACATGAACAATCCATCAATATATAGCATCATAAGATGAATTCCATATTAACTTTAGTAGAAACATTTGTGAAATATCTGAAACAATAGTCAGAGCACAACAAGCATGAATTATAAACTATTCAACACTAAGCTTTAGATATGAAGAAAACAAAATGAAATGTAAGCACTGGGAAAACAATCACATAGAAAAGAAAGGAATAGACTGTAACGTAAATGACATAGGAATCTCTAATAATCAACCCACATTCAGCTTTGTTATTTCAAAAAATTATATGTCGTCAAAAAACATCGATCCAACATATGGGTTCCAACCCCCAATACATCAAGTAAATGCAAACATATACATAAATAATTTCTACCCAAGAAGATTAATAGTTGAATAATATGTTTATCAAAGTCCTTGTAACTATATCCCTAACAACTAAGAATAAAATACATGCTTCGATTCTGATAACAGATCGTTTAATTATAATCAACTTAGTAACAGCAAGGCCCAAATAAACAACTCCATAGCATGCAACAACTGTTTTTAAGGATTAAGAATATACTTGGTCCTCCCGAATCTTTCCATGGTCCTCCATTGTTCCGCACTTGGCATGTCATACTCTGTCATTTCTCTAATAGATACTTCCAAATCCACATAGGCCTCATAAGATATAGTGGGCATTCCTCCTCTAACAATCAGGAACTTTTGCAATATTTCGAAGTCTTCTGTTAATTTGTCCACGATGATTTTCCTAGTCAGTCCTTTTATCAAGTCATCAAACTTGGAATGATCCATGTGGTTTTGTACTAACAGACTATAATATTGTTCCTAAGAAAATAGTCTTCATTTTTCATCCCAGAAAGAAGGGAGGCCGTCTTCAAATAATTCCCTAAAGGCACGCTTGAAATCATTTACCCGTGAAGACATCTCATTCGCCTTATCTTGTACCACTTTCATAATTTGATGTTTGTTAATGAATTTTTTCAACCATAATACAATAGCCACTCTATCTTTAATCCCTATCTCCTGCAATTTTTTATATGTTAGGGAATTCAAGAAATTCAGAGCATTCTGAGTTGTGTTCAAGGGATTTTTCTCCATGGTTTCATTTGCCGGTTTTAATCTTTGAGTGGATAAATTAACCAATGCACTCTGGTCATCCATGAAATTTAGATAATGTATAAACTTAGTAACCTCTATAGATAATGTATCCCAGATTATATGCTTAGCTCCTTATATAGGGGCCTTTCCTATATTCTTCTCTTTCAATTCATTAAACTTCTTCTGCAATTGATTTTTATCACGTAATATTTTATTCTTACTTTCAACCATTTTAGCCAGCTCGGATTCGATCTTCTCATTTTCTTCTTTTAATTCCTTGATTTCCACATCCTTCAAGCTCATTTGTGACATTGGCACTAACAAATCATCAGCAGAAAATTCACTTAAAGGATTTTCAATATTTACAAGAGACAAATCTGTATCAGCAGGAGTCTAGCTCATCAATTCTTCCATAATTTCTTTCTCATCATTTTGATCTTTTTCAACTCTGAAATTTGTATCACCAGTTTAGTTTTCTCTGCTTCCCTTTTATTCTTTTTCTCTTGCAGTTTTACCGTTTTTCCTTTATACTCCATCATTTCTTGATAAACTTTGTTTTTCTCTTCTTGCAATGCCAATAGTTCTGGTGACTGAGCATGTTCAGAATTTGGTATCTTCAGCCTCTTTTTCAATACTTGGATGGTATTAGTTTTCTCCTCCAAATGTTTTATGGTGGCTTGTGCATTTCCTGGTTCTCTTCCCAAACTTACGACATCTGCCTGCAGCTTCTTAATCTGGATTAAATTTTCTTTATTCTCTACCTTTTCATGTTTCAACTAGACCTCCAATTTATCCACAAGGGCTTGCAATTTGTTGATCTTCATAATGTCCTGTAATTAATCTTAATAGATAATATCTCATGTCTGCTTGTGAAGCTGTATCTTGTCAGGTACACTGATTTTATCTAGCCTTACCTCCATCTCAGATACTTTTTTCTTTGTTACTGTAGCTAATTTTAAGGAGTTCCTCTCTACATCCCGAGTAGAAATCAACGATGTTTTTTGGTTTCCCGGACTTCTTACTCAAGGAAGTAGATTTTTAGTCTTTGCCAAGGACTGCATCTACTTTTCAACATAACTTGTTATGAACTTTGCTTTGGATTTAAAAATTGATCTAGACTCTGTACAATTTTCACTTCCAAAATAAAATTGGTTCATTTGCATTGACTTCTTAGGGATCAAAACTACTTTCTTCAACTCCTCTGAAACTATTTCACTTGAAACTTGATCATCTTGAGAAAAATGTTTTAGTCTTTTTACATGAACTGTTTTCATCTATCTCCATATTTTCAATCTCAAAAAGACTTCTTTTAATTAAAACACTAGAATTTTTTGGTGCTTGAACTGCTGTAATCAATCCATTGCTCTTACCTTCATTACTTCCTGGACTACCTACAAAACAAGACAAATTGGCTATTTCGTCCAATCCTTCAACAACTTGATGATCGAATGGTTTGTTCTTATTTGCATGTTTCCTTTCAGAAATTATATGATATGGATCATAGTTGACCTTCTTTTCTTTCTGCAAATCCATATTCTCCAATAATTTTTCCACAATCATAAAGGCACTTTTTCTTTTAAATATAAATGGACCAACTTTAAGGGGAAATTTGATATTAGAGGACTTCTTGAATGCTCTGAAATGATCCTCCTCTGCATATAGTCTTTGTCTCAGGAATTCAAGTGCAAATATTCTAGGGGTAAGAAAAACAAGTAGCCTGTATGGCTCTCTGGTGAAACCATACACTCTTAAAATAGTACAGTCTTTATATAAAATCCAATCCCCAATCCTATCTTCCGGGGACGATTGCATCATAACCTTCATTTATTCAAGTACTCTGGGAAATACCTCATCAAATAGAAACTTGTACATCTTTGACATAATAGAATTCATAAACTTGAACATATTGATTTGCTTCGAAAGATACGAAGTATTATTGGTATTTGAAAAATCTGAATTTTTGGAACTCAACTAACTGGATACAAATGACTTCTGCTCAATACTCATCCAAACTGAATTAATGGACTAAATGGGACTCGGACTCAGGACTGAATCAATTCATTTTCAATAAAAAACCCAAGACAAATTTGTTGACATGAATGTCATCATCTAGAGCTAAAATTTCACACACGAAAGACACAACCAATTGCACTTCTTCTTTGAAAATGTGAATACTATACAGTAGGAAAAGACCCTCTAATGACTGACCTTCATTAAGAATACTGGAAATAAACTCACATCTAATCTTAGTTTTACAACCTTTGTATACTTCGACCAATATAGACTCATTCACAGACTCACCACTATCAGGGAAACTATCATGCAAATTAAGAACTCCACGAATGGTCTTTGCATCAATCTTACATAATATCTTGGATATGGAATGACTCATGATGATTCTCTGAGAGGGAGAATAGCTTCTAATTGCACACCATTCAGCAAATTCAAGAAATGGTATAGTCTGTTCAATGGCAAAGTAATACGAAAAAGACTTACAGACACTCAAAATGTCATTTCCCTATAAATTATACTGCCATAATTTTTCTTTAGAAATGAACACATTTTCGAGTGAAAAAACTGGGTCATACACATTTCTGTCTCTATCAACCATGAATTCCTCTCTTTCATCCAGAACTCGGTTAAGAACTCCCAACCCCTTCTCTCTCTCCACAACTGATAATGGCAATAATTCTCTAAACAGAGCTTAAGTATTCGAAGCTTACCTGTGACTGTAACTGTATATACGTAAGGTTGACTGCGGAAGGATGGCGGGCTGTCTCCTTCGCTCATCCACAGCATGCAAATAAAAATGATTTTTTAAAAATAAGTCAACCTCACCTTTATATAATAGTCTATTCCGAAGGCTCCACTAAGCGATTTTCCTTTAACCACTTTCCTCTACGAAATGCACTCTGAACTGCCACGTGTATCATGGTTTTTATTCTGCTACCAGCTTTCCATTTCAATAATCGCACAACTTTATCCTCTGGACCTGCTAACAACCGTCAATGAATTTTCGCTTTTTGTTTAAGCCGTTAGATTAAAACTGGACGTACATATTCCGCTATCCCCTTTTCTATTTTTTAAACGTGCATCTTTACTCTACAGAGTCTTTATCAACTGTAGATTTCATCCGTTCTATTCCCCAACTGTCAATCTTCGTGCTTCATTAATTACGTTTGCTTCTCCTTATCTCCAACGTGTCTCCATAGAGCGGATCTATTCCAAACCATAGATCTTCACCTCTTTTATTCTACACCATCAGATCATGATCCAATTTAACTTTTATGCGCCATTTTATAATAAACTCAAATTATTAATCTTAGCCAAGTTTCATGTAACCTTTATTTATTTTTCCTCCATCATGCTTCTTTCACAATTGTTCAAAATATAGGTGCTAACAACTGGCTCCATCTGGGGATGATATCCTCCCTGCGAGGTATCAAAGAACTCGTAGATCAGGTGCTTCTCTTTAATCTATGTATGAAAACTTTCAATATTTTTACTTTTTGCTGATATATTTTACTAGAGAAAGATGGTTTACCTCCTAAATCTTAGTGCCTTCACTCCGGGCTTCAAAAATATTCGGCTCACCATCTATATTGCTTTCAAGAAAATAAATATTTACAAAATATGATACAAATTTTACCTTCCTTCCTAGGACAGGTAATGCTTCAAAAATCTTCCATTGATAAGGTTACTATCCAAAGAAACCCCATTCAGATATTCCAAAAGAAATGCATTTTTCCCTCTCTGTCCAGCAATAACATACGGACCTTCCCACATTTGATCAAATTTTCTATGTTTATCTTCTTCAGGAGCATCCCATTTTAAGACCAGGTCATCAATCTAGAACTGTTCTTCCTTTACCCTTCTGTCAAAAGTATTTTTCATTTTTTCCTGATGTGTCTACACTTTGTCATAGGCCTTATTCCTTTTCTCTTCTAGCTCAATAATCCGATTTATTCGCCTTTGCATGTGGTTTGGTTCCTCTTGCTCCTCCTGAAAATACCTCATAATCGGAACACCAATGATGCTGGAAAGACAACTTCAGTTCCATATACTAACTGGAAAGGAGACATCCAAATTTCTCTCTTGGTACTATTCTTATCAGCCCATAAAGCATATTTGAGTTTGGTATGCCAAGATCTTTTATTATCTTCTAACAGCTTCTTGATGATCCTTACCAAGATTTTATTTGAAGATTCAGCCAACCCATTTCCTTATGGATAGTAAGCAGTTGAGTGATTTAGGTTGATATGATATTTATGACCAAAATTAATCATTTTCTTGGATTTAAAGGTTGCTGCATTATCTGTGACTATTCTTCTGGGACACCCAAATATAGCCAATATGTTCTCCTCAACAAAATCCATGATTACGGTCTTAGTTGCTCTTCTTGTAGGAATTGCTTCGATCCATTTTGTAAAATAATTTGTAGTTGTTAAAATCCATTTATGTTGTCCTAAAGAATTGGGATTTATTTCTCCAATGAAATCCAAACCCCACTGCTGAAAAGGAGCTTCTACTGTAACTGGATTTAAAGGAAGAGGAAGTACCTTTCTTTTACCATAAAAAATCTGACACTGATGACACATGCTGGTTTATCTAGTGTCAATCGGATGAGTTTCTCCTCCAGCTCAGTCATCTCGTGATCTCGTCTATGTACAAAGTGCACCCTTGCTCGAATTTCAATGGGAGATGAACCCCCAGATATGCCAATCCCACATCTGCATGAGAAAGGTAGGTCTCGTTAACATACATAAAAATCACACAACATAAAATATAAAAATATCAATGTCTTAATGTCTCACTTACCCATATCACCCCATTGATCATCTATAGACAACGCCAAATCCGGATCCCCCTTTAAATTCGGTACCGGCATATGCATAGTGCTCAATCATGAGGATCTAATAATCTAGCCATCAGAATAATGCAGCCCCGTACTTGACCTTGGAGCCTTCGCCACCATGGCGGGCCATAGCCTTCACCCAACGCAACATACGAGGATCCCATACCCTCAAATCAATGAAGTCCACTTGTGGCCTTCGGTGTTGAACTCTCTCAAAGAAAAAATATACTAGGATAGTGCCATAACCAAACTTCTTCAGCTCTCCTCGTCGACACTTAGTCAATTGTTCCTTCATAGTAACAAGTGGGGATTCCCCCCAGTTGAAGACTGTGGGTACCATTTCCTCCAAGGAATAGAGAATATGTGCATGAGATGCTTGGTGAACCCCTTGGATCTGTGATATGTGTTTGATGGTGAATAGTACTGTGCAAAGAGGTAGATCTCTGATGGCCTTGATATGAATTTTATTTCGACACATCTGTGTACTTGGAAAGAAGTAACGATCAATAAGACCCTGTGTGGTGATTTCCCCACCACAAGGATCATTCATCGAAATGGTAGCTCCCCTCCATTATAAGAATGTAAGGAAGTATATTTCCTCTACTTCCAGCTTCAGAACATGATCCCCTACCTCAAAGTACTATTTCTCAGGATTCCATGTCCTGAGAATGTACTCAAATAGATTTGCATGTGACCTCATGCTAGGAACGTTGAATAATTTCAAGATCCAACTCCCATGTAAAGTATCCACATTCCTAGCATCATTTCCAACTTTGATATCATCAAGTTTGTGTTCTCTCTCCTTCCAAATCACCATATTTGTTGAAGATATCCTGCCTAAAAGTTAAAATAAAGCATTAGAATACAAATCCAATAAATTAAAATACTTAAAAATAATTCTTTTGGCCTATCTTCACCAAGTTATAGGGAAACTTGTGGCACCTAATATCCCCCGTTAGGACAAAGCGGTGCCACTTCCCTTTTCCATAGGAAAATGTGCTGTGTCACCTTTGCACCACATTTCTTGAAAGAGGAAACCGCGTTACCCAATGGGCATGTTTTCCCTTTTGGTAAATGCCCCAAAAAACCTAAAACTTTCATGAAACCATAAAATACAACCATGAAAACATTGGGAATAAGTCCAGGACTTACCTAGAACAAATGGCTCTGAAAATGGTGGACCGACGGCTCCACAATCCTCATCTGAAATGTCCACCCTATATGGCTCAAAATGCTCTCAAACTGGTAAATGCAAATGGTAAGCTGGTTTTACTTTTTAATAGTTTTTATTCAAATATTTTTTGGGTTTTATTTTATTATTTTAATTTTTTTATTAAATATTTACCCTCAAACAATTTATAAATCCTAGTTTTTAATGTTTTTTGAGTCAAATGGTCATTTTGAGACTTGCAAGGCATGGAGAAATTGATTTGTTGGTTGTAAGTGAGTTTATTTTTTACTTTTTCGTCCTCGCACAAAACGGAAAAATCTCCTCAGCGCTATTTTGGAAATTTTAGTCATGCTAGTTAAACCTAGTATTAAATTTCTAAGTCAATTTTTACTTCTTTTTCAGGCTCGCCAAAATCCTTTTCATGAAAACAAAACCTAATGGAGTCTTCTTTAAGCTCTTTTTAGACCAAAAATGTGAAAATATAGTTGAGTGAACTTGTCTTTTTCACACTCGTAAAAGGACTTGAAGAGTCATCTTTTCGAAGATAGTTTACCCCTTTTTTCGGTTCGGAAGTTACGCGAAAAGAACCTTTTGGAATCTTCTTCGGTTTCATTCAGAATCTCTAAAAATGAACGACATTGAGTTTAATTTCAATAGACTCATTAAATCAAACACTGAGAGGCCCTCTTTTGGGAACAAATGCCTCCTTTCTCAGGTTCGTAAAACATGTGAGAATGGACTTATCCTATGATAAGATACAAGGAGTGTTTGTTACCCTTTTTGTACTCATAAAAAAGAAAAGAGACACTCATCAATCATGATGGGAAAGTAAGGGAAGGGAACCATTTTTCATTTGCAATAATGGCAGTTTGTAGTCACCTTTGAACATTGCACTTATCTGCATTTCATTCAGTCATCTGGGTTTTCATCTTGCTTCCGAGTCGATCCACTTTCATGAGTCATGTCGCTCCTTTGAGTCTTTCAAAGAATGCATCGTTCATTGCCGCGTTATGTCTTGGAATCCATCTCATTAATTCAATGCTTCCAAGTCTTCATTCGTGCCGCCCTATGTTCATAGGAAAATTGTGTTGAAATTTTTCATCTGCAGTCAAAACTACCTTTGTGGCAATTAACTTTGAGTCATTCCTATGGTTACATCATACTCAAATTACTAAACAATGTTCTGATTTTCGTGTCGTCGATGTGAGATTCATCATGGCCCTCCTTCAACAAGACTATTCATGTTGAATTCCACTCATCATCAAGGAATTAGTCTTAGAAACCAAATAGTACCTTCAGATCTATATGCATCAATGAAAAATTCTCTCTTTTGAGAATAGGTTTACATCATTAACCTTTGATCAAAAGATTCAAACTAATATTCAACATTAAAACATATATTCACATTCGGTATATTGTACTGGTGTATCTTGGGAATCATCAACATCAATGGTGATTTCCCTCAAGCTTGTTAATAGTTCTCATCATTGACCAGTAATCAAGTGGTTTCTACCATGTTCAACATTAAGACATTCTAATCACATGAATAGAATCGTACATTGTTGAAGACGAGACGGAGACCCTGGGTATCTGTTAAAGTGCTCATTTCTTTCCCTGATTTGCAATGGAGTACGTGTATGAGTCTTTTCATGGATCCACATTTGTATGGTCATGGCTATGCTCAAATTTTTGTCTGTATGACATAGATCTACATTGTATATTGGGTAGCTATGTACAAGTTTGAGTCTTCTTCGCATGTATCTACGCTATATTCTAGTAGACATGATTGTTTATAGCTCACATGGATATGCTTTGTATTGGTACACAACCATGATGAGATTCATATGGATATGAATAAAAGTGTTTATATAGTACAGAATGAGCTTGGTTGATGCAGATCTCTGATCAGTGAAATATTTCCTTGAAATGATAACTTATCTCTTACAAAGACTTCACCTACCCTATCCCTCTCACCTCATGCCATTAGAGGAAATTTCAACTCAAAATGGGCCTCCTAAGGAAAATAATAAAATAATAGTTAAAATAATAAAATAATATTTATTAATTTTGGAGGAAGAAAAGAAAAAAGCTACTTTTTTGTTCGTATTTTCGACATATCTCCATATGTTTTTACTCAAATTTTGATCAGGAGAGCTCTTTTGATGTGGAATAAAATTTTTCATCCAACAAGTACCCACTTTGCACACTTTTGATGGACCCTACTACCCCAAAAACAAGAAATACCAGAAAAAATGTGATGATGATGTCATCATCATGTTTTTTTTTAGGTATGTCATCATCATGTTTTTTCAGGTATTTCTTGTTGATAGGGTAGCAAGGTACGCCAAAAGTATGTAGAGTGGGTACTCGTGGAATTTAATTCTGCATCCAACGAGCTCTCCCGATAAAAATTTGAGTAAAAACGCAGGGAGATATGTTGAAAATACGAACAAGAAAAGTAGCTTTTTTAATGATACCTATCCCCAAATCATATATTAAAATTTTTTTTAATACCTTTACAGTATTTTAAATTTAAAGCAATTTCATTGGCTAACACATGATGACATGGAATTTGAATTAGGGTTGAAAGGTCTGTTTTGAGTTGAAAATTCCTCTAATGTTTGGGGGGGATTCTGTTACACACATTTCTTGTCATCATCATATTATGAGAACCAAACATCAGAACTTGCCTCAAATCCCCAAGTTGTGAAGATAAATTTGGGCCAGGATTAGTGATTTCATTCTTTTTTCCACCACCGCACTTTCCTTGTGGACATAGTGTGTTACCCCAATGCATAACACATGTTTTCCATGAACAAAAAGGGGTGCCACTACCACATGAACTTTTACAATAAGCGGTGCATTATGGGTAATGATCTATCTTAGTTGACAAAGAGTGGTGCTCAAGTTTTAATGGTAAAAAGAGATGTTTCACAAAGCTTCTCGAAGCTTGGATTCATGGCAACCTCATCCCTAGACTCTTGGAGCACCTGGACTCGAGATCCATCCTTGTAGGATCTCCCCTCCACCTCACCCACAATAATATCAACCTTCCCTATCCTCCCATGGATATAAGTCTTGGCTCACCCCCCACGGGTAAAGGAAGGATATTATGATATAGCATCAAAACTCTAGCCAAATCTAGCCAAGGAGAGTGAGCATTTGGTAGGCAAGTTTGAAGCTTTGGAGGAAAGGTTTTGTTTGATAAGAAACTTCTCAACACTAAAGCTCTTGGTTGTAATTTATCTCTCTTATTCCATTAATGCAATGCAAGTTCCTTTCCCATGAATCATATTGTGTATTTATCACATGTTTCATTGTTGAATTCCTTAGTCATCAACATAGGATTATAGATTGTACTTGGTGCTTTGATCTTGTATGTGCTTTGTAGTGTGTTTCTTGCAAGTGAATCTATGGAGATACATCATTCCAAAAGACTCATCCATCACATTCTATGGCGGGTAAAAGAATTCATTCTAAGCATCTATCAATCTTAGGGGAAGTTCTTTTCATTGTTGTGACTCATTTTTTCTAGCTTAGAGTTTCTCAGGCTAGGGAAACAACTTCTATCCATTGAAGGTGAGTATTTCCAATAATAGATATATCAATTCTAACTAGTGCAGTGATCAAGAAATATCACATCAAATATGTTTCTCTAGATAGACCATATTGTAAATAAATAAAGCTTCAAGAGGTTCCTAAACAATTATATCCGAGACATGGTGCCAAAAGGAGCAGTGAAACTCCAACACATATCCATAGATGAGAAGAATTGTCAACATAATTTCTAATCCTATCTCTAGGAAAAGCTTCATATAATATAGAAAGACTTCTATAGTTGAAGAGGGAGTATTGATGTGTCTCTATAAATAGTAACAAGTAAAGTCCCCACTAGTTAATCATATAGGATATGTCTCGGGAATTCTCCCCACCAATATGTCATCAAGTGATACATGGATCAGTCATTGATTAAATCCATACAAGTGTATATGGATCAATAAAAATATGTATTGGTATATGGCTTCACTAAATTCATTCAGCATATAATCCACTAAGTTGCACATATATACGATAAGTCGTGGTATATAACTCAAACAATCAAGGGGTATAGAATCTATTGTGGAGAGAGTCCACATGAGCGGAGACATATTCAACATCTCAAAGACTATCATATACTTGAGATGAGTTATAGTCTGGAATCTCAAGGAACAATCAAACCTCTTGGAGAGGTTCGATATACACATAGTTGGTTAGAAGGGTATTGTGGTATAAAGAAAATAATATGAAATCACTGTAAAGTGGTCAGGCCTTGGAGAACATCATAGAGAATGGAAATCTCACAGCGAACTTCTCTAGGTAGTAGAAGATTCTAAAAACTCAATGCCAAATATTGAAATAGGTAATATTTTCTTGTTGTAAAGAAAATTACACATTTTTTTGTGTTGTAAAAGTTTGACATGATGGATTGAAAATACATAGTTTATAGTTTAGGGAAACTACATTCTGGATTGGATCAAGTAGATGCTACCATGAATACGTAGCTTATTGGTATATTAATGTGTAGTGGGCCTAATGTATTTTATGCTTAGTACAAAACCTATTATTAAGTACCTTTGGGGTACATGTGTGGCTAGTATTTCAAAAGAAAAAGTGTATTGCAAGTAATACTACTAGCCAATAATTAGAGTAGCATGGTAAGTTACTTTCTAGGTTAAAATATTGAGTTTATAGCTTTCCAAAAACCGTTTGTTTTGTGATAAAACATATTGAGATAAAGTTTCACTTCATTAGAGACATGGTCCACTAAGGTAAGACAATACTTTTCTACTAAACAGAAGATTGCAAAAATGCAGATATGTTAACAAAGCCTTCGTCTGTCGCAAAGTATAGGTACATCCAAGAAAATATTGGTATGGTAGAGAATGCCTCCCTAACTGAGAGGGAGTGTTAAATGTACAACATCAGCAGTCATTCTCTAAGCTAATACTTGTGCAACTAATATTAGGCATCATGTGTGTTGAGGTAGAGAGACTATGTTGGATTCAATAGCTTGGATTAGATCTATTATGGGTGAACCTAGGGATGATTAAGGACTTGTGAGAAATATCAAGTCTTATATCCCCATATGATTGAGGTGGTGATGTTGTTAATTCTTGTGAGTAATATCAATATTCTATACTTGTGGATAACATCAAGTCATATTTGTGGGTAATATCAAGTCAAATATTCTCATAGAAGGTGACCTATAAGGTGGAACTCCAATTATAGAGTTGTACTAGTGAGTAGTATCAAGTCATGACTCTCATGCAGACGCCCAAAGTATAGTGGGTACCCATGGAGTGGGTGTCTTGTTATAGAGGTGAAACTATTTACATGGTGAAGCATAAATGTTATGTGATATACTATGAAACATGGTCATTCGATATGGATAAAGATATTAAGTCACCTCTAGAGTGAATTATTTTAGCACATGACTATATGGTCCAAGAGTAATATAATATGATCATAACATGTGGAAATTCTTCCAAGTATAATATGATATGGTAGATGATTAATATTAACACATAGGGCATGCAATAAGAGTAATGATAAAGATATAAACAATAAAAAGATGAAAAGAAAGAGAATTTGAAATCGCAGATGACTAACTGAACCTTAAATTGTAAGCTTCAGTTGGGTTACAATGTGTGTTTCAGTTATAAAGCTTTAGTGATCCATGCAAAGTAAATAAATCATCATAATTAAGTTAATATTATATAACTAAGTGTTAGTATAAATGGATTAGTTAATTAAATATTTATACTTTAATTAAACTAAAATATGACACTTTAGTTGTAAAGTGTATTGCATGATGGCACTTGAGTTAAATCACAAAGACACTTTAGTTGGCCTATTAACTAAGTGTACATACATCCAATTAGATGTTAAGGCCACTCTGATGTCATTTTATCATCATATAATGTCAAATATTAAAGGCACAATGCATTAGTTATGCATGATGATGCTTTCTATGTAAGGAATTATTATTCCAGATATGCAATTCAAAGATGTAAAGCATGTATGGATGATTTGCATGAAACCATTACCTATTATCTGCATGGTAGTATTTTTGGATTGTTATTAATGTGCTAGGAACATGTAAAGTTCATTACAATTGATATAGTTAATCTCCATTCTCCATTTCTATGATTTCTCTCTTATCAGTCAATTTCCTATTGCGTAAACGTCATTCTTTGCAAATCTATATATTATACTGTGAAGAGATGCTAATTTTTTCATCCTCTATATTTAGAGGGTTTTCCCAAGGTATATATTTTCTTGCGTGGATGAATGATTTGTGTGATTGATTTTATTCATTGATTCGTGTGTTAAATAAATGATTGATATAATTTTAAAAGTTCAAAGATCTTCATATTTGTTCAAACATCAACAAAAACTACTGCAAAAACAACCAAAATTTTACAAATTGCACTTTCCATATTGTCTCTAAGATGAGCTAGTCCATTGAGAGTATAAGAAAAATCAAAGCATATTCTCTAACTATTACATGTTCCATTACCACAACGTGAAAGTTGTAAATTTTAACAAACGTCATTAAATCAACTGACAAAAGAAACCATAAACAATGAGAAAAGAACATAATTGAACACATGATCATTCTTGAGTTTTCTTGGGCTCAAAGTTTGGCTTTGGAGTGCTTTAAATTTCCACATAATAATTTTTTGTTGTTGTATCAAAATCTCCTTGAGCTCCTTGGACTCAACACCTATTATATCTTGAGACTACTCCCCTTTCTATAGATCAAGTGGTATCTATCAATTACAAGGGTAATATTCTCAATATCATCACTCTGACATTCACCTTATTCTCCATGTCATCAAACATATATTCCATATTTGCGACATTTTTAGTTAGATGCATGATGGTTGAAACCACTCCCTCTAACTACTTAGAAATTTTCCTAACAATGGCCTTAAATACACAATTTCCCTCTTTACATCACCTAGGTTGGCTCCCCACCCTCACTCCTTCAAAATCATTCTTTCCAAATTTTACATGGTTTCTCTTTCACTTAGATTCGACTAGGAATTACAAAATCTCTATTGTCTCCCTACTACACACCAAGGTGGAGCCTTGAGCACATGATGAGGAGTCCCTTTCTCTAGTGCAACTACAAGCTCACTCTTCCAACATACTAACACCAAAGACAGAGTCAAGATAGAACACCCTTTAAAAGTTGCATACTAGACATCAAGATATCACTCCTGAGAGTCACAAGGAATTCCAAGATAAAAAATCCCACTGCCAAAATAAGCACAGAAGAGTCTAGAGACCCATCGCATGAGCCACAATAAATGCTCACCCTCCCTCGAACTTTGCATATTGCAAAGTGGCATGTCCACTATGTCCAAGTTTAGAAGGGGGCTTGATAAATCAAGTATATCAATCCCATTATAGAATCCATGGTTAGTGCCAGTGATCCCCATGTTTCTCAAGTGTACCCTTGTCTAAGGTGGCAGCCAAGTTGGCCAAGTGATCCACCTTCGCATTGTTTTCCCTTTTAAAATGCAACAAACTATAAGTTGAGAGTTACTTTATCAAGTTATTGACTCGATATTGCATCCTTCCATTAAGAGGGTCCTAAGATATAGTGTGCTTACAAGATAAAAAGCAAGGAGTCACCTATAATGAGCACATTGGTTGTGCTTATAGAAATCAAAATTTGAAGACCCAAGAAAAGTGCATATATTATTTGTATCCAAGCCATGACCCCATGCATAGGTTTCTACCATGGTCCATTTCTCTATATGAATTGAGAAGGATCAAGGGAAAATTTTAAGGATCCATAAATTTCTCAAAGTGTAGAAACCTTGAAGAATCTTACTAATTATTAAATTTCCAACCATAAAAAGTTTAGTTTTTTTTTTTTAATTTTCAAAATTTTAAGAATTTTATATAGTAAATAAAAATCATCCCACCTAATTTAAGTGAATGATCTTTGAAAAGAAAGTGAATTAAAGCTTTTTCTTACATAAAAAATAACTCATAAACTAAATTCTGCCCCTAAAATTTTCCTTTAAAAAATCCTCGATATCTACCACCCAAAATCTCATTACAATTATTATAATTATAATAAAATATAAATTTTCTTAAAATAAAGAACCAATTCTCAAACCATAATTTTAAATAATATAATACACATCACATTATACTAATTAATATTAAAACAAATTTAAATGATATTATATAGTTAAAAACAATCAAATTTATAATTATAATTATAATTAATTATATAATAAATAAATAAATGTTTGCCTTACATCGTAGTCATAGGAAAATAAAATAACAATGTCTATTTTTTTTTTCAAGGAAAAAAGTCAAGAATGTCTACCTATATCAGAGTCACAAGAATTCCCATTGTTTACTAATATCGTATCCCCTAGTTTTGAACGTTCCAATTCTAAAATTTGTTTGTGATAAAACACCCTAAGTTAATTAAAAACCCAAAGTAAGATAACGAAAAACATTAAATTTTAAAATAAATAAATAAAACAATGCTTCTCACTCATAATCAATTTCCATTATTCGTCATAGCATAAATATATTTCATATTAATTATTAATGCATAGTTAATGGTTAATAATAAAACTCAAAATAACCAAAATGAATAATCCAAATCAATTTCCATTATTCGCCATATGAAAAATGCAGAGTTTAATGGTAAATAATAAAACTCAAAATAACCAAACGAAAATGCAAATTTGGAAAGATAAATTGTACCTTGATGATAAAATAATTTTCAGGTCATAATTTCACGATTAATTAAAAGAAAAATTTCATACTAATTTTATGATTTGTAATATATATATTTAAAATTAAAATGGATCAAATTATAAATAAGAGATATGAATATTTGGATATAAATTTTTTATCTTAAATTTTATATATATTAAAAAATACAATTCAAGATATTTGATTTTATTAAGTGATTAATAAAATATATATAATAAAATTATAATAAATTTTTTTTTAAGATAACATGATTTGGATTTTATTTTTTTAAACGATAATAACATGTTACATAACATTAAGCATTGCAACTGCTACTCTCCATGCAACTAGTCCAATATTAATGTTATTAAAATTGAAAATTAACCTTAATAAAAATGGTTAATATAGGATACTCTCCCCAACATGAAGATATTAATGTTGACAAGTGGCAAAATTGTTAATGTTGACAAGTGGCAAAATTGTAGAAACATTAACCATTTAAATTTAACCTATTTCATTTTATTTTAATCCACGGCATGTACATAGCTTTTTCTTCTTTTTAATAATAATAGCAGTTTGGTTAGATTCTTATAGACTAAGATGACATATGCTCAACATTAGGAATCTAATTATTTAGGTTTGTTTTAGAGTTAAGTAATGAAGGAATGCCCACACAGTGAGACCTTTTGGATCCCTGATTCACATTAAAACAAAAAAATATTATTATTATATTTTTAAGATCACAACTAGAAATAGTAAATTAGTGTCCAAAATCCTTTATCTATTTAACTGCTCAACTTAGAATATACATACTCTATAAAAGCATTCTAACAAATATAGAATATTTCATAAACACGAGTACATTGTTTTATTTATCACAAAATGTTTTCACTTAATAGGTTTTTTCTTAATTTTTTTTATAATTATTATATAGAAATTGTAAATAGTAATTATTATATTGGTTTAACTTAATAGTAATTATTATTAATTGATTTAGGTTTTAGTAGAAGTTTCTTCATGCTGTGTGAACGTTTACAATTTAATGTCATATTTTTAACAAAAATCAATTAAAAGTGAATTTATTTTAAATTTTAAATTTAAATTTTATTATATTTAAAAGTGATTATTTTAGAGATTAATTATTATTTTTTATTTTTCACTAATTAAAGCTTGACTTTTAGATGTATCATTATTAATGTAAAAGCTTTCACCAAAGTTTATTAAAGTACAAATGAAATATCTTGATGTGTAATTATTTGGATAGGGCATTAAATAAGCTTTAGTTAAATTATGAATCGATACCAACAATGAGTAATGTTAATCCCTTTGTTGCAGATTTAATTACATAAAGGATAATTTTCAACAATGAGTAAAGCTAATCCCTTCGTGAACAAGTGATAGGAGCCCTCTTACAAACATAGGAGAAAAATGGAGGGTTTGGAGGACTCGGCTCTTTGTGTGGCCTCCCTGTATGTTCTATGGCTGCAGCCATGGCAGCCTTCGCTTTAACCTTCCTTCTCCTCGGCTAGACTGGGTCTTTGTTGGGTTCCTCCTGTTCTTTTGGCTTGTTCGTTTTATTGTGTTTCTTTTATCCCCCTCCCTGTCACCTTGTGTGCTCCATTGTTTTTGGGCTTCTTAGGGTTACTTGTCCCACATATGGCGCTTATCCTCGAGTTCCTCCCCCCATGAGGGGGACTAGTACCAACCAGGTGAAAAAGTTGGAAGGACATAGAACATTTGTAGCCGTTGTTTGTGGGTTTCGGTATTTTGGTTGTTTCGCCACCCTGCATCGGCTCATATGTTGTATAGTCCATGTCCCTCCATTTTGGCCCCCGTCAATAGTGTCATAATTGACTTTTGTTGGTTTTTGGTTCTCCCATGACTCTAGGGTTTGGTCGCGGCTTCTCGGGGTTTTTTGGTTTCTCCTGTGGGCACCTTTTCTGTACCCTCTGGCCTTCTCGGTGGTTTTTTACCGGCTGTTGGTCCTTATCTTGTTGCTGCTGGTTTTACTTTTGTGTGGTTTCTTCTAGGGGAAGTTGTGGTGCCCGGTTTGCGATCACTCTCTATGTTTTTTTCCTTGGATCATTTCCCATGCTCGTTTATCGATGGTACTTGGGGGTTTCCATTTTATTTTTCCCCTGTGGTCTAGGGTGTTTTTCAGTGGGAAGTTTTTGGATGCATGCTCAAGGTTGACTTCTATTGCCACCTCATGGCAGACAAGGTCTCCTCTCGCTTTCGTAGTAAGAGACACGCAAAGAACATCAAAACCTATGAGGGGAAGTTCTGCTACGTCCTTGGCCATGACATATTCTTAGACTATGTGTCCTCCTTGTGCTCTCATGCTCTTGTGGGGAATTTGGAATACTGTAAGACGGGTAAGCATGAATGGGTCGATTTGGCCTGTGAGCACTGGAAGCCGCTAATCACATATATCCCTACCATCAGCCTATTATCTAATGGTTGTATTGTCTTCGTTTTCCTTGAAGAGGCGCACACAAATCTTGTTTTGGACCGGACCTGGCGTGTTGGTATGGGGTCACTGGTTTTGGGTCGCTGGCACTCACATTTCGATCCCCTCCGTGAAAGGGTTACTAAGCGCTACTAAGCGCCATCTCTGGGTTTTGCTTCCTTCTCTCCCCTTTCCCCTCTAGAATCTAAATATCCTTGAGGGTATAGAGAACACGATTGGACGATTCGTGGTTGTGGATCAATACTTTCACCTTTCCTTTAACAAAAGGATGGCTCGGCTCTTAGTCGAGTTGGACGTTTCTCATGGTCTTCTTGCTGAGGTGGAGATTCTCTGCAAGGACATGCTCCTAGTTCAGAAGCTGGAATATTTGCATGTGCCTTTTCGCTGTAGTCATTGCCGCGATACGGGGCATCCTCGAAGGCATTGTCCCTTGCTCTTGGTTGACCACACAAGTACCAGCCTGGAAGGTACTCCGGTGGTCAGGAAGCCCTATGTTTCCTATGCTCCGGAGCATCCAAAATTCGGTATTTACTCTCATTCTTTATCACTTTTTGATGATGTCTCTGATTCTATGTTGGATGCTTTGGAAGATATGGTTAATGCCCCTCCACTAGTTGAATTAGATGGCTCAGCCTCTACCCCTGTGGATGCCTCTGCATTACAGCCTTCTCCTGTTTTAGTCCCCTCCGACTTGCCCTCTCCCCCTATGCTATTACCTCCCTTGAGATGGGGCCATCACTTCCCTCTCCTGTCACTTTGAACCCACCCTTTTCACCCACTATACCTTCATTAACTTCATTGGTAAATTTCCCTCCACTTCCCACATCCACCACTCCTCACTCGCCTCCCCCCCTCCATCACAACCCTACTTCTCCCCCCTCCTTCAGTGATCCTTCCCTTCAAAAATATTTGTCTATTTTTACAGCCACTACACCTTCCTCCCCTTCCACACTGCACCTAAACTCCATCCATTTTGAGAATGTGACTATCCGAAAAAAGAAGAACGACAAGAATTTGATGGGTGAACGTTCCTCTGTCTCTCCTCCTTATATTCCCCTCTTGGTATGCATCAAAGAGACTACTAGAGGGCACTTCACCCAGGGACTTAGAGCATTGACCCCCCCCCCCNTCCCGATATGATTCTCATGCATGAGACTATGTGTAGCTCCTTCCCTACTCTCCATGCTTTCTCAAAACTCTTACCCAGCTGGGAATTCTGTGCCATAAGTGCTTCAGGGCTTTCGGGAGGGTTATTGTCAGCTTGGAATCCCCATCAGGTTAGATGTCTTGCTTTCGAAATGGTTGCAGGTATCCTTATCAAGGCTACTTTCAGGGGTATGAATGTCCCCTTTGACATACTGAACTTCTATGTTCCTTAAAAACATCGGGATATATTCTGGGAGAATGTGCATAGGGGGGGTCTTCTCAACTCTCCAAATCTAATCCTGGGGGGTGACCTAAACCTCACCCTAAAAGCCTTCGAGACTTGGGGAAAAAAGGTTGTTATTGACCCTCTCTCTTCACACTTTCATCTCTTTTTTTATTCACTGGGGCTTGTTGACATTGCTTCCCCCAGTGTTGGCCCCACTTGGAGGAATGGTAGGGTGGGCACAGAAGGGATCAGTAAGAGAATTGACCACTTCCTCATTGCATCCTCTTTGATCCCCTCTCTCCCGGTCCACCAAGTATGGACTCTTCATTCTGATATATCTTACCACTCTCCTTTCTTCCTTGAGTGGAATAAGTTTGTTGGGTCCTGTAATTACCCATTTAAGTTTAACCGATCCTAGCTGAATGATCCTGACTTCACCTCTTGGGTTAGCAAGCGTTGGTCCGAACTGTCTTCCCCTTCCTCTAGCTTTGATTATGAACTTCTCACCCACAAACTTCGTTCTCTGAAGAAGGAGGTCAAAGGCTGGATTAAAGAACATGGCTCCATTTTAGAGTCTGAGACTCATAGGATAGACTTGGATATCAGTGCTATCCTCTTGGGCTTGGACTTTGGCATCCTTTCCCAGGATGAACACTCAGCTCTATCACAGCTCCGCCTAAAAAAAAAAAGAAACTGTCAGACCATTTCCTTCTTACCTAGCAGCTTAAAAGCCGTACAAAATGGGCACTCCATCGAGATTCAAATACTAAGTTTTTCCATGCTTTGGCTTCTAGTAGAAGAAATCAAAACACCATTTGGTCACTTTTGTATGAGGATGGTGGTTTAGTAGAGGAAGAGCCTGCACTTAAGGAGTTGGGTCATAGGAATTTTGCATAAATATTTTGCGATGAAAAGCAAACTAATTTACTCGATCAGCTCAGGGTTGTAATGCTGTACCGAATCTGATATCCCATGTGGATGCACCCGGTGTCACACAACATGTTACCCTTGCTAAAGTTGAAAGTGCCCTTCACTCCTTCAAGAAGGAGAGGAGCCCTAGTCCTGATGGCTAGCTTACTGAATTTTATCTTCACCTTTTTTACTTACTGGGTAAAGAAATGGTCTCACTTGCTGTTGAATATGTCAAGGTTTCAGGATGTGTCCCTCCCTCCTTGAATTCTACTTTTCTCGCCCTAATCCCTAAGAAGGAAAATCCTTCTACCTTCACTGATTTCTGACCTATTTCCTTGTGTAATCTATTATATAAACTAATTTCGAAGGTGATTTCTATTAGATTGAAGCCCCAGTTGGACTCACATATCTCCAACAAATAGTATGGTTTTCTTAAAGATAGGCAGATTGTCGAACCTGTTGGAATTGTTCAAGAGACCCTCCATACTGTGAAAACAAAAAATTTGTGTGCTCTCATCCTAAAGCTGGACTTGGTGAAGGCTTTTGATAGATTCAACTGGTCTTACATTCGTCTCATCATTATTCAAATTGGGGTTCCACTCCTGGGGGTTAACTGGATCATGGCTTGTCTTACATGAGCAAAATTTTCTGTACTCGTCAATGGCACTCCCTCGAAGTTCTTTCCAACTTCTCCTGGTATCAGATA
The DNA here is from genome assembly GCA_001517045.1 of Pseudotsuga menziesii. Classification (NCBI taxonomy): domain Eukaryota; kingdom Viridiplantae; phylum Streptophyta; class Pinopsida; order Pinales; family Pinaceae; genus Pseudotsuga; species Pseudotsuga menziesii. The sequence goes on from LPNX010166134.1 coordinate 119,741, forward strand.
AGGTTGTCCCCTCTCTCCCCTGCTCTTCATTCTTGTCATTGAAGGGCTCAATCTCTTTATTGCTGATGCCAGGGAGCATGGTCTCATAAAAGGTATTAATATTTCATCTTCTCTATCCCTTACGCACCTCCTTTTTGTTGATGATGTTATACTATTGGGAAGTGGTACTTTAGCAGATTGGATGGATTTCGAACTCATCTTGAGTACTTTTTGCAAGGCTTTGGGGATGTGCATCAGCTTGGAAAAATTGTGCTTTCTCTTCAACAACCTGGATGTAAATGTTGGTACTGACATTGCTCGATTTATGCCTTATAAAATGGATCCTATTGCATCAGGTTTCAAGTACCTTGGCTATCATCTCAAACCTATGGGGTATAAATCCAGTGATTGGCATTGGCTCATTCAAAAATTTGAAACAAGAATTCTTCATTGGTCACACAAGTTACTCTCTCTTGGAGGCCGTCTGATCCTTGTACAAGCGGTTCTGTCTAACATTTCTGTCTACTAGTTGGGACTAGCCCCCATTCTTGTTTCTGTCATCAACAAACTTGGGAGTATTAATTTTGCATTTTTATGGGGCTCTTTAGGTAATAAACACAGATACCATCTATCAAATTGGCAGCAACTCTCTTGGCCAAAAAAGAATGGGGGCTTGGGTATCAAGAATTTGCACTGGTTTAGTATTGCTTTAAGACTTAAAAAATTTTGGCTGGTCCTCCAGAATGATGGTATATGGCATCAGGTGCTAATCAACAAATATCTGAAGAATATATCTGTTGTTGAATGGAGTCGAGGTAAGAAATTCATTTCCTATGGAGGTTCTGTTATTTCGAGGGGCTTCATTCAAACCCTAACTTGGTTGGGTCATGGACTTGCTTGGCAAGTGGGAAATGGAAACAACATCCTATTGGGAATTGATCCTATTGTGGGAGCCTCGAACTCACTATCACTACCTACGAGACTTCTTGATTACCTTGCAGATCTAGGAATATCCACCCTTGCTAGTGCTCGCAACATTCTCCCGGGGTTTCACAGCTACTAGTATACTACCGAGGATCTTTGCATCGGTGGAGAATGGAAAATTTCATGGGAATATTTCACCCACAGTCTAGATCGAGGTGGCATACATCTGTATGCACAATCAGACTCTCTTGTCTGGGCACATAATCGATAGAATGGCACCATAACAACAAACTTGGTTTATGAATCCATAGTACAATATTTGATCCCTCCTATTGGAAGCAGCCTTATTGATCTCATTTGGAATGGCACTCTGCCTAAAAAGATTAGTTGTTTTGTCTGGCTGGTTTTATCAAATAAACTGCTCACATGGGATAATCTTCAGGATAATCTTCAGAAGAGGGGCTGGGTTGGGCCTTCTATTTGTGCTCTTTGTTGTAAAAATGTTGACAGCGCCCAACATTTATTTGTTCAATGCTCGATCTGGAAGAACTTGCTCACTTACCTCAGTGATCAGAATCACATTGCACCATACATTCAGATTGATGATCTCATGGTGTTTTTGGAGAACTAGATTGCTCTGTTTTCAAAGCACTCCATCTGCTGTTACCTTCCCTTCCACACTATGTGAGTATTATGTAAAGCGAGGAATTACTATTTGTTTGAAGGGAAAAAAATTTCTATGCTCAGTATGATTCAGCAGGTGGTATACTTCTCTCAGATGTATGGTCCTATAGCAGAAAAAGGTAAAAAACCAAAAGTAATGGGACCTGGACCAATACTTGATTATCCTGTTGGTTTTTTTGATGGTGCATCAGCAAAAAGTTGTGGAGGAATTAGCTTTAGTCTGCACCTGAATGAGTCACATTCCTTCAAGTTCACTGTGGGGATTGGTCCATGCACCAATACAAAAGTAGAACTCGTTGGGCTTTGGACCCTTCTGCTTACCACCCAAATGATGGGGATTCCCTTGCTCCAGGTATATGGTGACTCCTCAGTCATCATCAACTAGGAAAAGGGTAAGTCCAACCTTTCTCCACCTGAGCTCTAATGCCGGTGTAGGGAGACTAGAAAGATTTGCACACACTTTCTAGCACTGTCTATCAACCATATCTACCGTGAACATAATCATCAAGCTGACAGTCTCTCTAAAGTTGCACTTAATTTGGCTCTGGGATACACCACATACTCTGAATTTTTCGATGGTCTTATGACCTCACATGAAAATTTTAAACTCTTTTGAGTTGGTGTGGGAGCTTTCTTCCCATTATTTTTTGCACCCCTTTTTTATTGGTATGGAGCTGGCTCCTTTAGATAGTTGATCATTGCTCATATTGTACACAGTAGATATGGGATGGCCTGACAAAACTGACTGATGGGTACTTTTGTCACATAACCTTAGCACTAAACCCCCCCAATAGCACTTGTTGAGTTGTGTCTCCTCAGGATGTTTGGTGGTATACTACATTTTTGTACTCCACTATGATTGTATCCCACTACCTGGGCGGGCTCAGCAGATGCACTTTGATTCAAAAGAATATCAAGGACATGCTTTTTTCTTTCTGAAAAAAAAAAAAAGAAGCTTTAGTTAAATTATGGTTAACAAAATGGGTAACAATTTGTTTTTTGTTTTTTTTTATATAGCTTAAACAAAAACTAAATATTAAACTAATTGCCATATAGTTATAGTTATCCATTTATATTATAGTATAAACATTAAACTAATAAATATAAATATAAAACACATACTATTTAATTAATATGGATTTATTGTTTTTAATATATGTATAATTGCAACAAATTACATTAAGCAACACATCCATACTGAACCATTAACCATTCAAGTATGAAGCGATCTAACATATACCATTATGAACATTGCATCCCAATATAACCAATTATAATTGTGTCAATGTGAGAAAAACCATTAAGGAATGGATGAATGATGTAATCCATCATAACCCTTATGAATGTTTAAATGAAACACAATAATTTGTAAAAATAACTAAACCCAACCCTTGCAAAATATTACAACAAATCAAACACATTAATAAATTTCATGAAATAACATAAACATAATACAAGATATCCACAAAGGAATATCACAAGCCACCATAAGTGCCAATGAACATCGTAACCCAAGTCAACCCTTTATCAATTTCAGAATGCAAAAAAAAACATCTAGGAACCTAGAAAATAGAACTAAACCCAACCCTTTCAAAACCTTATAACAATTTATAAACATAACCATAATGAAGCATGATCATTGAGGAAAGTCACGATCCGAAATGAGCCTTTGTAAAAGTTGTAATGCAACATAACCCTTGATGCATGTAGGAATCCAACATAACCTTGCAAATCTTTTGCAATGCAATATGGACTTTCATGAATGTCATAACACAAGATAACACTTGATGTATGTCGAAATACAAGAAAAACCATTGCAAACATAAGTGAACCCAACTATTACAAAATGAACATAGTAACCTAACATAACCCTTCGCATATGTGAGAATGGAACAAAGTTCATCGAAATATAACTAAACCCAGCTACTACAAAATAATTTAATGAATCATAATGCAACAAAAATATGGTAAGCAACATTAACATTATGAACATGACCACAGAGCAACGTCGTAATTAAACTTAGGAGTCACTCACTATCGTATCCAACCTATCACTTAATAAATTAAATAGATATTGTATTTTAATTGCATTACATTGAATGCCTTACTCCAACCAAACACATTAATGAACATAACAATAATACAACATACTCATGGAGAGATAGTGCAATAACCCTCCATGAACATCATCATCCAACATTTCACAAAAACTTTGCAATCCAACATAGGCTTTATTGATTGTTACACTATTACAATCTAATAAAATATTTCATGAACATCACAAATCAGTATTAATGTGGTATCATAAAAATAATTAAATCAACAAATTCTTAATTAATATATAATACTATTTAGAATAACAATGATATTTTGGATAACACTACATTATTTTTAGTTAATCATTAATTTATAAATTATTATTATGTTAAATTTTTTTATAACATAAATAATTAAACAACATATTCCCATAATATTATAATCTCATGGAATTCTTCTTAATGTAATTAGTAATCATTAATAATTAATAATTAATTATCAATAATTAATAATTAATAATTAATAATTAAAATATAACAACATAATTTAAAGACATTAATTAAAAACTGCATTGTTAATTATTGAGATAAAATCACTTCAATAACATCGTTTTATTAAGTTAGATTATTATTTGATTAAGTATCAGATTATTAGAATTATTTACATGATACTATTTTTTTTTGAATACTCTGTAGATATGTCTATGTGCCCACCCGTTACTAGCAACAACCACATTAATTTTATTAATGTGTATGAATACGCTGATATGAGTAAATTTAGGCACATACCTTAATTTTATTTATGTTTTTCCCTATAGTATGTGCTTAAATTTACATCTATCGGTGTATTCAAACACATTAATAAAATTAATGTGGTTGTTGCTAGTTAATAAATAAATAAATAAAACCATTATGGTTACCTGTTTCTTTAATCAAGATGCATTGAAGCATAACAATATACTACGACCATGAAAATAATCCCAACTTTACATTTATTACACTTTGGTTAATTATGTTGATCCACTCAAAGCCTAAAATCTCATATAACATCTAAAGGCCTATGGACATAAGTGTACAACAAATATTTATTCCATGGTCGTCATACATTGTTATGCTTAAATGCATCTTGATTGAGATTTAAATAAGCTTTAGTGAAGCGGATATTTGGAGTGAGCTAAACTCTAGACCATTTGCACCATTGTTGAAATAGCAGTTTCAGCTTCTTGAAATTGCATAATGGGGGTGCCCCAGGGGTTATCGAGGTAACTGAATCCATTTTTGCAACAAATTCCCTCCCGAGATTCCGACAAATTTTGCCGGCGAAAGTGCAAATGGTCTAGAGTTTAGCTCAGTCCTATCCATTTTTTTCATATAATTTTTTGTTTTTTTATTAAATAGTATTTGTTTTATGTTTATATTAATTAGTTTAATCATGTTTATATTATACTATAAATAAACATATAACTATACTAATGTGGCAACTAGTTTAATGTTTAGTCTTTGTTTAACAACTAGTCATCTCCACAAAACTAAGTGGCTAGCCGAGCCTATAAAATTCACTAGAAACTTTACTTATGAATATGCTAAAAGCATTAATAAATTCAGCATAATTAAGATTCATAATAATTTTGTCTGTTTTCCTAATTCATAGATTCACCCTATTTTATAACATTCATACATTTAAAATCTTTAAAGTTCATAATATATATATATATATA
>LPNX010166134.1:125345-137845 GCA_001517045.1 Pseudotsuga menziesii
AAAAGCGAGGCACCCTAGTATTTACGGTCGTTCTAACCCGGTGATTCTTTATTCTCTTTCATCAAGCTTTACTGTAATGGAAAAAAACAATGTTGGATTGGAGGAGAACAAGCAGAAATTGTTCTTGAATATTGCTAGGAGGCACTGCACCCACCAATTAATGGACTGCAAATTAATAGGAAAAACTAGGAGCCTCATGATGATGGTGCTTCATCGCATGGAAAGTGCTTGATAATTCAAATGCCAATGTTACAGCTGCTTGGGGATTTTCTAATATTTGATTTTCAAGAACATATACCCACTGCTGTAGGGTTTTAATGTGCCTGATTGTTTCCTCCACTATGGTATATTTGTCTTCTTGCTGACAAATGACAATCACCATCTTATTGGAGAAATTGTTAAGTTCAGAGAAAAAAATAATTGAAATTAAGTATTCTAATATGCAACAAAAACAAACATAGGGCCACACCAATCTTATATGAAATATTTAATGGAAAATCATTAAATGCTTCTATGAAACAAAGATACATTTTGTGGATTTCAGAACTTAAAGAGGAAATTAGTAAAAGCTGTTGGAGAATTGAAATTTTTTTATGCATTGTAACACATTGAATTAAAGAAAACTATTATTATTTTTGAATATTTTATTTTTAAATATTGTTTACAAGTGAGTCAAAATAGATGTAATGAATAAATATCATTTATTAATTTAAAAACATGTTAAAAAGAATTAGAACTGAAATAGCTCTTGAAAGAGTGTTTGCTGACCCACAAGTGGAAAAGACAAGTGGCAAAAGCTGTTGAGTGATAACTCAAGTCAAAACTCCTTGTGGGGTGCTAAAGAGAAGGAGGTTCATAAATGACCAAGTTTTAGGCAAAATACTATATAATAGTACGTCCATTTAGCAAGCAAGAGGCTAGTAGTGGACTGGGAATTTGATCTATTAATGCAAGAGATGGCGCATTAATTGGATTTTTTCCTTGTGGTTTAGGAAACATGCTCAAGGAATCTAAAGCAAGTGAGACGAGTTGGTTGAGAGGAACAACTATTTCAGTTTTATTTTCGGGATAGTGGTGTGAGGTTCACAATTCTACTTCTTATCTATTCTGGACTTGTTTAAAGTAAAATTTGAAGTTAATTATGAATCATGTTTACATTTTTACAGTAATGGTACTATGCATATGTTCCTATTATCTTTCCTATTTTATGTTATTATTTAATGTAAACTAATCTTAATTAGCAAACATGGATTTATGAACTTAATATATTATAAAAAATCTATGTTTAGGCTTCCACCCCAATCAAAGATTTGTATAATCATGGTTGTAATGTTATAGTAATTAGGAAATCTAAACAAGGAACTATCATAGATCTAGTTAAATGTTCTAATTTATGCTTTCTTATGTTATACTATAGTACTTCAATGAATTTATTTCAACTAGCCATTTTTTTTAGAAGTCCATGGATTCCTACAGAGTTACACACTGTCTTTTTATTTTTAAAATGTATCAATTTTAAATTTTATTTCAAACTAGAATCATATGCCACATATCCTATGGATATGGTCGATTCCCTAGATCTATTATGCTGAATGAATTATTTACAGAAATAAAAATTCCAATATTTAAACAATAAACAAAATATGCTAAGTGATGATTTTAAAACAGAGTAAGAACTGAGAGGATTCTTCTTTTCAAAGTAAAAATTCCATAATTTGCAAAAATACTCTTAGTGTAGAAATCAAAAGAAAAACATCTCATCTATCCTGAAAGAATCCAAATGTAGATCGAGATCTACATTATTACAATTAAAACCATAAACCAAGATCTGATTATTAAATCAATCGGTAACCCGCTTTATGACTAAAGTCCAATGGCAAATAATTAATATAAAAATCGAGTTCTAGACTAATTATCAATCTTTCTTCACTGCTCATAGATCTAACGAATAAATACAACATCATATATCACAACATATGAGTAAATAAAATTTAATACAACCTTTAAATACAAACATGCAGTCTCTATTTGTGGGTATCTAAGCCCCGAGACTCTTAACTCAGTTTAAAACAAGTTATCTTCACAAGATCGAATCACACATATATTTATTAATTTCACAAACAAAAAAACATCCAACAATTAGTGCATGCCAGTAAGACCATTAAACAATGGAATCCATCGGGTTAATTAAATTACGATAGGTACAATGTCAACACTTTAAAAGGTTCCAACTATAAGCTAGTACAGACCCAAGGGGTCTTATTAAAATTTTCAAATATCATAAAGGGGTATGAGTTATCAACTCTATTTTCCACATAGCCCCAAGAGGTTGCAAGTATGGACATTAAGATGGCATTAACCGTCTAATAAAAACCACAACATCTGAAAAGAATTTTACAACGACATTTTAAAAGAGATGTTGTGTAGCCAATGTTACTAGATATCACAGACCCTTAAGAAATTAAAATTACACAGTCCAACTTATCTTCATAAGAGCGATGAAATCCCTTTTCCTATACGGCCCATAAAACCAACGAAGAACCACTACAACTTAACTACTTAACCTTGACCATTTAAATTGTTGGTGGATAGTTGGTGCAGGCCAAACGCAACCATGTCGGAGGGTTATATGCAATAAAAACAAGTCAGTAATGTTAGTACTTGATTAGAAATTTTTGGTTCGATAAACATTAAAAATAGTAAGGTTTATACTCACCTTCGAATTTTAATGTAACAGGCCTGAGAGGAGGTGACCATGTCACCACTCTCACTAGACTTATTATACTTTGCATTACCCACATTGCAGTTAAAACCTTTGTTGTAGTCAATGAAAACTATAAAAAGAATGATGATAAATATAATTTTAAAAACCTTACCCTATTTGAACACAGACAGGCCCAGGGTTCAGCTCCTCCTGGATTCCCTTATCACTCCTCTTCCTACATTTTAAACCCAAAACACAAAGTCAGTTTCCAATTATTCCTTTAACTCTAAAAACTAATTCCTTCTGAAACTTTTTGAAGCAAACTAAGATTTTTTTTGCATACCTGGGTTAAAGGCATCAAAGGCTCGGCAAACGATTGTTCTTCTTCTTCTTCTCCGCAGAAAACCAGCAAGGTCAAGGCCTTTGGAGGTCATTAACTCCACTAAAAACCTCAATGTATACCTCAAAATAAAACAATAATCTTTGTTAAACCAACCATGAATTGGTTAGAGTAGATTACACAACGCAACCAGGAAAAGGCCGAGTTCATTGCAACAATAGGTTACAGACCAAAAGACAAATAAAAAATGGAAAAATAAACACAGAGAAAAATTGTATGAAACCCTATAAAAAAACCCTTGCGAGCGATTTTGATAGATGGAGGGTTGAGATCCATCTCGTACATGCTTTTAAGCTTTCCATAAACTACATGGCTGCATTGTAAACTCGCAGGGCCAGGACAAAGTTATTGCCAAAGGTCAACTTCAATATAAGCATGTCATAAAATTTTTATCTCCTAGTAATGCATGGTTAAAGAATATATTATATTAACCTCGAATTTTATTATGCCAAGGTTAAAACCATTACTAGGGTGTGAGCGCCATAACCCCAAGTCTTTACATTTTCAACCAAACTCTTTAACCTTTTTTCTTAAGCTTTGTAGTGGCATATACCTTGTGTCTCCCACTAGGACTATGCTCCACACCATAGTACACTTTATCGATACCTCATGCCAAGTTAAATGGGATCAATACTATGTTGTCTAACACCATATCCCCCAACCCTCCTCTTCACCGAAATATGCTTTGTGAAGCCCCTTTTTATTTGAACTATTGCTAACATTTTGGAAGTAGATTTAGTCGACGGAGTTAGGGTGTAACTGCTAGGGCATAAACTTATCCTTTAGGCTTACCAACCCCTCGAAAAACCATATGGAAAAATAAATATAAAAATCAGTAAGCACATCACCTTTAGGTGTGGCATTAGGGTCATTGATACCCCTACGTAAACTCTGTAGAAAGTAATACATGACCAATTCAAGTAAGAGTAAATTATTATACAAATAACAACAAATTGTTCATGCTATGATCGATTATACATGTTAGAATATTCACTTGGATAAAATAGATATTGATTTCTTTTTGGAAATTTATAGGTTCATGATAGAATGGTATTATAGCATCGTTACAAGACTTGTCATGAACAAGATCAACAATGAAACTAATAAAACCAAAAAACTAACTTTATCCTATTGTGGGTTGATTCTCTTACGAATAGGAAGAGAAGAATAACTTTGTTGTTACAGGAAATTATGACAGATGTAGGAATTTCGGCGGAATAAGAATCTCATCCTAGAAATCTAGTGAACAACGAAGAGTGAAATCTAAGGGAGGTTGAAATTTGGGTAAATATTAATGAAAGTAGAAATGAAAACCCCTCTTACTTACAACAAATTGGTAAAGAATTAAGGGAAGAATTATAAAGAGTTAAAGAATATAATGAACGTATTTTGAAAGCAAAGGAGGAGTTAAATAGCATTCTACTGTCTAAACTACACAGTAATGAAAAAGAGAAAAATAAAGAACCTGAACTTAACATGGAAAAAACTACACCTTACAAACATAAGGGAAGGAATCTAGAATTTTCCAAACATGAGGTTGAATCTTCAAGTTAGGAATCAACCAAGCACAATATAGAAAAACATCAGGATTCTAGTGAAATTAGTGACAGTAATAAAAAAAAAAGAACTATAATTCTTATGAATAAATTTTCAGAGAATTCAAAAAAATCAAACCTCCTATGTTTAACAGAGAGATTCAGAAAGGAGAAGAAGAGAAAGCTTGGTTATCTGGAATGAAGAAATATTTCCATATTTATAACTATTCCGATGAATTAAGGAAAAAATGTTCATATATAACTTAACAAGAAAAACAGATATTTGGTGGAAAGACATAAAAAAATTAAAAGGTATAAAAGAACGTTATGTAACATGGAAAACATTCAAGAAACACTTTAAACAAAAGTATCTCTTAGAAAAGTACTACGAATAAAAAGATAAGGAATTTTACAAATTAAGGTTTGGTGCTATGACCATGAAAGAACTCTATAGTAAATTCCTAAGTTTACTTCGTTATGTGCCTTATATAATAGAAGAAAAACAAAAAATACAACTCTTTCTCAGCTTCTTTCCTTGTATGTTTAAAGAGGGGATTGAGTATGACAATCCAAAAATGTTGGAAGAGGCAATAAGAAAATTGAACTTCTATTATGATCAAAATAAGAATAAAAGAGAAAATATACCTAACTAGAAAACTAAAAGACATGGAAACTTTGATCAAAGAAAGAAGAATACTAAGTTTTACAAAAATGCCGGGAATAACTATAGAGGGTATCAAGGAAATAATTATAAAGGATTTAAACCACAAAACATTGTGGCAAAGGAAAGAAAACCACCCACAACATTTAATAAAAACAGCGCACATAGGGAACCACTAAAATGTTGGGAATGTGGCAAGATACATTACTTTAAAGCCTACCCCATAAGAAAGAAAAATATTAATAATGTTAACTCAATTCAAGAAGCTTCTACAATTGGGCATATGGCGAGAAGCATGCCCATAATTAGTGTTTCATTGGAGAATCGACAAGATACCATCAAACTTCAATGGTCAAAATCGAAGGTACAATAAAAGGTCAACCCATTTCTATAGTAATTGATCCAAGTGCAAGTTTAAGGTATGTATCACCTAGGATTGTAGAATTGTGTAAATTATCACAAGATAAAATCGAAAAATCTTGTCTAGTACAACTAGCCACGGGTACCAAACAGAAGGTCACTAATTATGTGAAGAACTATGAATGAATTGAATACACATGCGGATCTAAATATCTTACCATTAGATTCTTATGATTTGTTTATAGGAATGGACTAGTTAGAAAAACACCGGGTTATGTTAAACTGCTATGATAAAACTTTTACATGCATGGATGATAATGGAAGTACAATTAATGTAAAAGGAATTCGCAGAAAGGTTACCATCAGGGAAATATATGCCTTGTAGATGAAAATATTTGTACGTAAGGGATGCAAGGTTTTTGCAGTCTATGTAATGGATGACAAAGATAAAGATAACCAACTTAAAATAGAGGATACATCGATCTTAAAATATTTTGAAGACATCTTTTTGGAAGAAGTTCCCGAACTACCTACGAAAAGGGACATAGACTTTACAATCGATTTGGTACTAGGAGCGGTACTAGCATCAAAATATCCCTATCGGATGAATATAATATAACTTACTGAACTTAAATCACAATTGCAAGAACTAACTGATAAAAAGTACATTCGGCCTAGTGTTTCCCTTTGGGGAGCACCGATCTTATTTGTAAAGAAAAAATATGGCACTTTAAGATTATGCATATATTATTGATAATTAAACAAGATGGATATTAAAACTCAATATCCTTTACCCCAGATAGACGATCTATTTGATCAGTTCCAAGGGGAAACAATCTTTTGCAAAATATATTTAAGATATGGATACCATCAAGTAGGGATCAAGGATGAAGACATCTTTAAAGCCACTTTCAGAACCCGATATGGTCATTAAAAGTTCATCGCAATGCCCATTGGGTTAAGAAATGAATATGCAACTTTTATGTGCTTATTGAGTGGTATTATGAGTAACTACTTAGAAAAATTTGTAGTCGTCTTCATCGATGACATATTGGTTTAATCAAAGAATAAACATGAACACAAAGAACACCTAAGAATAGTTTTGCAAGTGTTAAGAGAACAACAATTGTTTGGTAAGTTTAGCAAGTGTGAATTCTTTAAAGACATAATTCAATATCTAGGACACACAGTGTCTAACGATGGAATATCAGTCGAACCCGATAAGACTAAAGTTATCATTAAATGGCTAGTTTCTAAGAATGTAAGTTACATAAGATCGTTCATGGGGATTACTAGTTATTACCGAAAATTTATTGAAGGATTTTCTAAGAAATACTACCCCATAACTTAACTGTAGAAGAAAGGTAGGAAATTTGATTGGGGCGAAAAGTGTGTCGAAAGTTTTAATAAACTAAAACACATGTTAACCACAACCCCTATCTTAAATTTTTTTGATCCTATTAAGGATTTCGTCGTATGCACCAACACATGTAACGAAGGATTATACATGGTGCTAATTCAAGAAAACTACGTCATGGCCTACGATTCTAGAAAGTTAAAATAGCATGAGAATAATTACGCTACATGTGACTTAGAACTTGTTGCAATCATACATTCACTAAAAATGTGGCGACACTACCTCATAAGAAGAATATTCTTGCTAATGTCGGATAACATAAGCTTAAAGTACTTGTTTGACCAATAAAACCTTAATGCTAGACAAACTAGGTGGTTATCATTTTTAAGTGAATATGACGTCGAAATAAAACATATAAAAGGAAAAGAGAATAAGGTTGTGGATGCTTTAAGTCATCATTAAAACTTACTATGTGTGAGAAATAGCTATGAATCATATTTATGAAATAAACTCTTAAATGCAAAAATTTTTGATAAAGAATATCAAAACCTAAAAGAAAAGACTGCAGAAAATGAAAGGAACCAAATAAAAAAAAATCTTACTCTAAATGGAAGAGGGTTACCACTACATAAAAATATACTATATATACCAAATTCAACGTATATTAAATTAACTGTTATGGATTAATTACATAAACAATCGTATTTAGGACACCCTGGATACCAGAAAATGATCATTATGATAAGAAAAGACTTATTTTGGCCTATATGGAAAAAGAGATAGCAGAATATTTAGAACGATGCATCAAATAGAAATATGTAAAAGCATATTACTGACATGCAGTAGGGTTACTGTAGCCACTACCCATTCCAGAATGGAAATTGGAAGAATCAACGTAGATTTCATAGGAGGTTTACCTAGAAATTTTAAACAACACAACTCAATCATGGTCATAGTGGACAAATTAAGTAAAGAAACTCACTTTATTCTAGTAAAATCTATTTATAAGTTCATTAACATTGTTGATATATTTATGTAAGAAATTTTTAGGTTACACGGTGTACCTAAGGTAATAATCTTGGATGGAGATGTGAAGTTTATAGGGAATTTTTGGAAATCCTTGTTTAAAGGACTAGGCACACAATTAAATTTCAGCACTGCATATTATCCTCAAATGGATGGATAAACTGAAAGAGTGGACCATATTCTAGAGGACATGCTTAGAATTTATGTAATGGAAAAACCTGGTAAGTGAGAAGATTACTTGCACTTAGTAAAGTTTTCTTACAATAATAATTTTCAAGTATCAACTACAATGAGTCCCTTTGAAATTTTATATGGACACAAATTAACACTACGATTTCTTGGAGTAGTCCCGTCGATAGATTAATGTTAGGTCATGAGTTGTTAAAAGATATGGAACTAACAATGAAACATGTACAACAAAATTTCAAGGTTTCCCAAGACAGGAAAACGAGTTATGTCGGCTTAAAGAGAACTCCTCAAGATTTCTAGGTAGGAGAGCATGTATATATAAAGTTAAAACACAAAAAAATCTCCCTAAGACTAGGAAGATATTCAAAATTGGCACCCAGGTATTGTGGGCCATTTGAAATTTTGGAAAAAGTAGGACCGGTATCATACCAGTTAGCCTTACCTCCTACGATTAAAGTACATAATGTTTTTCATGTTTCCATTTTAAAGAAGTGCATTTATGATTTTACTCATGTGATTGAATGGAATGCTATACATGTGGAACCCGAGGAAGAGATTTAGGTGGGACCAAAAAATATTCTCGACAGGAGAGAGCTTTTAATTTGGAACTGTACCATTGAACAAGCCAAGGTGTAATGGAAACACCTTAGTATGAAAGAATCCACTTGGGAATTGAAAAGTAATATGCGAGAGGCATATTTGATCCTATTTCAAGATAAAATAATGGAAAAATAAAGGAAACAAAACAATAACACCAAGGATGTTGTTATCCTCTAAGGGAAGGTGTATGTAACACATTGAATTAAAGAAAACTATTATTGTTTTTTAATATTTTATTTTTAAATGTTTTTGACAAGTGACTCAAACTAGATGTAATGGATAATTCTTATTTATTAATTAAAAAAATGTTGAAATGAATCCGAACTGAAATAGCTGTTGAAAGAGTGTTTGTTGACCCACAAGTTAAAATACAAGTGGTGAAAGATTTTGAGTGAGTACTGAAGTGATGCAAGAGGCATCCTCCCCAAAATCAGGTCAAAACTCCTTGTGGAGTGCTAAAGAGAAGGAGGCTCATAAATGACCAAGCACTAGGTAAAATACTAAATAATAGTATGTCCATTTAGCAAGTAGTAGGCTACGAGTGGATGGGAAATTTGATCTTTTAATGCAATATATGGAGCATTGATTGGATTTTGTCCTTGTGGTTTATAAAACATGATCTGGGGTTCTGGAGCAAGTGAGACATGGCTTCTCTAGGAGTTGGTTGGGAGGAATGACTGTTTTAGTTCTATTTTCTCGACAGTGGTGTCAAGTTCCCTATTCTACTTCTTATCTATTTTGGACTTCTTTAAAGTAAAATTTCAAGTTAATTATGAATCATATTTACATTTTTACTATAATGGTACTATGCATATGTTCCTATCATATTTCCTATTTTATGTTATTATGTAATGTAAACCAATATTAATTAGCAGTTGTAGATTTATGACCTTAATATATTATAACAAATCTTTGTTTGGGCTTCCATACCCGAATCGAAGATTCGTATAATTGTGGTTGTAATGTTATATTAATTAGAAAATATAAACGAAGAACTATCATCGATCTGGTTAAATGTTATAATTTATGATTACTTATGTTCTACTACAGTACTTAAATGGACTTATTTAAACTAAACAATTTTTTAGAAGTTGACGGATTCCTACAGAGTTAGACTCTGTCTTTTTCTTTTTAAAACGTATCAACTTTAAATGTTGTTTCAAACTATAATCATACTATCTAAGATCCTATGGCTACTGTTAGTTCCCTAGATCTCTTATGCTGAATGACTTATTTTTAGAAAGAAAAATTCCAATATTTAAACAATAAACAAAAGAGTGCAAACGGATGCTTTTAAAATGGAGTAAGAGTTGAGAGGCTTCCTCTTTTCAAAGTAACAATTCCATAAGTTGCAAGACTACTCCAAGTAGTTTAGAAATCAAAATAAAAACATCTCATCTATCCCAAAACCATCCAAATGTAGATCGAGATCTACATTATTACAACAAAAACCATAAACACATATCTGACTATTAAATTAATCGGTAAACCGCTTTACAACTAAAGTCGAATGGCAAATATTTAATATCAAAATCGATTTCTAGACTCGTTATTAATATTTTCCCACTGCTCACAGATCTAATGAATAAATACACCGTTATATCTAACAAGATTTAAGTAATTCAAATTTAAAACAGTCTTTAAATACACACACACAGAGAGTCTATATTCGTGGGTATCTAAACCCCAAGTCTCTTAACTTGGTTTAAAACAAGTTGTCTTGATGAGATTGAATCACATAGATATTTATTTATTTCATAAACAAAAAAACCATCCAACAACTATTGTGTGGAAGTAAGACCATTAAACAATGGCATCCGTCGTTTTAATAAAATTACGATAGGTACAGTGTCAACACTTTAAAAGGATCCAGGTATAAGCAAGTACAAACCTAAGGGGTTGTATTAAAATGTTCAAATATCATAAATGGGTATGAGTGCTCGACTCTATTTTCCACATAACCTTGAATGGCTGTAAGTCCATTAAGATGGCATCCACCATCTAATAAACCCACAACGTCTAAAAATAATTTTACAACAATTTTTTAAAAGAGAGGTTGTGTAGCCATTGTTGCAAGATATCACAGAACCTTAAGAAATCAAAATTAAACAATCCAACTTTTCTTCATAAGAGCGGAGTAATCCCTTTTCCTACATGGTCCACAAACCCAACGAAGAAACACTACAACCTAACTACTTAACCCTTGCCATTTTAACTATTGGCAAACCATTGTCATAGATCGAAGTCATCCATGCCGTAGGGTTACATGCAATAACAAACAAGGGCTGGTGCAAGCTAATGCTGGTCACTTATGACGCGTTCGTTCCATTGGACTTCTGGAAAAATAGGAATCTGAACATCAAAATACAATATTAGAGGTACCTACACAACGTTTTGGAATATTGCATAAGAATATGAAACATGGACAATCAGACCACCTTCCAGAATATAGAACTTTTATTTATGGAAACTAAGTATAAATCCCAAAAAACGAGGTTCTTCTAAGGTTGGTATGTTATTTTTTTCCCAAAAAATAATGAATATGTTTGCGTTGGTCCACTCGTTTTGTATGCAAATGGCAGAATTTTGTGAAAACAATTATATAGAGTTGTAGATAATAGGTGTGTCTAGTGCAGCATTATTTTTCCATATTTAGTTATGTTATAATTTTTTTTTTCAAATTAAGGAAGTAAGTGACTCCCTAAAATGACAAGGTCGAGCGTTGGTCCACCACATCTTGGTCTTAACATAGTCAATGAACGATATATTTTTTAGGATGTAGGTCTTTGTGTCTTCTTGTGTGGGTTCTTTTTCATTTTCTAAATAGGTGAGCCAATCAAAAGTTATAGCCGAAGAAAAATGCCTACCTTTTCTGTTAGATTGACGTTAGTCCATTTAAAATTAAATAAAAAATAGAAAAAGAAAATAGATTTAAAATAAAAATTACATATTCAGAATCTACAAATAGAGTTACACAAGTGTGTGAATTTTCATTAGCAGTGGACAAGAGTTGCATATGGAAAATCAAGCATGAAATAGGAGAAGTGGTACAAAACAAGTTTTATGTCATAAGATAGTCCAAACCACTTGGTTTGGCAACATTAACCTAAAACCAAAGCAGCCAAGTCATCAACCATGTACGTTGGAAAATACGTGCCCCCCAAAATTCTAAATGTAAATCATGCATGCATGTAGTCCAAAATACAACGTGCACGCACTAGAAGCGTGATCGTGCTACTTTGTGTGCACGCGTTAAGGACGTGTGCATGCATTTGTTAAGTAAACATTTTGATTTTATTTTATTTTCAAGCATTTGCAATGGAATGATGATGAGGAGGAGGAAGATTATGACAATGATGATGATGAGGATGATGACGATGATGATGAGGAGGAGGATGATGACAATGATGATGATGACTATGATGATGCTGATGAGGATGATGAGGAGGAGGAGGAGGAGGAGGAGGAGGAGGATGATGATGAAGATGAACAATGATGGTGATGATGATGATGACGACGATGAGGATCATGATGACTATTACTATGATGATGATGATTATGATGATTATGATGATGAGGATGATGATCACGATGACTATTACTATGATGACGGTGATTATGATGATGGTCATGATGATGAGGATGGTGATGTTTATGACGATGATGAT
>LPNX010166134.1:140345-141707 GCA_001517045.1 Pseudotsuga menziesii
TGGTCATATTCAAACTTAACCAAAAGTTTGTTGGTTCCATACGGAACCTTGGCTTGCAATTCCAGGAGGCAGAAGTCCACTAGATTAGAAGTACTAGGTATTGCAATGGCAGTGATAACATATTTAACCAGACCCATTGAGCAAATCAACCAACGCTCCTTCAGCACACAATTATCGAAGTCAGACAGAGTTTGATTGATGGACTGAGTTTGACTCGTTGAAGTCGGTATTTTCTGAACTTATAATGGTCGAGCATACCTATTTTTCGTAAGCAGATGAGTAATTTGTAAAGCATGGGAGGTCTATAAATGGATTTATTTGGTAGTGATTAAAATTTTGGTTGGCAAGATACATTTGTGGCCTTTTTATTTTTTATGGCCGAGCTTAACCTTAGTCGACCTCCTTAATTTGGTTGGGCTATTTGGTCAGGGTACTTTATTTGTAAAAAGGGTCGATATGCAAATAGTCGAGTTGGTCAAGCCTTTAAAAATTGGTCGACTCTTCATTTTTGTTGGCTCTGTCACTATTTGTAATAAGGTCTTTTGAAAAAGGGTTTGAACTAATACTTGGTCATACATGGACGGAATTACAAATTTTTGGTAGATATCAAAATTTTGGTCGATGTCCATTATGGTCGAAGGGATCCTCATTTTTTATGCGTAATATCTCACTCTAGTTGAGCTTAACCCCTTGTTATGTCAATTTGGTTCAATCAAATTCTATGTTGTCTCCCAGAAGCATGTAATTAAGATAATGGAGCTATTTGACGTGACTCTTTTGTAAATTCTGGAGTTAATTAAAGAGGGGGTTAAACGTGAGTCTCAATAGAGGTAGGCGATCCTGTTGAAATATTGTAACTTCAAAGAATATTCTATATGTATCCTTTTGTGGTCCCCGATGGTCCTACCGGGAGAACCACTTGTATTACTTTGTACCCCGATGCTTCTAATTGAAAGAACTAATAAGAGTCTTGAGGTAGTCCCCTCTAATTGTAAAGGTGGGTCATTAGCACCCCAGTGTGGTTACTTGAGCCTACATGTGTAACTCGAGCCTACATGATTAACTCGAGCCTACATGTCAGATGAGTTAACTTAAGTGAACAGATGAATATAAATAGAGGTGTAGCGCTCCTCATTTGTAACAAACACTCACACTTGTGTAGCGCATTAGTGGAGAAGAGAAGTAGCGGGAGAAGGAGGAGGATCAGGCTTTGATCTCCTTGCTGGTTTTATCTTTTATCTTTTTGGGACATATATATTGAGTGTAATGCTCTGCCTAACGGGTAGAGCACTAGGTCATACTAGGCTCATTCCAAGTTAGTTTTTAATAAAAATCAAGACATTTAATCATATTACAGATATA
>LPNX010166134.1:151757-172647 GCA_001517045.1 Pseudotsuga menziesii
AATGCAATAATGATGTCTTAGCTAAGCATATGAAAGTTAACATGGTATCAGAGCTACCCTAAAAGAAGACATTGTGCAGCTAAAGAATCTAGAGATTCTTATTTTTTGGGTCTCTATCCATGATTGATCAGCAAAAGAAGGCTAGATTGACTCTCCATTGAAGGGCACATCTTTCTGTCAAAGCAGAATTCGATTCGGAGCATTTTCAGTTTTGGTGCAGAAAATTAGGGCTTTCTATAGAAGAAGAATTTTTGAGTGAGCCCAGCATAGGATTTTTCTCCTCATCAAAATCTAAGTTTAGAGACCTGGATCAAGAAATTTTCTTGGGTGCAACTCCAGGAAAGTCAAACCCTAGTTTGACCCCGATCTGGAAAAACCCTAAATACTAAAACTGCTACGTTTTGGTACATTCTCTATATCCTGAGATTGGAGAAGGATCAAGAGTTGAAAATTGCGGAAACCAAATATAAAATCCTGATTTACACTATGTCCAAAATTCAGCCTCAGATTTTCTATATTCTGGGAGATATGACCCCTCCAAGTTAGGGTTCCAGCCTCTTCCATAATTCATCCCTAAACAGGACACCTCGGGAGAATTGTTGTAGCATGGGCTACATAGGTCCAAATGGAATTCTTGAATCTGTTCCAGAAATAGCACATAATTTAATTTCTATGGTCCAAATTTCAGAACCTGAAGATGAACCAGTGACATGTGTCATTCCGTACAACTTCACTATTATGAATAGTCATGTAACAGGTCACCTTGGGAAAATGATAATAAATCCCAATTGGTGAAACCAATTCTGATGAAACCTATTGTGTTGGATCAGGGACATGCGAGGTTACCTCAATGAGAAATTTCAGACATAGAGGAAAAGTAATTTCGGAGATATCATAGAAACAGTAATAGACATTTCTGTAGAAGAAATTGGAAAACTAGGGCTTCCTATTTCGGGAGCTTCCTTCCACTGTTTTAAAAAAAGGAGTACATTGGACAGCTCAATTTGAATATATCTATATTTATATCCAATCAGATCTAAAATATTCCAAGTTTTGAAAATTAGGGTTTCTCTGACAAACCCTAGATCAGCCAGCTCTGGAAGCAGGACAGACACCTCAAATCAGTAAGATCTAATCTTTTGTTATTTACATTTGAGGTTCTCATTTCAAAGTGATCTATCACATCACCTTGATGATAAGCTTGGTGAAGTTGAAAAAACTTCCAGGCATGGAAGTATTTGATCTCTCTGAAGAAAATGAATTGGACACGTACATGAGTAGAGAGGTTCCAGTTCTAGAGGGAAATGAGCTTCAAAGCCTTACACAAGAAGAACTTGGTCAAGGCCAAGAAGATCATTGTTGATTCAATCATGGATCAACTTGTACCACAAGTGTCTTCCCTAAAGACATCGAAGATGTTTGATTCCTTGATCAATCTATTTGAAGATAAGAACATAAATCAGAATATAGATTAGAGAAAACATTTGAAGAATGTGAAGATCCAAAATGCAAAACATCTTGAAGTGGTAGAAGAAGAAGCAGAGAATGTAGAAATGGTGATAGCCACCTTGAATGGCCTCCCAGGATCATGGGATTCATTCATGTGATGAATGTGTTCTAGAAGGAAGTGATTACTTTCAATTGACTCTGGGAAGAAGAAGAAGCTCGTCTCATAAGAAGAGAAGAAGAAAGATGGGAGAAAATTGAAGATCAAGCTCTCACCATTCAAAGAAGATCCCTCGAGCGATGAGGAATATGAAGAACTCAATTCTTGATGAACCTCTTATCCATCTTATCATTTGGATAAGAAATGATGATTTCATGAATGAATAAGATGATGAAGGAGAATGATCAAGAAGGAGTCTACCCATGAAACAAACAAAAGATAAGTATTCAATTGGCATTTAATGATATTGTTTTGATATGCATTTGATTATATTCAGTTGATGTGTTATGCATGATAGATTGTTTGCATTAATGACTGTATACTACTAATATAAATGTGATCGATAAGTATCTCATGGTGCTATACATCTCAAAATTGCTACTTATCTAGAATGAAACCTCTTTCCTGACATATTGGATTAGTGCACAATCTCAATGATGTCATGGTAGAGATGGAATGCATCTAGAAAGTTTCCGTGAGATATGGATGAATGTTGTATTGGATAAATAGTTGCATGATGCATAATAATTTGTCATTATGCATATGTTTTATGAAATAGTTCTAACCATGCAAATTGGTGCATTTGAATTGTAGAAAAGGTCTTGAACAACCTCCTACAAGAAAACAAGGATGAGACTTGTTCCAAAGAACAAGTGATGACAATTCAAAATTCACTTCAATAAACATGAATCTGAAGCTCCCAAGGTCAGAGACACCATGACAGAAGAAAGAGCTTCAGAGAGCAGTAGATCCACCCCGACGGATGAAGACCACCATGGGTACGAAAACTAACTCAAGATGAAGAAAAGAATGCTATGAAAGAAGCTATGATCAAAGAATAACAGTTGATCATGGGGAATGATGTATACGATAAGATTTCGAGACATAAAGGGAAGTATGTAGTATCTTCCATATGGATCTACAAGAACAAGTGTACAAAGCAAGGTTCATTATTTGCCTCAGAAAGAATAGACTATGACATGATATGCTCTATTGACGAGTATATATCAAGCATAGAGCCACCTGTACAGAATGAAGAGGGAAGATGATACTCCACTTCAGGGAGAGTGACTACAAAAGATATCTAAGTTCAACATGGTGCAACATGATGGATCAAGACTTTACCAAGAGTAAAGTGGGTTCCAACCTTCAAGGTTGAATGAAAAAGACTAGGATATGATGATGACCTGACAAGACAAACTCATGGAAGATGTTATGATGAAAGAATACTAGAATGATGTATGGGATATAGTTCCCAAAACAGAAGGAAAGAGTATAGTATCCTCCAAATGGATATTCAAAATAAAGCATGTAGTTGACAGAAGGATCGAGAAGTATAAAGCAAGATTTGTGGCCATAGGTTTCTATAAGAAAGAGGGAATTAATTCTAAAGAGACACTTACTCCAGGAAGCAAGGTACACTTTCTTCAGAACCATGATGGTAGTTGCTTCCATGATGAAGTACAGACAAGCCTTCCTTAATGGTATGATTGGAGAAGAGTTTTACATCAAATAGTCATAAGGATTTGAAGTTGAAGACAGATGGACTCACATATGCAAGATGAAGAAGGCCCTCTATGGCCTGAAGCAAGCTCCCAGATCTTGGTATGGAAGAATAGATAGTTTCTTGACGAGCATGGGATTTGCCAAGAGTAAAGTCAATCCTAACCTTTACTACAAGGTTGTAGAAAATGAACCTATCATACTATATGTGGATGACTTATTGTTGATAGGGAATAAGAAATAGATCATGGAAAGCAAGAAGAAACTAGCAGAAGAATTTGAGATGAAAGACCTTGGGTTAATGCATTGTTTCCTAGGTCTAGAAGTATGGAAAAGTTTAGAAGTAATCTTTCTCAACCATGTAAAGTATGCAGTAGAGATATTGAAGAGATTCAATATGTTGGAATGCAAAGTCATGGCTACACCCATGGACTCCAACCTGAAGTTGTTAGCTGATGACTCATCAGAGTTAGTGGATGTGACTCACTACAGATAGATCATTGGCTCATTGATGTACTTAAAAAATACTAGACCAGGCATTTGATTCGCTATGAACACCTTAAGTCAATATCTTGTTCAACCAAGACGGGTTCACCTAGTAGCTGTAAAACATGTGATGAGATATATGAAAGGGACTATAGACTTTGGTCTCTACTATGATGGTAGCCATGAGTATAGATTGCATGGCTACACAGATCCAGATTGGGTTGGAAGTATCTCAGACAGGAAAAGCACATTAGGTAGATGCTTTTGTTTGGGGTCTGCTATGAGTTCATGGTTTAGCAGGAAATAGTCCAATGTTTTTCTTAGCACGACTAAAGCAGATTACGTAGTAGATTGCTCTACTAAGTCGTGAAGCCATATGGCTTCAGAATATGATATCAGGTCTCTTTGACCTGAAGATGTATACTACAATGATTCTATGTGATAACTAGAGTTGTGATGATAGAGAACCCCATGTTCCATCGTAACACATAGAAATCCGGTATTTCTACATACGAGATAAGATGCAAATGATGATGTTTCAGTATTTACATACTATAGATGTAGATGATGGTGATTCCGTATTTCTATACTGAAGATATAGATGATGATGCTTTTAGTATTCACATACTAGAGATATAGATGGTGATAGTTCAGTATTAACATACTGAAGAAGTAGATGATGATGGTTTGGATGATGATGTGCTGACGAAGCCTTTGTCTCGAGTAAAGTTCGAACACGTTCGAGACAAGCTTGGTGTTGTTCGGGAAGACCTTCCTTGAAAGGGGGAGTAGTGATGTTGCAGGGGGATTGTATCATCCCTGGAAACTTGCCCTAAAGTGATCCGGAGACCTCGGTCCTCGAGAATGAAGAGAGATTGTATCATCCTGGGACATATGTCCAGAAGTGATCCGGTGAACTTCATCGAGAATGTGGCAGGATTGTATCATCCTTGAACTTCGTTTCAGAACAGATCCAGTGAACTTCGTTCATCGAGAAGGTGGTAGGATTGTATCATCCTTGGACCTCGATTCAAAATAGATCCGGTGACTTCGGTACTCGAGAACGTGTGTTGATCCTGTAATTCCAACAGGAAGGATTGTTTGAGTTCCACAACTGTGTTGATCCCATAATTATGAAAGGAAGGATCATTAGTAACTCCGTAAAGACCTAAATCCCGTAATTCCGAAAGGAATGATCATTGACTTGATCCCGTAATTCCAATAGGAAGGATTGTCTGAGTTCCACAGATGTGTTGATCCCATAATTCCGAAAGGAAGGATCGTTAGTAACTCCGTAAAGACCTAAATCCCGTAATTCTGAAAGGAAGGATCATTGACTTGATCCCATAATTTCAATAGGAAGGATTGTCTGAGTTCCACAGATGTGTTGATCGTGTAGTTTCGAAAGGAAGGATCGTTAGTAACTCCATAAAGACCTAAATCCCATCATTCTGAAAGGAAGGATCATTGACTTGATCCCGTAATTCCAATAGGAAGGATTGTCTGAGTTCCACAACTGTGTTGATCCCGTAATTCCAAAAGGAATGATCGTTATTAACTCTGTAAAGACATAAATCCCATAATTCCGAAAGGAAGGATCATTGGTAGCTCCGTAAAGACTTGATCCCATAATTCAAACAGGAAGGATTGTCTGAGTTCCACAACTGTGTTGATCCCGTAATTTCGAAAGGAAGGATCATTAGTAACTCCATAAAGACCTAAATCCCATAATTCCGAAAGGAAGGATCATTGACTTGATCCCATAATTCCAATAGGAATGATTGTCTAAGTTCCACATATGTGTTGATCCCATAATTTCGAAAGGAAGGATCGTTAGTAACTCTATAAAGACCTAAATCCCATAATTCTGACAGGAAGGATCGTCTGAGTACCACTAACATGTTGATCCCGTAATTTCGAAAGGAAGGATCATGTTGATGTTTTGATGATGATGATGATGATGTTTTGATGATGTTGATGTTTTGATAATAATGATGTTTTGATGATGATGATGTTACTGATCGAAATATCAGAGTATGATGATGATGACGTACTAATCGAAATATCAGAGTATGATGATGATGACGAACTGATCGAGAGATCAGAGTATGATGATGATGATGTTACTGTTCGAAATATTAGAATATGATGATGATGATGTTGCTGCTGATGATGTTGCTGATCGAAAGTTCAAAGAGATGATGATGATGTTGTTGATCAAAAGTTCAAAGAGCTGATGATGATGTTGCTGATCAAAAGGTCAAAGAGCTGATGATGATGTTGCTGATCGAAAGGTCAAAGAGTTGATGATGATGTTGCTGATCGAAAGGTTAAAGAGCTGAAGATGATGTTGTTGATCGAAAGGTCAAAGTGCTGAAGATTGTTGCTGATCGAAGCGGTCAAAGATTGTTGCTGATCAAAGTGGTCAAAGTGTTGATGTTGCTGAAGACTGAAGATTGAAGATGAAGACTACATGATGTTGACAAGCTTCCAATGATTTATATATGTGTTAACCCTGATGATGCTGATGATGCTCTCTCTCTCTCTCCTATTATTGTTGTTGTTGATGTTGTTGTAGAATACCCTTCTCGTTAAGGGGGAGTGTTGATGTTGTTGTAGACTACCCTTCTCGTTAAGGGGGAGTGTTTATGTTGCTGTAGAATACCCTTCTCGTTAAGGGGGAGTGTTGAAATATTGTAGCTTCGAAGAATATTCTGTATGTATCCTTTTGTGGTCCTCGATGGTCCTATCGGGAGAACCACTTGTATTACTTTGTACCCCGATGCTTCTAATTGGAAGAACTAATAAGAGTCTTGAGGTAGTCCCCTCTAATTGTAAAGGTGGGTCATTAGCACCCTAGTGTGGTTACTTGAGCCTACATGTGTAACTCGAGCCTACATGATTAACTCGAGCCTACATGTCAGATGAGTTAACTTAAGTGAACAGATGAATATAAATAGAGGTGTAGCACTCCTCATTTGTAACACACACTCACACTTGTGTAGCGCATTAGTGGAGAAGAGAAGTAGCTGGAGAAGGAGGAGGATCAGGGTTTGATCTCCTTGCTGGTTTTATCTTTTATCTTTTTGGGACATCTATATTGAGGAAGCTTTTGCTGGGTTTTTCCCTTTAGGGTTTTCCTAGGATAAATCTTTGTGTTCCTTTTGTATGGTTGTGCTTGTCTATCTTTCAGTGATCCTGTTTATATGCTTTTGTTATGAAAATGAAATGAAATACTGATGTCTTATCTAAGCATATGAAAAGTTAATAGATCCCCTCCACTTTATGTAAAGTTGGTCTCTTGCAAACCACTATAAGTTGAATGTTCATTCATTAAATGTTTTTTGTTGATTGAGTCGAGGAGGTTAAATGTGGGTCTTTCTTAAAGTTAGGATATCTCCTCACTTCTGTAATGAAGTTGGTATCTAGTCGACTATTGTAAGATAATTCTAAGTCAGTCCAAAGTAGTTGATCATAATACACATGAGCATGCAGCACATAATCTTATAGGTATTTTAAAAGATGAAAAACACGTTCAAGCAAATATCATTCACCTACATAGAAAATCGCTTCAACGAGACATGATGAAAATGTGCTTAAACCCCTCAGCATGGAAATGATGAAAGTTCATCTGTCGTGACCTCGGAAAGCCAGAAGACAGTGAAATGCAATAGAATGTTGAAGATCCAAAAGGCCCTGCATGCCTTAACCAATGGAGATTCCGATCAAATGAGTCAGGGTAAGGCTTTAAACCAAAAGATCGTGTTGCAGAAGAAAATGGTTTCCCACCATTGTAAGAGGATGAGACTTCGATGGACTACTGCCAGATCGAAGATGGAGGATGAAGAGTAAACAGAAATAGTAGAACCTCGTACACATGTGTTTTCCTATCAAGTTGGTGGTTGTTGTGGCTGAGTTACCTATACAAACCAATATGCATGGTTGGTGCACATTGAGGACTACTTCAGTAGTAGCAGAGACCTAGGATGTTGATACGTATTTCTTTGTTCTCTTTGGGATGAAGAAATGTTTTGTTTGTGGGGGAGATGTAGAATGGGCCACTACCTCTTAAATGTCATCATAATTATATAATTATATAGTTTAAAGATATATTAACAAATGAGTAGTTGGAGCGGGTACAACCTATCTCATAATGTATAAGTAAGAATCAAATATGAATAGAAAGGTGGATTGGACGTCCCTTCCCAAAGTACTTGTGTTTCATGGCTGTGTATGTGCTTTACTGTATGCTTGAATGTGATGCAAAATCCTGGGTTTCAACAATGATGATGATGCCGAAGATGATAAGGAACAATGATGATGATGATGATAGGTTCAGTTGAAACTTTGCTTTGAATTTATTTTCAAGCATTTGCAATGGAATTATGATGATGATGATGATGAACAATGATGCTGGTGATGATGAGGATGATGAGGATGAGGATGATGATCATGATCATGATGATGAGGATGATGACGATGATGAGGATGATGATGATGAACAACTTTGGTGATGATGATGAGGAGGATGATGACAATGATGATGATGAGGACGATGACTATGATGATGATGAGGATGAGGATGATTATGATGATGATGACGATGATGACGATGATGAATAACAATGATGGTGATGGTGATGATGATGATGATGATGATGAGGATGATGAGGATGAGGATGATGATGATGACGACGATGATGAGGAAGAATGATGATGATGATGATGATGATGATAGGTTTAGGTGAAACTTTGCTTTGATTTTATTTTCAATCATTTGCAATGGAATGATGATGATGAGGAGGAGGATGATGACAATGATGATGAGGAGGAGGAGGATGACAATGATGATGATGAGGATGATGACTATGATGACGATGAGGATGATGATGATGATGATGATGATGATGATGATGATGATGGTGATGATGATGATGATGAACAATGATGGTGATGATGATGATGAGGATGAGGAGGATGAGGAGGAGGAGGAGGAGGAGGAGGAGGATGCAGATGATGATGATGATGACGATGATGATGAACAATGTTGGTGATGATGATGATGAGGATGATGACTATGAAGATGAGGATGAGGATGAGGATGAGGATGATGATGATGATGATGATGATGATGACGACGATGATGATGAGGATGAGGATGAGGATGTGGATGACGATGATGATGATAGGTTTAGTTGAAACTTTGATTTTATTTTATTTTCAAGCATTTTCGAAGGAATGATGATGATGATGGTGATAGGTTTAGTTGAAACTTTTCTTTGATTTTATTTTCAAGAATTTTCAATGAAATGATGATGATGACCATGACTATGATGAAGATGATAAGGATGAGGACGATCATGGTGATGATGAGGATGATGACTATGATGATGAGGATGAGGATGATGATGATGACGATGATGGTGGTGGTGATGATGATGATGACGATGATGAAAGATGATGATGACGATGACGATGATGATGAACAATGATGGTGATGATGATGATGATGACGACGAGGATCCTAAGACCTCATAATGGCACCCATGGGCCTAAGAATAAAGTAGTGGTGAAGACTATATTGTAAAAATACTCGAACATGTGTGAATACAAAGTCGTTGTTGAAGAACGATAGTCATTAAATGAGATAAACGTTACTAAGTAAATGATCTAGATGTTAGGCAGGGGCGCGTGTGCGTCTAATTATGCTCACATGTGGTATTATTTACACGTGCATGTGTGTATGCTCAAATATGCATGTGTGCACCTGTTACTAGTTAAAAAAACAAAGATATTGATTCTTGGGATTGCTACAAATTTTCATGGGTTTTCTATAGTTGTTTGCACATTTTGTGCTTCTGAACTTTGCAATTTGGCTCAAAATCCATCACCACTCTTTGATATATTGGGTAGAAGGTCACTCATGGAATATAACAAACATATTCAATGGTTTTGGAAGTTAGTGTAAATATTCAAACTACAAGTTTTCATTGCAAGAAGATATCATTTTGAATAGGTATGGTGAATTGTAAATAATTGTTTTAATTCACAAGCTTTCAGATCATTTCATTGATTTATGTTTTATGATATGCCTACAACAATATCTCTCTCATAGAAAACATTTAATTGCACAACAATAAATAGTAACTTCACATCTAATGGCAAGTCTCATATTCTCCATACAAGATGAATTATGCAATGTTAACTAATTTACATTTGCACATGAATATATTTTGATTTCACAAAATGATGGCATATATGAAGTTATGTCTTGAGAATTTTCAATTTAAAAAAAAACCTTTGAAGTAATCATGGGAGAGGGTCCATATTCTCTATACAAGATGAAGTATGCAATGTAGACCAATAATCATTTGCACATGAACATATTTTGATTTCCGACAAGCATGGCATAGATGAGGTTCTCTATTGAGACTCTTCAATTTGTATAAAAACCTTGGAAGAAATCATGGGAGAGGGTCCATATTGAACAGTTCACCAACTTGTCCATGCTCTCCTCTTCATGCTAGATTTATCATAACATGCCTTTGAGCTTGGCAGGGATGCCTCTACCTCAATGATTTCTCCTTTTTTCGAGGGATTTGCAACCTCCTCAGTATGTAATTAGTCAATTTGTTCTCTTAATAGTGAACTTGTAATGTAATGAGTGTAATTTATTCAATTTATTCCCAAGACATCCAAACAAAACTTGTTTCTTCCCTCACAACTAATGTGGCATATTACGTGTAATGCCATCTCATCTGAAGGTGTTGGAAATGAAGAGTATTTCACTCATCTTCTTTTGACGTCCAATGCTTTTTGAACAAAAAGGAAGTCATAATCCTATAGCTGTAATACCTGCAAACTTGACTCAAATAGACTATAGAAATCAAACTTTGGTTCGAACATAAAGAGAAACCTTTAATCAACGTTTATGTATCAATTCCAATAATTAGCATACTAGCATATATCTGTAATTTAGTTAATTATGTTGGAACACGTCATGTTTCTTGTATAATGGAACTAATACCTTATTTACTGCTTCTTATGCAGGGGTCAACCTGATAGTTTTGATTAAGAAAACTTTGGATATGGGAAACTCATGAAACAAAGCAAGAAAAACTAGAAGGAATATGCCAATTAAAAAGGAAAATGAGGAAAGAGAAAAGGCCAAGTTGGAAATGGAGAGAGTCAGACATGGTCCAGACATTTCCACTGATACTATGACCGATCCTAAAAGATTTGATGACATAAAAACCTCTACTTCAGAACCATGGGTGAAGCGGTTTCTTCTAATGGACCCAACTCAAGTTCCAACATCAACATAGTCTCGAACCAACAAATCCATCAATGAGCCATGTTAAAGTTCTTGAAGACATAGGTGTATTGAGAGACGTTGAGTATGAAGTGCTGGACTTAGGAGCAATGATTAATTTTCAATCTCTCCAAGAAGACCATAACCATGTTGAGCACACTCCCAATATGGACCGATATGTGAATGAAGCACCATACAAAGAAGCCCTGGGATCCGTAGCTCATGTCCACCTTCCCTACCTCGACTATCTACTGCAAGAAAAAGGACTCCTAGATGTATCCATCTGGATGAAAGTTGTCTGTCAGGCGTTGAAGGTAAGTTTATCAAACACACTATCAATTGGCAATGTAGCAAATTAATGAAGGAATATTTTGAATCCAAAGGCAATGCAGGTAAATGTCAATAATTACTATATTTGTTAAAGTTAAATTGTTTAGTTATTGTTAGGAGAATTTTGGGCATAAAGATGGTTAGAAGTTCATAGGCTAACAATCATATTGTTAGAAATATCCAATATGCTTTTAATGTGATTGGGAAGATGCCACGTACTAAATATCTTTGTGTGGCTCGCTGTGTGTTGTCAGAATCAGTTGTAATAAAGTCCACATGGCAACGTCACCTCCTTTCACACACTTATTAGATACTTAAATGAAATAGAAAAACTATTTAGAAGTACTTTGTTATAATAGAAAATGTGCAAAGTCCAGGTGGAAAAGTTTGTTGGGATTTTGTTGGCAGGTTGCCTCATTGAGATATGAAGCTAATTGATGTTGTTAAGGACTTAGTACAAAATTTCTAGCATGATCATACCAGACCTTCATATAATCAAGGAGATGTGCTAAAGCTGAGAAAAGGTTCTACTGAACGTGAACCCCATGTCAAACACTTCCTTGACACAACACAGACTTAAATCTATGAGAAATTCAAGAATGAGCACACACAATTGAATCTAGGCCAAAGTTCCTTTGAGAAATGTAAACCACGATACGTTCGTATATGCATTGATCGAAACACATGCTGTTGTAGATACCATGTAGAATATGAATATTTTTATGACACGTATAAACATATATTTTGTGATTTGCTTACTAACCTTGAGCAAGGATGCAATGATTCCGTAATACCACCGAATGCATCGAGATATTTATCATCAACATCATGTGTCTAAGGCATGAAGGACAAAAATACTATGGAAAATCATGTCTATATGGGAATTGTTCCAAGTGCAGTGGGTTTTCTCTTTTGAACCATTGCATTCATGGAAGCAATGAGCATCAATTTTGCAATATGAGCATGGACATGCAGAGCTTCAAGTACATAACCTAACAATCAGATAGTGCAAAGGAAAGTAAAAATATTGCATTGGTGAAATCATAGGTGAAAATGATTATTGCATGTTTTTCCTCTTACATGTTCAGTTTCTACATATACATTATTTAAAGGTCACATTCTAATACGACCATTGTTTTGATGGCAACAGGTACAAGTATGTGATTTTTTGATGGAGTTCTATAAGAAAACCAAGCAGTATGTTGAACATGTGCATGTAGAGTGATGGCAGGAAGAGCAGTACATAAAATGCAAGGACAACTTTCCCACTGGGACCATATTGTCAATTATGGATTTTGCAGAAAACTACACCCTTCAGCCACAAAATGAAATTAATATTCAATACTACCATTCCGACCAAGTCATCATCATGGTACATATTATGTATAGGCATGGACCTGAGAGCCGCATTAACAACAGGATAATACAGAAGGAGACAAACTTTTACATAAGTGATGACTGATGCCATGATCTGCATTATGTGCAACATTATTTTCAAATTTTCTATGATCAGCTAAATGAGGGAGATATACAGATGCATCAACATTGGATATGCTCAGATGGTTGTGTGGCATAGTTCAAAAATTTCAAAGTCTTCCAATGGATGAGTATGTTACATAGGACTTATAATGTGCCCAATTTATGG
The DNA here is from genome assembly GCA_001517045.1 of Pseudotsuga menziesii. Taxonomy (NCBI): domain Eukaryota; kingdom Viridiplantae; phylum Streptophyta; class Pinopsida; order Pinales; family Pinaceae; genus Pseudotsuga; species Pseudotsuga menziesii. The sequence continues at coordinate 164,700 of LPNX010166134.1, forward strand.
AACTACTTTGAGAACAAGCATGGAAAAGGTGAGCATGACAGGGATGGTTCATGCATCAAGACCACACTATGAAGGGAGGAGATGAGGTTTACCAATAACCCCCATGTCAAAGATGCATAATCCATAGTTAAACGGTGCTCTGCAACAATGTCATACCGAACTATAGTGTAACATACGTCAATAGGGGTAACAAGGCCAGTTAGGAATTTTTGGCGTGTGGTTGACATAGATCGATCACATTCCTATAGTTGTGGCGTAGTACAAGGAACACATGGATTTCATTCCGTTCGAAGCTCAAACAACCCCCTATTTGAAATATGGACACAGAAAATTGCTTGCTTTTGAAGCCCTTGTAGCAGTGGTGAATGGGATGAATGTGAATGCATGGATTGGGTTGATGGTTAGGATTGTGTGTCTCTTGCAGTAGACCCATGTGTATTCAATGAAATAATCCACTTATAGGAGGGTCAGTTAGCGATTTCGATAGACTATGATGATATATAAGATCTTGTACAACCAGGACACACATATGCAGTTGTTTCCCTAAAAGACAATGAATGGGGCATAGATTATTGGTTGGCATGATAAATTCGAGGTAACAAAATCCTAATAAATGGATCATTGATTGTTGATAAAGGAAATGAATTTCCTATTGGCTCGATGGTGGTTGAGGGTGAATATCTTACACTAGATGGGAAATCAAGAACTAGTGGGCATGTATTCGTGGATTACAAACCAGGTTCTGTGGTCTATCACTTCACAAACATGACTGTTGGCAGTAACATCCATCTACAGACAATGTCAACCAAGAAATATACCAAGGTACATTACTTCTTCGCTCATTCAAAGCACGAGAGATTGATGGAGGAAATTAGCAAAATAGAGGATCAAAATGGTTGTGTTGAATTAGATTGGGCAATTGCGCTTACACTCTACTTGGGAGAAACCCTAGTTTTCAAAATCTAGCTTGGAGGCATGACCAGGCCATGCGGAGTCTGGTGGGAGGCCACCCTGTCCATAATCTCATGCCATGATCCCAACGGACCTGACGGTTTGTCCATCCTTAATTACACTTAATTACACTTGATCCGACCTTTACCTAATTCCTTAAATTAAGATAAATAATCAGAAACCACTCAACCCATAAATAATCAAATTATCATAAACCTGTCCATCCATTGGACGCATGAGAGTCAAGAGCACTGGAAAATGAATTACACTTGAAGGAACCGTAATCCATTCTAGTGGTATAAAAATTCTTAGAGAGTGAGAGTATCAATGCACCAAATTATGTAATCACAGGTATGAATTGTTAGCTTACACTGAATAATTTAATTGTCCAAGCATAATTTTGTCTTCAAACAACATCTAAATGCCAAATAAATAAAAAATGAATAGCATGCCAATGTTGTGGTCATTTGGAATGGTATTTTATTTTGGATGGAGTTTGAAATACAATAAACTCAAGCCTCAGAGGTAACAATTGTTCAGTTTTCTTTTTGAAAGGTACATTCATGCATGGAGTTATTATCTATGCCCTACGTTCAAGTGATATGATTAGAGACAACTAACTATTTTTTCCATCCCTTTCACACTACTTCTTGTTAGCCACTAAAGCTATGCAAGAAGACAAATTTTCATCATTTTCATTCTCAATTCCTTATGTTCCTTTTAATTAGAGATGGAATTATTTGAATGTAACTTTCAGGTGAAAATGTTTGATGCATGTATCTTCAATAGACACCCTTCACTGGTTTAATCTTTCACCCATGTTTCTCTTAACTTTCCTAAAGGAGTTTAAAATATATTCCTAGTTTCATTGCTATGATAAACAATACAAGAGCAATCCATAGTAGGTTTTTGGGTTTCCATTTAATATTGAAAAAAATTCTAACGTGGTGTAAGAGGATTAAGCATGTGAGTAATAAAAATGTTGGTCAAAAGTGAGATATTATTGCAGCTAACTGAAACATGCTTATTTTTGTGGTCTTCCATTAGGCTTGTATTGCATCTTTTCAGGTTTAAAGTTTTTCCAAAATTGGAGGGAGGAAATATTGTTAGGAAACCAACATCATGTCCTTCATAGGTTTGCTAACTCCACACTTTATATTTTTCTCTACATGTCCTTCCTGGTAAACCACTATCTTTGCAAATTTCTCTCCAATTTGTGTTGCATTGGGCTACTAATCAAAAAATAATTGCTCTAATATTGTAAAATGGTATTTGACTTGTGCATTATGCTTTCATCTCTAAATTTTAATTGCTATTCTAGTAAGTTTTTATCCTTATTCTATTTGAGTCAATAATTAGAATTGAATGTGAAAGTAGAAGGTATAACACAGATAAAGGTCAAAGAGTTTTTCATGTTTAAGAGATATAGTTTCTATCATATACCATAGCTAAATACACCCATATTAAGTCTTCTAGGACAACTCGGATTATGTCTTTCCAAGTAACATTTCTTCTATCTCTTTTTGGAGAAATATAGTTCCTTGCTTGCTTGAATAGTAAGTGTTTCAATCGAGACATAGGTGACGGTTGAGATATGAGATAGTATACTTCTTCCACATCAATGGAAAGCAAATCACATTCAAGACATATCAAAGTTGGACTTGCTCACTATAGAGTATGACACCTGAGTAGTATGACAATGTTTTGTTCCTTATGTCACGTATAATCATTATGCCCAATTTTTGTTCTGTTGGACCCAAATCCTTCAATGCAAATTGAATTCCCAAGTCCTTCTTAAACCTTTTAATCATTCTTAAACCTTTCAATGCAACACTCGCATTGGTGGGTCAACTTTGCAAAAACCCTCCACTGTGTATGTCTTGGTGGTGTTCCCATGGAAGTGGAAGTGGGTGGCTTTATCTCTTATACTTTCCTAGAGTAAGGCACCTGTTATAGTCTGCATAAGGTAAAAATCCAGTGTTCCTAAGTAATCTGCTAAGTCTACGCATCTACCAAGGCCACCCAGTTTCCACATATACCTAACCAGGGTACGCACGGTGGTATAAGGAGTTAGTGAGGGAGTCACAACCAAAGGTTCATCTGATGGCCCTAGTCATTGTCAGCTGATCAGTGCCAGTTTTCATATTGGCATTCGACATACACACCTATCGGGGCCAACGACATGTAATCTTGCTGCTCCATTTGGTTTTTTGCTCCTGGACTAAGAGTGACCAAGTGTCCCTCAATGACATTTTCATGGGACTTGCAACTCGACATAACTCGGAAACCAGAGGTTGGATTGATGAGCCATCGACTCCATTGGTATCCTGGAATTCCATTACCTCTATTGGGCCCTCTCCACCACGTTTTCATGGCCCAGTGACTTCAATGTGCATCAATTTCATAAACTAGGGTTTTTCTCAATTTCCTTCAATGCAACTCTCACATTGGTGGGTCAAATCTACAAAACCTTCCACCGTGCCAGTCTTGGTGGTGTTCCCATATAGAAATTATCCATACACACCTATCAGAGCCAACAACATGCAATCTTGCTACTTCATTTGTTTTTTCACTCCCAGACCGAGAGTGACCAAATGTCTGTGAATGACATTTTCATGCAACTTGCAACTCGATATAACTCGGCAACCGAAGGTCAGATTGATGAGATATCGACTCCATTGGTCTCCTAGAATTCCATTACCTTTATTGGGCCTCTCCACCATGTTTACATGGCCCGGTGACTTAAATATTCATCAGTTTCATAAACTAGGGTTTTTCTGAATTTCCTTCAATTCAACTCTCGCATTGGTGGGTCAACTCTGCAAAACGCTCCACCATGTTATTCTTGGTGGTGCTCCCATATCAACATTGGCCATACACACATGTCAGAGCCAACGGAATGCAATCTTCCTACTTCGTTTGGTTTTTCGCTCTCGGACCGAGAGTGACCAAGTGTCCCTGGATGACATTTTCATGTGGCTTGCAACTCAACATAACTCGGCAACTGGAGGTTGGAACGACATGATGTTGACTTCGTTGGTATCCTAGCATGCCATACCTCTTGTGTGCCCTCTCCACCGCGTTTTCATGGCCCAATGACTTCAATTTGCATCGGTTTCGTAAACAAGGGTTTTGTTCAGATTCCTTCAATGCAACTCTCGCATTGGTGGGTCAACTCTGCAAACCCCTCTACCGTGCCAATATTGGTGGTGCTCCCATATCATCATTGGCCATACACACTTATCGAAGCTAACAACATGCAATCTTTCTGCTCTGTTTGGCTTTTCGCTCCCGGACCGAGAGTGACCAAGTGTCCCTAAATGAAATTTTCATGCGACTTGCAACTCGACATAACTCGGAAACCAGAGGTCGGATCGATGAGCCGTCAAATCCGTTGGTCTCTTGGCATGCCATTACCTCTAGTGGGCCCTCTCCACCACGTTTGCATGTCCCAGTGACTCCATTGTGCATCAGTTTTGTAAACTAGGGTTTTTATCAATATATTTATTGATGTTGTAATTTGTTGTAACAAGAGGTCCTGGATATGTTATATGCTTGGAAAGACTGCCCTAAGGGAAGTATCTTCATGGTGTTAACTTACACTTGGAATAGGGTTTATTTTGTTGGTTTCCTTGTGATATTAGGATGAAGATAAGTGAAATATTGGACCATAGTGACAACCTTCACACACATGTTGAGGAGAAGAAAATGAGCATAGTAACCACATTGGCACACATATTGAGGATAAGCATTGGAGCATTGTGACCACCTATGAAACATATGTCGAAGAGCATTGGGAACAAGAATATTTGGTACACAATTAGAGGAGGAATGCATTACATAAGGAAACTTGGATATGCATGAGGACACTAGGGTTGATATATGTAAGTAAACCTTGGAGAAGGAGATATAATACTAGAGGAATTGATGGCTGTCTTGCAGAATCTATATCTCTTGTTGTGAAGGCAAAGGAGGTAGAATTAGGGTTCCAAACCTGTATAAGATACAAAGAAAAGAGCTAATGTCTTTAAAGATATTTCAGTCTTGTTCTTGTGTGATACATGGAGGCTAGGGAAATACCATGGAAAACTTAACTTGATAAGTCTCGAGCTTCTTTTGATTCCTTGCTTAGAAGAATATTTTTTCAAGTTTAGTTGATTTTCCATGGAGGTCTTGGTGCTTGTGTTGATGAAATAGACAAATACCTAGGGTTTTAGGAATCATCCTAGGATAGACATATTGACGTTGAAATTGGTGCTAGACTTGTCTGAAATTCCATGTGCTTCTATGATGGAAGATGATTAGGATTTATAAACCCTAACGAGGAAAACAATTATAGTGTGGATACCTAATGACAACAATGATAGTTTGGGGCTAGGTTTTCTCATGGTTTCCAAATATATATACATACATATCATATATAAACATATACATAAGAACTTTTTCAGTTGTCCAAATATTGTGTACTTGGAAATTTGAATTTTAGCTTATATTATCTTTATGATTGGGTAGATTCTAGCATTGGTTATGCATGGTAATTTGAGACAATTTTGGGTTGAATTTGTTAAGTAAACTTTAATGGTGTTTATTTCATTAGATATCCTAAGTGAAAACCTTTGGACAGGTCATCATGCACTTATGTATACCCAAAGAGAACATGTCGCTACCAAAGGAAGGATCAATAGGGATGACAAGATAGGAAGTGAGTGGGTAAGATAGGAAGGAAAGGAAGTGACCTTAGGCTATGATAGGTGGGTGAGAAAGCTATTAGGGATGCCTTAAATAGGATATTATAGTCAAGAAGTTAGGATATCTTAGGATGAGTTAGTGATGTGTCTTATGGTTTCCTGCTAGGTAGTATTACAGTCTAGTTTGATAGGTAGTCCTAGGGTTAGTAAAGGCTAGAAAATGGAGTAGAAGGCCTATTGATATGGACAAGGCAAGTCCAAAACACATGTAAGATGAATATGAGCTATTTTTTACTTATTTCACTATGGTTTATAAAAGGAGTGCTCATGAAGCTCTATCCCTAGCTTATGTGAAGTAATCCATGCTTAAGCTTTGAAGTATTTCATTTTTTTAGTCTATAAAGAATATGTGACATATGACTAGAAATACTAGGCTTGATCATATACAAAAAAAAGGTAATTTATAAGAGGCCATAAGAGATGGTTGGGTAGGGTTGGTGTTAGGGTTTCCCTCCTAGGTTTAGGGTTTCATCATTGATTCTAAACCCTAGGTTATGCATGCTAACCCCAAAACACCGTTTGGGTTAGGGTTTCCTCATTGACTATAAAGCCTAGGTTATGCATGCAAACCTTTAAACTTCAGTTAGGGTTAGGGTTTCCTCGTTTATTCTAAACCCTAAGTTATGCATGCTAACCATCAAATCATTAAAATTACAACAAGTACAATAGATCGTTAAAATTGTGAGTGCTCAATAGATCGTTATAGAAGACACATATTCATGAACTTGTTTCATTTTTTATTTGTCAAGGAAGAACAATTTTTATTGGACGTTATCATCATATCATACAAAGTCAACCTATTTTGCAACTGACATACATTGACATAGACCCAAATCAATCCACTTTTCATGAAGATAGGACTGTCAAACTAAGAATGATTTCCAACCAAGTCAAAATGATTATGACAATCCAAAACACTAATTTCCAGCTTGCCAAAATGAGTGTACAATCCCAAATGCAAGTACTAATGATAAACAAGAGTTGAAATGGTTCTTTGAGTTAGTGAAAGGTACTGTCAAAAGAAAATTATTTCCAGCAAAGCATTTAGCATTATGAGAGTCCTACATTTCAATTTTTAGCTTGTCAAGAAAAAGGCACAATCTTTTTAAGTAAACATGATTGATAAACAATTTTATAAGTGCCAAGTTTCCAAGCCAATGGGACCAACCACTTATACTATGAAACGAGAACTTTATACTAAGAATGAGAACTCTAGCGATAAAAACGATGATTTTTGCATAAAAAGCACCAAAAACACCCCCCAAATAGAAAAGTGTTGATACCACCAGTATACACGTTTTTTTTTTCGGGGTGAAAAATAGTGTCATGGCCTAAAAATGCAATACTATGGTTTACAAAAACCTTGAAATCAACCCCCAAATTGGAAAATGATATTTTTCTTCAAGAGACAAATTACAATTTTTTTGAAACTTACATGTTAAACCAAAAAAAAAAATTCATAAACAATTTCACCATTCTAACCATTTAAAATCAAACAAATTATGGTGTGAGTCAAAATGAAATCATATATTATACCCTACAAGAGCACACTATTCATATAAATGATAAAAAATTCATTTAGAGTTTCAATTACAAACATCATACTAAAAAACATCTAAAATGTTTCATGTGAAATTATTCAAACTCATCCATGGATTCTAACACCCCATCAGAATCTATATTTTTGGCACATGAACGACTAAATATAATAATAATAAAAAATTAAACCCCTAACCCCGTGACCCCCCATTACATTACATTAAAAAAAAATTAAACACCCCTCCTAACCCCCTAAACCCCATGTAGCTAGGGTTTTCACCCTAGCTTGTGCTAATGAGCACCTACTAAGGAATCTGGAATCCTTAGTAGCAGTTCAATAATGTAAACAAAAATAAAACTAAGCTAAAGCAGAAAAAGTGAATAATACGAAGAAAAACAATAAAGAAATGTGTAATGGTGATTTTATTTATGTTACCTCTAGTGAGGAGGTTGATGGAGTCCGTTGAGCTGGTCCGATGTCGGTGGCTTCGAGCTCCAAGCTGCTTCTTTTCCTTTTCCGGTGGTGGAAATGGGCCAAAAGGGTTCTCAATGGTGAAAGTAGCTTGATGGTAAGCTAGGGTTTCCAGAATAATTTCGGCAGAGACAGGATGCTTTTGACTGTGGATTTTGAAATGAGGGGTCTCCACCACTTATTTATAGTTTTTTAGTGGTGGAGTGCTGGCCCATGGTTTTGGAAACCATGTGGTTTA
>LPNX010166134.1:176389-195097 GCA_001517045.1 Pseudotsuga menziesii
GTCGTCTACAATGTTGTAGTTTGATGCCACCCGCGCATTGGGGTTGTTATTGATACGGCGAAGTGGAAAACGGGGTGCTTTGGGAGCTCCATCTAGTGGAGGTGGAGGTATACGTAACGACTGATCGGTGGGATGAGCATTAGTGGGGTTATTAGCAGGTGGTGCTTCCGGGGTGGAGCCGTATTGATTCCGCCGGGTCTGGAGGTTGACCTCATCGGAGGACATCATCAACAGATGGTGGGTACCTGAGTCAGACGGGGGTTGATTAGGAGCGGCGTAAGTGATTTGTTGGATAGGCGCATTAGCTTGAGGGGGAGCCAATGGTTCAGTGTTCACTAAGCCTTGGTTTGGTAAGGGGTTTTGTAGGACCAAGGGTGGCTGCTGAGGTTGTGGGGGATTGGGCTGTGCTTGAGAAGCCGCCTGTCCTTGGCGTAGCTTATCAGCAGCCAAAAGTTGTTGAACTCGCTCCATCTGTGGGCAAAAGTGTGTGTAGTGGCCATAGACCCCGCAAACCGAACAAGGGAAGTTGGTTCGCAGGTTGGGGTTTTTAGCCTGCTTGGGCGGATGATCGGGGTTTTGGTTGGTAGGGGCTGCGTTATTATTAGCAGGGGGATTAGGTTGTTGACCAGCTTGCTCGATCTGGTGGTTGTTCCCACGATTTCGGCCCCTGCCGCGGTTTTGTTGGCCCTGGTTGCATTGGTTATTCTGGTTTTGCGGTGGGCTTTCTTGGGCGTAAACCTGCCCTTGGGTAGTAGGTGGATTTTGAGTTTGCGCAGGTGCGGGAGCAGGCTGCGGTGGATAGTATGGGGGTGGAGGATGCACTGGTGCGGCTACTTAAGGGGGTTGTTGACAGTGCTGTGGAGCGGGTTGTGGGTTTGCCGCAGGGGCTGGCTATGGCTGATAATAAGGAGGTTGGGATTGTGGCGGCGCAAAAGCTGGTGCAGTCTGCTGGTGATAGTGTGGCTGAGGTGCGACTGGGGAAGGCATATTGCTGAAACACTGAGGTGGACAGGAAGGTCCATGGGTATGGTGTTGATGGGGCATGTGAGCATATGAGTTGGTCGCTCCGGACTGTGATGTAGCCCGTGAAAGCTCAGGTCCAGGAGTAGGACGGGTTATGGAAAAGGGCTGAGGTTGTGAAGAGATACGGCCAATGATGCCATCGGCAGCGTGGGATGCCCCCGGCGCATTGGGATGTGAGGGATCGCCTCGAGGGGCGTCCGGGATGATGGTGTAAAGATAACCCGATTGGGCGTAAATCAGATCAAACTGCTGGGCTTTAAGGATAGCCTCTTCCTCCGACTGGGGTCGTTCGGCTACCACATCCTTAGCAATGAGCGGAAGGAGGGACTTGAGGAACCAATCTAGGAAGATCCGGTCATCTAGCTTGATTTTGCATAGGCTACGGCGTCGTCGCCATTCATGGATGTGGTCCATGATGTGGGTAGCCGTGTTCTGTCTGCAGGACAGAAGGATCTCGACGCCTGCGTCATAGCGAACAGGTAACTAGAAGAACTGGAGGAAGGTCGAGGCCAGGGACGTAAAGGTGGTGTGGGTTCCGTGGGGTTGCTCGATATACCATTTGGTAGCTGAGCCAGTGAAAGTGCGCTGTAATAAACGAAGGTGGATGGAGTCATCTACTATGGAATTGGAGGAGCACCATAGATGGAAAGACATGATATGATTCTGGGGGTCCTCACCTGCCTTACCCTCAAACTTAGGGATATCAGAAGGGAGTTTGGTAGGCATGGGGGGCCACACAGGGTTGTGCTGGATGGGGTCGTTGGTTAACCTGGCTAGGTTAGGTAGGTTGAGGCTAGCCATATAGGGCAAACTGGATGGAGAGTGTGATACGGTAATGGGTTGGACCACGTTGGGGCCCATGCCCCCCGGCGGAGGGGTGATGTGAGGGATGTTACCCCCAAGTGGGGGAACTACGGTGGCATGAGAAGGTCCTGCGCCACCAAGGGTGGTAGGAGTTACTAATGGAGTGGGTATAGGTATTCCTGCCGTAGGAATAGGTACAGTGAGGGGAATGGGAGACGGGCCTCCTGTGGAGGGCATACCCATGATAGGTGTCGTAACTGGTATAGTGGCGGATGTACCACTGGTGGTCCCTATAATGGAGGGATTGGGATTCACGCCAGCCATGGGGCTAGTGGGGGCAGTGTAAAGAGTGTTCTCGGAATCGGGTGATGGAGTTCTATGCCGCTGACGAGTGGAGTCGAGTGACAACGCTCGAGATCTACGGTGATGACGGGTGGTGTCAAGTGAACCGTGCTGTGGGGGCTCGCCTCTGAGGCGACGAGAATGTCTCGGAGTGTCAATGGTGACAAGTAGTTTTCAAATATGTGGGTTGTGGTGTCGAAAAACCAACTCAAAAATCCTAATGCAACCGTGTGTGCAGAAGGAGAGCTCGAAAAATAAGGCACTTAGGCCAAAAAGCAACTCAAAACACCTACTGTAACTGCGTGCTACAATAGGCGGAGTGTCAATAAAGTGGTCAGAATACCAATAAGCAGTCAGTTTCCTAAAAAAGAAAAAACGGTGGACTCACTAGACCAAGAGGAGGTAAGGGAGCATGCAAACACCTAGCTAATGGTATTATGACTCAACTAAGTATATCCTCTGCAAGGTGATGAAATCCAAGTCAGACAATATAAATAGGAAAGTCAAATGGCTAAAGTATCCCCCTACCGGGAGGGACATCGGGTACGCAAACCTAGAAGTATGGCAACTAAGATACCCCGTTCATGACACGTCCAGAAAGGTGAATCTGCCGCTTGGTCCTTTAACCGCAATATTCCCTATACAGGGATATTCCGAGAACTGCGAAAGGTAGCCCTTCAGTTACTGAATGGATTGCGGTATTCCACTCAGACTTCTAGAACCAATCTCACGACTTCAACTCTCCTAAGGGAGAGGCCCTCTGACAAACTGGTGGTGACCGTGTCAAAAAATACGAAGGGATTTTGGTTCCCTAAAGGACAACAACTATGTCTCACGTGTAAATAACCGAGGGGTGTTATTGGAAGCCTATCCCCCCGATCCTACCTAACTACAAGATNGGGGTATTATTGGAAGCCTATCCCCCCGATCTATACCTAACTACAAGATTCTTTTGTGTTCCTCAAATGAGGTTATAGTGTTGGTTGAGTTAAGTAGATTTTAGGTCTCACTTTGAATTAGGGGATAGATTGTGTGCACGTGAGATTATGAATCCAAAATAGTTACTCAATGACAATAACAATGTAGAAAAACTTTGAAAAACTTAAAAGATTTTTTTTTTTTTTTTTTTTGAAATAAATGCTAAAAATTTAAACAATGCTGTAAGCAAAGGACAGAAATGGCTGCAGGTCTGCAAGTGGTACAGGTGGTTGTGCAAGTGCAGGAAAAATGGAGGCAAAGTGTCTGGGTTTCGGCGTGAAAACAAGTTCAAAAAACAGTTCGCGGACCGCGGGTATGGGGCGGACTCGCGCGGTCGGACCGCGGGTTGGAAGGCAACAGGCGCGCGCAGATCGCGGGTTTAGTGGAAACAGGCGCAGTCTAGGTCGCGGGTTTCGGGCTGACAGCGGCGGTCGGAGCGCGACTGTGTAATGAACAGGCGCGGTCGGATCGCGACTGTGGGCGGAAAAAGCGCGGTCGGGGTGCAGGAAAAAAAAACTGACAGCGGCGGGCTGGTCGTGGGTTAAGGCCTGAAATACGCGGTCGGGCCGCGGCTGCGGAAGAAAAAGGCGCGGTTTCCGGCGGCCGAAAATGACAAACGAAAGTACAGTACGGAAAAAATAAAAATAAAATTAACAAGAGACAGCGGAGTCGCCAAAACTGTAGCTAGGGTTTTCACCCTAGCTTGTGCTAATGAGCACCTACTAAGGAATCTGGAATCCTTAGTAGCAGTTCAATAATGTAAACAAAAATAAAACTAAGCTAAAGCAGAAAAAGTGAATAATACGAAGAAAAACAATAAAGAAATGTGTAATGGTGATTTTATTTATGTTACCTCCAGTGAGAAGGTTGATGGAGTCCGTTGCGCTGGTCCAATGTCGGTGGCTTCGAGCTCCAAGCTGCTTCTTTTCCTTTTCCGGTGGTGGAAATGGGCCAAAAGGGTTCTCAATGGTGAAAGTAGCTTGATGGTAAGCTAGGGTTTCCAGAATAATTTCGGCAGAGGCAGGATGCTTTTGACTGTGGATTTTGAAATGAGGGGTCTCCACCACTTATTTATAGTTTTTTAGTGGTGGAGTGCTGGCCCATGGTTTTGGAAACCATGTGGTTTAGGGCAGCTTGTTTAGGGTTTTTTCCTCCTTTTCCTCATTATTTTATATTTTTTCTTCCCTTTTGGGGATTTTGCTATTTTTAGAGGAATTTTGGACATTTTTGGAGGAAAAAGGGGTTTTTGGGCCTTTTGGAGGCATTTTAGGCCTTTTGGAGGCTTTTTAGTGGGATTTTCAGGGAATATGGTGGGAAAATGGACAAATGAGCCACGTAGTGGGGTAGATGAGGTAGTTAACCATTTTTGGGTGTTAACACCCCAACAATATTAGATTTACAAAATTTAAAACACAGCCCCCTCCATCCTCTAAATGTTAAATGCACAACTCAACTAAGGTCTTGTATACCATGTATACTTTGTTCTATCTTCATCAGAGACTAAAGGAAGGACCATATCTTCATCCATGGCAGCACTACATTGAGCGTCTTGGCACCGCAAAGTAAGACATCCAGGACCTTCATTTATGGAATTATGAATGTAGCTTGTCCAACACTCTTTACAATAGTGATGTCCACAAGCAGCCTCCTTCATACTACTACGGAGGTAACAATCAAAGCATATCCCACACTGCAACTCCTCTTCAGACGGTCTAACCTCCACAACAGGATTTTCCAACAACCCCAAATCCATTATCACTTTCTCCTCGTTCCCAAACCATTCCTCAGTGACGTCACTAACATCCCACTTGAAGCGATGGAAGAGAATCCCAGCCTCAACTTTGGACAAGTAAAGCACTTCGGAAACAGTTGTTATAGCCTGCTTCTCACGTTGAAGAATATATTTCTGAGTCAAAACTATGTAGATTGCCTGTGGACGACGAGAAGAGGAAGTCTTCTTCCGTCTCAGGATTGGGGTAAAGAGGGCATTATCATCATCATAATTTTGTTCTTTTCTCTCATATCGTTTGCTGTCGTATACGTCGGACTTGGTATCATTTGGATCTTGAATATAGTTTTTTGAATCCATTTTTCCTACTCATTAAGGGTGTTTGTGGAATGTAACAAATATTTTAAAATTTCAATATAATGTAGGTGTATAACTGACATTATAGGAGAAAATGATTTTCATCTTCAACCTTTTGGTTATCATAAATATGACATATTCTTTAGTCCAAGAAAGCTTACAAGTTCTTTAGTCCAATGATGTTTTAAGAATTGTCCAATAACTTATTTAACTATGGAGCTCATAAAAGCTTAAATTCTTATTTTAGCAGTTTTTATATTTTTTGGTTAATAATATTTTGATTTTCTAAATTGCATTTGATCACCTTCTTATAATAACTTAAATTTCTTTTATCTTTTAATTTTCTTATGACACCGCACTTTCTCTTTCCAAATAACTTGTACTTTAATCATTTTTCAAATATTTAAAAAAAAATTCAATTTACATTTATCATACGAATTAAATATCTCTTCCCATATAATACACCATAATCAAGGTGAAAGACATGCTTATGCGATAGTTTGTACATTTATATTTAGATAGTTGTTATAAAAAAATTTTAACATAATTATATTTAAAATATATTAAAAAAAATTAAGTTTCAAAATATTTGTAATGGTATTGATTTTCTTAATACTTTAATTTATTATAATTATGATAATTAGTGAATGCTTTTCAAAAAAAATTTAAATAACTAAAATTAAATTATAAAGAAAACTGAAAACCAAATACATCTTTTTTTTCAAACATTTGAGAAACCAAAATTGATCTTGCGACAATCATCCATTTTCTTGTTTTCAAAAACAACAAAATCTACCATTCAACTACACCGAGACTATATATATTGTCAATGTTAATTGGATCATCCAAATGAAGTATCGCAAACATTCAAAAGAAATTTGCAATTAATCTCATTATACAAATGGTTTAAGCCAAAACCATTACCTTAAACTTTTTATCTAAATTAATTGTGATTTAATTTGGATTATAAGAAGGAAATTCAATGGATAGAGCCGTCGTGCAGAACGCAGCTACGAAGATTCACGTCCCAGTCGAATCGATTTTGAAAGTATAATTGTACACGCTCCGGAGCTCCTTCAATTGGAACTGAATCAAAACGTTTTCCGCAGGTTTCCTCTTGCAAAAATTTTTACAACCTAAATTAACAGACTGGGCGAGATAATTTGTTCCTGAGCCGCTATTGCATTTTCAATAAATAATATATAGATCGGGTAGATCAGCAGACTTGAAGAAATTGAAAAGGGAGTATGGCACCTAGGGAGGCGGAGAAGAGAAAAGGGCGGAGCTCCGCTCCCTCCTCCCTTTTCTCTTCTCCATCGTTCCCAAAGAAATATACCAGCTTCTGCTCTTTGTGGAGTATGGAACGTAGGGAGGCCGAGAAGAGAAAAGGGAGCAGGGAGCGGAGCAGCCAAAGATCCGCCCCTTACTGGTGGCGTGATTCTCAGAATCACGCCACCAGTAAGGGGCGGATCTTTGGCTGCCAAGGGAGCGGAGCTCCGCTCCCTGCTCCCTTTTCTCTTCTCCATCGTTCCCAAAGAAATATACCATCTTCTGCTGTTTGTGGCCAATCGTTCATAATAATGGGTATATCTATCCAATGAACTCCTGGACATCTCCCTTCTTCGCTCTGACTCATCATAAACTCCTTCTCGTTTTGCAGCTTCATGTCGGTTGCACGCATTAAAACCACCTGCTCGTTCATGATGCTCTAACCAAGCACCAAGACATAGCCAGCAAAATTCGAATTTACATGGAAGCGCGCACGTGATATGCATACATGACCCTCGAATTTTCTCAATTGGTCGTTTACACTTTGGGCAAAGCCTTGTATTTTCCAATATCCAGTTTATGTTTTCTAATTCTGCGCTGTTCTTCAAAATCCATTTTTGCACTGTATGACAGTCTACTGAACGGTGAGCTTCCTCACAACAATTCCAGCAGAAGTTATATGCACATTTTCACTTGACATCATAAGGGCCACTTCCTAGAACAAATTCCACAGCGTACTCGCATCCAGGAGCTGGACACCACTTGGTATCTCTATTATCTTCAACATATGATCTCTAAAGATACCGTGTATACTTTGTTCTATCTTCATCAGAGACTAAAGGACGGACCATATCTTCATCCACGGCAGCACTACATTGAGCGTCTTGGCACCGCAAAGTAAGACATCCAGGACCTTCGTTTATGGAAGTATGAATGTATCTTGTCCAGCACTCTTTACAATAGTGATGGCCACAAGTAGCCGCCTTCATACTGCTACGGAGGTAACAATCAAAGCATATCCCACACCGCAACTCCTCTTTAGACGGTCTAACCTCCACAACAGGCTTTTCCAACAACCCCAAATCCATTCTCACTTTCTCCTCGTTCCCAAACCATTCCTCAGTGACGTCACTAACATCCCACTTAAAGCGACGCAAGAGAATCCCAGCCTCAACTTTGGACAAGTAAAGCACTTCGGAAACAGCTGTTATAGCCTACTTCTCACGTTGAAGAATATCTTTCTCAGTCAAAACTGTGTAGATTTCCTGTGGACGGCGAGAAGAGGAAGTCAAAACTGTGTAGATTGCATTTTCAATAACGATATAGATCGGGTAGATCAACAGACTTAAAGAAATTGAAAATTCAAAGATTTAAATTTCCAAGAAAGATGATACCTGCAACCAACGTCACAGAAAACAACACAGTAATCATGATCTTGATTAGGGTTGGGGGCACATTATTTGGCACAGCACCTGACCAGAAGTCATTAGCTACACAAGTAAAATACATTACACAAATTACACAAATTAGGAGAGTTAGCAAGTCTAAAGAATTAATAATAATAATAATAATCTATTTTTAAGATTACTGTTAAGGAAGACACAGCTAAGTCAAAATACATGGAGAGTCTAAATTTGGAGAGTATAGAACTCGAAGAGATACGGGGCAAGATGGAGTGGATAGGATTTTGATTTTACTGGATTAAAGTAAACTAGGTGCTTTGCTGCTGTATCTGGTACTGGATATGCAATATAGGCTTTACAACTGGTGAAATTTAGTGTACGAGATTTTGTTTATTTGTGGGATAAGGAATTCTCTCTGAGATGCTCAGTAATTTAACTACTAAAATCTACAAAGATATACATACTACTACTCCTATGGATTTGAAACTATAACCTCTTCCATAATTGTATAGAGATTAATGCTACATTTACATGAAGATTATATATACTGTATAGAGATTAATGCTACATTTACATGAAGATTATATATACTGACCGCATCGTTGAGTGTAGCAAACGCATTCTCAGCCCTCCCCGCAGTCGGGTCGGGTTGGGTAAAGAGGGCATTATCATCATCATAATTTCGTTCTTCCCTTTCATATCGTTTGCTGTCGTATACGTCGGACTCGGTATCATTTGGATCCTGAATATAGTTATCTCAATCCATTTTTCCTACTGATTAAGGGTCTTTGTGGAATGTAACAAATATTTTAAAATTTCAATATAATGTAGGTGTATAACTATGTAGGTGTATAACTGACATTATACGAGAAAATGATTTTCATCTTCAACCTTTTGGTTATCATAAATATGACATATTCTTTAGTCCAAGAAAGCTTACAAGTTCTTTATTCCAATGATGTTTTAAGAATTGTCCAATAACTTATTTAACTATGGAGCTCATAAAAGCTTAAATTCTTATTTTAGCGGTTTTTATATTTTTTGGTTAATAATATTTTGATTTTCTAAATTACATTTGATCACCTTTTTATAATAACTTAAATTTCTTTTATCTTTTAATTTTCTTATGACACCGCACTTTCTCTTTCCAAATAACTTGTACTTTAATCATTTTTCAAATATTTAAAAAAAAAATTCAATTTACATTTATCATACTAATTAAATATCTCTTCCCATATAATACACCATAATCAAGGTGAAAGACATGCTTATGAAATAGTTTGTACATTTATATTTAGATAGTTATAATTTTTTTTGAACATAATTATATTTAAAATATATTAAAAAAAAATAAGTTTCAAAATATTTGTAATGGTATTGATTTTCTTAATACTTTAATTTATTATAATTATGATAATTAGTGAATGTTTTTCATAAAATTATTAAATAACTAAAATTAAATTATAAAGAAAACTGAAAACCAAATACATCTTTTTTTTCAAACATTTGAGAAACCAAAATTGATCTTGGACAAACATCCATTTTAATGTTGTGGGGGTTAGGGGAGGGTTTCTAAAAAAAATATTTATATTTTTTTAATATAATGTTGTGTGGGTGGGGTGGAGTTTAGGGGTTAGGGGGTATAATTTTGTTTTCAATGTTTTTTAAGTGTAATGTTCTGAGGGTTGTTTAGGGGGTTGGGGGAGGGATTTAATGTAATGTTTTTTAATACAATGTTGTGGGGAGTTGCGGGGTTTTATTTTTTATTTTTATTTTATTAAATGTAATGTGTGGGTGTTAAATTTTTTATTTTTTTAAGTAATATTGATGTTATTGTTACGGGGGTTTTAAAATTTTGTTATATTTTTTAAATTTAATGTGGGGGGTTTAGGGGGTAGGGGACTTTTTTTTAATTTTATTTTTTAATGTAATATCGATGTAATTTTTTAAATGTACTTTTTAAAATTTTATTTAGCACGGATGTTTGGAACTTGAAACAATTTGGGAATCTTCCATACATAGAAGAACCAATGGAAGAGGACATTAATGTTCTTCAAGGAAGCCAAGCTCAAAATTCCATTTTTGATGAATAATTTGGCCAGCTTGATATTGTTGATTAGTTTCTTGTCTTGAAGAAAATGTTAGATTTGACAACTTTTTGATAAGATATATTAGTAATGTTTTGACTTTCAAACTTTATTTTAGAAATAAAATTTCTATATATAATGTTTTTAATATGTTATTTACAAATATGTGGTATAGTTTTTCTTGAATTTATGTGAATGGTTACTTTTTGGAAAATAATATAAAATAATATCATTTTTATACAAAATATCTTTTAAAATCCATTGAAAATGGTTTTCAATGTTTTTATTTTCTTGATTTTTTTACAAATTTGTCAATAAAAATGTCTTATTTTGTCTATAAAAATGCCTTATTTTAAAAAAAAATTGCAAAATGTATATGTTTTTCATTATAACTTGCTTCTAAATGTATGTTATTTTGTTACATTTCTAAAAAACACACTTGAAAATATAAGTTAAAATTACTTTATGACAAATATGATTCAAAGGCCCAAAAAAATGCATGAAAATGAAAATGTGTGATACTCGTATCAACCCTTTTTGAAACGAAGGTAATAATGGCTACTAAAATTAGGAGAGAGAAAAATGAGAAATGTGTCGAGTTCTCGTTTCATAGTATAAGTGGTTGACTCTTAAACCAAATCAAATTCCTAGTCAAGTAAAATGTCTTATGGCAGTCAAAGATGTAATTTCTAGTCAAGTAGGAATGATAAGAAGTATATTCACTTGGCTTTTGATGACACAATGACTTGCAAGCAATTCAAGGCCTTTTCTAGTATTTCGCCAAGTTATGGATGTTTATATATCACTGTCAAATTTGTTTAAGTATGGATGGGAATGATTGTTTATATATAGTCCCTTTAGGGTGTCTTTGTGCAACTTTAAACTAGGTTATGGACAAGTTTGAGGTGAGGCATTAGTGAGTGGGTAAGATAGGAAGGCAAGGAAGTGAGTTAGTGTTGTTTGAGGGCTGTCCAAAAATGGATATTACAGTCATAAATAAAGGCTGAGTCATGGGGGTCTAAGTAGTGTGGAAATGAAATGAATAAGCCTTGCTTTAGCGAGAGGGAAAGGTAGGAGTCTAGGGAAATGGTTTTAGCAATGGTTAGGCTAGAATAGAATGGTTTAGGTGTGTCTTACAGCTGCCTATTAGGTAGTATTATAGTCTAGTTTGATAGACAATCCCAGGGTTAGTCAAGGTTAGAAAATGGAGTAGAAAGCCAAATGAGAGAATAGTTACTATGTAAATACCAAAGGCAAACAAGTGATTTCTATTGCAATTTGGACAATGAATAAGAATGTAGGTTTTAGTATGTTGGTTCAATATGAGTTAGGGTTCTATAGGAGTTAGAGTTCAAATATCATTATTATTATGCAATAAAAGGAAAAAATTATAAAGAATTATGCAAATATGTAATAAAAGGAAAAGTAATATAAAGAAGTACAGAATGATATATTAATATACAAAAATTTCTAATCATATACAGTACTACTAAAAAATGGAACATCGTTCCTAATGTCTATACAATGGAAACTCATGTCGTATACAAAATATGACAACTTGTGCCCTATACAAAATATGGCAACTCATGCCCTATACAAAATATGGCAACTCGTGCCAAAATTCCACATCATGGCTAGTGAACATAGGAGGGTATCTCAATCCTCTTGCCCACCCTCGGAGCTCCCAGGTGCAACTCCAAAATCGATCTTCGTCTTCTTTGAGCTAGAGGAAGCTCAGTTCTTCTGGCCACTTCAACCACCTCCCCTTGGGCTCTAAAACAACAACAATCAAATGCCATCTCCTACAGGAAATTATACAAGTATAAAACAAAATTTTAAAACCAAAATTACATTTTCAAATTTTAAATAGCTCACTTGAGACGAGACCATAAGTTGTGAGCGGGCTACCCTCCTCCGTGATCCAAGTCTCTCGGCAATGCCATCGTACAAAATTTAAACAGTAAGATAAATCATACAATTTACTTCCTATGTTAATTTTTGTTAATATTGCACAAGATTTTCATAAACTAATAAATATCACCATGAACACAACAGGTTGGTCCTAGGGGCTAGCAGGTGGAACGATTGGCTGGTCCTCAGGGGTGGCAGGTGGAGTAGTGGGTTGTACAACCTGCTCTAATGCTAGGGTGGATGTCATAGTAGAGGATGTAGCCACATTGACATTGGATACAACACTAAGCGGCACGGCAGGAGAGGGCATGGACTTGAGTGGGAGAAGTGGTGTTGTATGATGATAAACTCCGACTAGTTGTAGAATGCAACGATCCAACCTAGAAGAGGAAACGAGGGTGGTGGGGGAATATGGGGGAGAGGGATGAGGTCTGGGATGGGGTGGAGGGATGGGTGAATGTGGATGGATGGTGTAATGTGGTCAGATGGGGGAGGGTGGAAACATGGGAAACTACAAGGGCGAGGGGGGGGGGGGGCTGGATGGAAGGGGGGGGGGGGGGGGGGGAGCTGGATGGAAGTGTGGTGGTGGGTGGGAGGAAAGGGATGGATGGAACAGGATGGGGAGGGATGCAGGGAAAGGGACATGTATGCCAAGGGCTACACTTGGCATATATGGTGGGAAAAATGAAATCGGTGAAGAGATAGTGACACCGATGTGCCTATGTACTTGAACCTGCATACATATTCATGGAATCATGTATTAGTACATAAAAAATATGCACTAGTCCCATTGATCTGGATGGATTAACCTGGATGCCACTTGTATCTGCTCCCCCTATCCCACCATCAGTAGACCGTGCAGAAGTGTGTCTCTCGGGGGGGTCCTGCTCACTTTGCAAGGAAATAGCCAAAAATGTGGTATTCCTGCAAACATGTTGTGTGGAACATCTAATGGACTCATGGATCCCATCTATCCCACTACCCAAGGGGTTGAGGAAGCGGGTTTGGCTCTCGCCTGGGTGGGTGCAGGAGGTTCTCTAAGTGGGTTTTGGTGGGTGTGAGGTCGATCTTGTGCTGAGCCAAAATCGATGCCCTCGAACAAATGAAGTAGTTCACATGGAACCCTAACACAAAATCATCCCAAAGTTTCCTTAGAAAATATTGTGGGGCCTCAACATTGTTGCATGGAGGCTTGTCGAAAACCCTGAACCATCTCTTCCACCAATTTTCTCTCCGTGGTTTGTAATTACACCAGTCCATGCAAACTCACCTCTTCCTCACATCTGGAGGTTTTCTTGTTCTAGGATCTATAAATTTGCTCCACAGTTTGGATTTTATGATCTTCAAGTTTTATATATCCTCTTTGGATATACCAGTGCTATAATGCTCTCTCATTCGAGCCCTATATTAGCTCAAATTGGTTATCTCACTGTGGGAAATGTTAAAAATTCTATTATGTTTTATATTGATGTGGCGAGGGAAACCCAAGAGGGTTCCCTATTTTTCTTCAGTTCATCACTCAAAATTCTTAATTGGTTTAAATCCCTGTGTAATTCATCTTCAAGGTTTTCTTCGTTTAATTCGGGTTTTTCTTCATTTAATTCAAGGTTTGGGTCCTCTGAATGGTTTGTTTCGTTCCTTTCTTGGGTTGGTTCATTGGTATTTGTCATTTTGGTTAGGTAATTTGTACTTGCAATATCAAATTTTGCCCATTTCTATTGATTTTCAATTTTTTTAAATTTTGTATTTTATTTTAAAAACAATAAACACATTGAAATAAACAAAAAAAATTACATTCCTACTCTATCTACCTTACCCCAATGTCATTTTAGGCAAGTTGGAAAATTTCGTTGGGCTCCTTGGGGGTCGTTTTCGTCTCCTTGGGGGTTCGTTTTCGCCTCCTTGCGCACTCGCTGGTGGGTAGAAAACAAATACAATTGTTCATTGTTTTTTTTTTTTTTAAACACAAGGACATGCATGCGTCCTTGTGTGTGATCACACAAAACACATGTAAGCTTCTACATATGCGTGCGTGCATAGGCACGCAAGCGCATCATTCAGGGCACGTGCATGCCCCTACTCATGTCCATGTTGGCAATTTGGCGTGGAGGTTCTCCACTGCCGAAGGGGGAGCGCGTGCATGCCTCTAGGATGTGTGTGTGAGTTGTTGTTTTGTTCCACTAGCACGCTCCCATTGTATCATATTTCGGTAGCAGGTTCGTTCGGGCGTGGCACACCTAAGTAATGTTAGTACTTGATAAGAAAGTGTTGATTTGATAAAGTTTAAATAGAGTAAGGTTTATACTCACCTTTGATTTTTAATGTAACAATCTGGA
The DNA here is from genome assembly GCA_001517045.1 of Pseudotsuga menziesii. Taxonomy (NCBI): domain Eukaryota; kingdom Viridiplantae; phylum Streptophyta; class Pinopsida; order Pinales; family Pinaceae; genus Pseudotsuga; species Pseudotsuga menziesii. The sequence continues at coordinate 190,629 of LPNX010166134.1, forward strand.
TAGGTGATGACCCTGACGCCACTCTCGTCGTCCTTATTATACTCCGTATTACCCACATTGCAATTAAAACCTTTGTTGTAGTAATTGAAACTGTAAAAATAATGACAATAAACATAATTTTAAAAACCTTACCTTATTCGAACATAGAGAGGACCAGTAGTCGGCTCATCTTGGACAACCTTATCACTCATATGCCTACATTTTAAAGTCAAAACCTAAATTTAGTTGTCGATTATGCCTTTAAGTATGAAAAATAATTCCTTCTGGAACTTTTTGAACCAAACTAAGTTTTTTTGCATACCTAGGTTAAGGTATGGAAGGCCCGACAAATGATTGATCTTCTTCTTCTTCTCTGCAACAAACCAACAAGGATGAGGCCTTTAGAGGCCATTAAATCCACTAAAAACCTTAACATATACCTCAAAATCAAACAAGAAGCTTTGTTAAACCAACTGTGAAGTGGTTTGAGTATAATACACAACGCAACTAGGAAAAGGCCGAGTTCATTCAAACAACTATTTGTAGATAAAAATACAAATGGACAAATGGAAAAATCAAGAGAGAGAAAAATTGTATTAAACCCTATCAAAAAACCCTTTCCGGTGATTTAGACAGATGGAGGACCGAGATCCATCTCGTACATGCTTTTAAGCTTGCCATTGAGCGCCAGAGTGCCCAACTCTTTATATTTTCAACCAAACTCTTTAACCTTTTTTCATAAGCTTCATAGTGGCATATAACTTGTGTCTCCCACTAGGACTATGGTCCACACCATAGTTTAACCTTTATTGATACCTCATGCCAAGGTAATTGGGATCAAGATTATGGTGTTTAACACCATAGTCCCCAACCCTCTTCTTCACCGAACTATGTTGTGTGAAGCACCTTTTTATTTAAAATATTGCTAGCATTTTGGAACCATGTTTAGTTGTTAGATTTAGGGTGTAACTGCTAGGCCAGAACCTTAGCCTTTAGGCTTACCAACCCCTAGCAAAAACATATGGTAAAATAAATATAAAAAATAGTAAGAACATCACTTTAGGTGTGGCATTAGGGTTGTCGATGCCCATAGGTAAACACCGTCTGAAGTAATACATGTCCAATTCAAGTAAGAGTCAATTCTTATACAAATAACAACAACTTTTTTTCATGCTACAACCAATTATACATGTTAAAATATTCACTCGGGTAAAAGAGTATATTGAAAAAAAATTATTTTAGAAATTTATCGATTCGTGACATACATGTTCTTACGCCTCTCGCACTCAGAACATATGTGAATTCCATGATCCTCAGGTTCTATAATTTTCCTTAAAGACTTATGGCTCAGTCCATATGTGAATTCCCTCATCCTCGGGCTCTATACTTTTCATTAAAGAATTATCCCGTTACAAACTCTTGGTTGTTATAGTATTCCATATGATATTGATCATGAATATCATTCCTAAGAAAATTAATGTTATGGGTAATATTTATTCTCTATAACGTAAAATTTCCATTATCATGTTCTCTTAGATGACGATCGTTGCAATTACAAAATCATCTATGCAATAACAATTCATGAAACATTGGGCCATTATGGTTTTCTACAGTTTAATTTTCACGGGATAATGGGTTTCATTGAAAAAGGGCCAAGTTGCAATCATGATGAAGCTAGGCATTGGGCATGGAATTCCTATGCTGAATAATCCTGAGGCCTAAGTCACATTTCGAGCAACAAATAACTCAAATGGTAAATGGATGTGATCCATGAACCCATATAGCTTGGAAAATGGATCACTAGGTTGGATCATCCATTTGAAATGATCCATATAACTTGAAACGAAATTGGCTAGAATTTTTCATCCATTGCCAGCCACACATTATAAATCTATGGGAAAATAAGGACATCATGACATAACCACTTATACTATGAAATGAGAACTCTACCCATAAAAACGATGATTTTTGCAAAAAAAAACACCAAAAACACCCCCCAAATAGAAAAGTGTTGATACCAGTATACACGTTTTTTTTTTAGGGTAAAAAATAGAGCCATGGACTAAACATCCCATATTGTTGTTTAACAAAACTTTAAAATCAACCTTAAATTGGAAAAAAAGAAAAATTCTTGAAGAGATAAATTACAACTTTCTAGAAAATTGCATATTAAAGGAAAAAAAAAATTCTCTAATAATTTCACCATTATAACCATATAGAAACAAAGAAATTATGATGTGATTCATAATGAGATAATATATTAGACCATACAAGAACAAATGGTTCATATAAATATTCAAAAACTCCTCTAGAGTTTCAATTACAAAAATCATACTAGTAAAAAGCATCTAACTGCCTCTTCAAATTCATCCATGGATTATGACACCCCATCATCAAAAAATCCTGTAGAGTTTCAATTAAAAAAATCTCACTAATAAAAAGCATCTACACTGCTTTTCCAAATTCATCCATGGATTCTGACACCCCATCAGAATCTACATTTTCTGCAGATGAAGGACTTGATGAAGATGTAGATGACCCATACTCTTCTCTATTATCAATGGGTACACCATCTGAGTCTACATCTATGCCCATCATTTCAGATGTCATATTCCTTCTGGATCTACGGCTTGGTTTAACAGACTCCCATCTTGCAACTTCTGGCTGTGGAAGCAACCTCTTGATAATCTCTATAGTCTTGGAGCGGAGAGTGTCTTTCTTTGTCAACTTGAAATCATAAACAAGTATATCAACTTCCTCTAATTTCAAGATGTCAATGCGGCGGTGATTTATTTTTTGACCCTTTTTGTTTCTCTTTCTGCAAACCTTTTTCTCAACCACCATCGCTGCCTTGTACACACCATCAAATGGGTGTGTATCTATTGCATACCAATGTACTTCTACTGATACTACTTCTTCATTTTATTTATTGACCTTCATAGCTTTTGCAATCCAAAATGGATATTGACGTGGATCATCTGTAGCCAAAATTGCAATCATGCAACCCTCCTTGATATCTTGTACTGAGCCCCTGTAAATCTCTTCCATCTCTCGACGCTTTGCAGATGATCTTCTAGAGCCAATATACATTTCTCTTTCCTCTACTTGAGAAAACTCAACAGCTCGAGGTTCAACATTTGTTACCTCATTTTCATTTGATAAAATTTGTGGCCAAGCAAATGGAGTCTTCAAAAATATATCTCCATTTGTAGAGTTTGAAATTATGTCACTCTGCTCTATGAAAAAAGATTCCCACCAAACGGAATCAGCAACATCAAAGTACTCATATGTATCTTCAATAGACTTTTTGATTTCTTCCAAGCATTGAGAAGAATAAACATCTCTACTATGTCGCCTTGCATTATGAATCTCTGTAGATGATTGCAATAACAACAAATTTGAAGCATACATTTGACGACTTGGGATGAATTTCAAAAATGCCAAACCTGATGAAGGCCCCCATTCTTTGCTAGTTGAGTACTTCTTGCCCCACAATAGTGTTTTTACATCAATCTTTTTTATACGAAATTTATGCTGAAAGATAATGTCATTAATTTTTTCAATGCACCTTTCCTCACCATGCGATCCAAACAGAAATCTTCGCATGTCAACAGTTTCTTCCAATTTCTGTACAGTAGGCTCTGGATGGTATGCTTTCCCTATAATTTCAATCAACGATGGCAGGATCTCGACTTTCTTCCTCCTCAATGTCCTTGCAAAATGGCTGAACATTTGATCAATATGATCATGTGTATGCCCAACAAGAAGGAACCCAACTTTTACCTTCTTAAAAATTCCCAATTCCACAAGCATGCTTAGATAACCAAACACGACCTGGTTTTTTTTTTCCTGGCTTGTGTTGTCCAATTGTAGATATAGAACTTCTGGAAGATCACCAGGACAATGAGTAATGACATGGTGAATTATGTTGATGGTCAAATTTGCATCATTGTGAATATTTGGAGCTGTAAAGTAAACCCTTGGAATCATTTCACCATTAAAAACCATACACCCAACCAAGTGAAACTAAATAAAATTCTCCTCCTTTAAATTCTTTGGCACACGAAAAAAATGTGGCAAGAGTGTTTTTTTCTGATCCATGCCATCAATTATCAAACCCATATACTTATGTGGAGCATCGTAACACTTCTTGCGATGTTTGTACAATTTTTGCCGTTCATTTGATTGTTGATTGCGATGTTCGTGCAGTGCATTGATTATGGAATCTACAAACAACATAACAAAAAATATTTTTAACTAGATTCAATAATTGACATTTATCTATTTGTTTTTTTTGTTTTGTAAACATACCTCTTTCTATCCCTTCTTTCTTTAAGAGAAGCACATGTACTACAGACCCTCATCCTTGACCTCTTTGGAATGCGGACGTTGTTGAACTTCTTTTTCCATAATCTTGTGAAATATGCATATCTGATGAAGTTGTCATTTCCTTGACCACCTTGAACATAATCCTTGTATAAGTTGTAGAT
>LPNX010166144.1:0-18624 GCA_001517045.1 Pseudotsuga menziesii
ATTCCTAATGTACTTGGTTATCTATGACCCTGCATTCCATGTACTTGGTTATCTAAATAGTATTCTTCATACCTTTTCCTGTTATATTGTATCTGATTGACTGTTTCTAAAAGCACTGGTTCATTAAGATGTTCTGATAAGTTAATCCTTTCATTGTGCTTTCTTGGTATCCCATTGATCCACCTATTGATCCATTCATTTCTTAAGTTACCAAGCACCTTTGGTCTACAACCACAAAGGGTTTCTTGGAGTGATAACAAGTATATCACCTGTGAAGGTAGGTATCAAAAGGTTTATTACTTTGAATTTCCTTTATTATCTCATCTCCGTCACAGGGCCTTGCTAAACATTCCATTTTATTTATTCAATGATTTATACCATATGGTGGGGTTTGTCTGAACAACCAAGCATCCAAACTCTTCCCTTACCCACCATGGCATAGTTAAATTAATAATTTTACGGGCCCTTTCTCAACAAAACCAAACCTGGGAGCAATTTATAGGTCAAGTTCAGTAACCTGTTCTTTTGCCCAGTGTTCCAATAGAAGAGGAAATAGAAGTACCTGTACTCATGGGGCCTGTTCAAAACCAATAAGAGCCTGGCAATCAACATTTGGGGGGAAATGCAGAGCAACAGGAGGTTAGGAGTCCCTCCAATTTAGTTTGGGGGGGGGGGGAATGACACTGGATCGGAGGATCAGTCAGGAGATCAAGAAGAACAATTGGGGGAGAATGTACAAGAAAACCCTGTAGAAAGACTAAATAATAGGGAAGCTCTGACAACAGAGGCTGAAACTAGAGCAGCATTAGATGCTGTGACAGCTGAAACTAAATATGTTAGAGCTATGATAACAGAAGAAAAAATAGAGGTGTTGACCATTGAATCTTCCCCTGAATTGGGAGGAACCTTGATTGAGGAAGAACAAGAAAATGTTGAAATAGATGATATCCCTTCCATACTAGCCACAAATCTAGAAATTCCAGCACCATGGAGAAAAAGGAGGAGATCAAAAGATGAAATAAGGGCATCACCACCAATAAGACGAAAAAGAACTAGGTCATTTACAGCAGCAGAAGCAACATGGGCAAGATGGGCAACCCTAGAAGCACAAATCGAGTTCCCCATTCTTAGACCAAAAGAAAATGATGCCCCACAGGAACTGGCTACAGAAGAACCTCAAATTGAAGGACTAATGTATGAAAATGGGCTATTAAAGGAGGAAGTACAATCACTCTGGAAGGAATTAGAAAATTGTAAGGAAGTGTGCAGGAAACAGAGTGAAAGGAAGCTGCACACATTGGTTGAAGCTACAGACCAATTAGAAGGATCAAATATTGCTGAGGTTGCTGATGAGGAAGAACAAGTGGTTTGTCCTATGTGTGGAGAAATCTTTAACCAATCAGGTTACAAGGTTATAGTCCATGCCTTTGTAACACAACATCCCGTACCTATAGCTGTGGAAGAACAGGGACAACCTAATTGGAAATATGGCGAGGCTCCCCAAGAGAAACTCCAGCAAAAGGAATTAGTAGATGAACAGGATGTTGATACACAAGAACCGGCATATTTGAATATTCCTGTTGAAATTGTGACCCAAATTGGGACACATGAACCAGAGGATGAGGTTGTTCCTGATTTTGTTGAGGAGGTTTGCACTGTGACCCCTGAACCTTCTCAGGGCACAAAACTAATAGGGATGTAACCCCAGTAGAAAAACAATTATGAGGTCGAACATGATGTTGATACATAAGAACCAACATCCATATTCTTTTTCAAGTGGCCACCCAAATGGGGGAAGAAGAACCAGGGATTCAAAACATTCTGGAATTCAATGAAGAAATTTGCACTATGACTCCTAAACCATATCATGACACAAAGATAATAGAAATGGAATCCCAATAGCAAGAAGATGAGGAAGTAAACCAAGATGTTGCTACACAAGAACCAACATCCTTGGAAATTTCAGTGGAGACTCTCGGGATGCAACAAGAAGCCAATCCCGAAATGGATATCATTCCTGATTTGGATTTAGGAGAGGATGAACAAACGCAATCACAATCCTCAGGTGATACTGAAGTCCTTGAGGAACAACTCCATATTGAAAAAGTCATGAAAGAAACTCTACAATCCCAACAGCATGAAGACAGAGAAGGGCATGTATCTGTTACACAAGAACCAGCAGCCTTGCATCCCCTTGTTGAAGTTGCAGCTGATAATCAGGTAGATAAGTAGATTAAAATTCAGGAGGAATTTGTCCCACAAGAACCAACATCCTCGCAATCAGCTACTGAAGTTGATATAGGAGAACCCCCCAAAAAGGATGCTGTTACACAAGAACCAGTATCTCCAGAAGTTGTTTCAGGACCACCTATGGTTGAAGTTGTTGCAGAAGAAATTCCAGGAAGGGATGTTGTTACACAAGAACTAGCACCCCCAGAAGTGATCTCAGAAATGCAGGATGTTCAATGTGGCACATCGGGTGATAAGGTATGGACTGAACTTCCTCAAAATTTTATCAATTTGGATTCTGATAAGGAAGAACATCCTAAAGAAGAAGAAATCCCGAAGCTTACAGAAGAAATCTCGATCTTGAGAATAGTAGTGAGGAAATGTAGGAGCCAGGTGGAGAGATATCAAGAAGGGATGGTTTCTCTCTCTGAACATAGAAATACCATCAGGGAACTGAAGGAAAAATGGGCAGAAGAACTCATGACCCAAAAAATCCATGAGGAAGAACTACAGAAGGAGCTAAGGGAGCTAAAAAAGTTCAAATCCATGGAGGTGGAAAAATACTAGCTGTATGCTCTTTCTCAGGAATTATTGGGCACCAGAGTACCATCCTCCTCTTACCCTATGTTTTTATTCGATCAGTTTATTTGGTTTAAATTGAGGGCTGTGAAATAAGGGAGATCATATGAAATAACAACCTCGGTGAAATTCTTGGAAACATTTTTGGGAAGTGATTTTGAGGACCAAAATTTGCTATGTGAGCTTTATTTACATGAGATGGCTTGTCTTTTGGACCTCCATTCAAATCCTATTCCTTTCTCAGGGGATGTTTAGCTGAGGGCTTTTGCCTCCTTTATGAGCAATCATGTTCAGTGAGAAAGGTATTTCCAAACTTTCTCTCATAATGAGGCCCACTCTAATCTTTGGATCCGAAGCGAGCCTCAGAATCCTCGTCTTCTCCTTGCTCGACATCAGAGTCTACTCTCATGTCCCATCCAAACTTGGAATATAATGGAACTTTGGGAAGGGGTTATTTCTACTTGTACCAGCCAGATTTCCATCCATCAATGAATAGCTTTGGAAGGTAGTCAGCACAGATGGTAAATTGCCTCTCCAACCCTTAGAAATAGGGGTCCCTACTGTTACAGGAATTTTGAACAAGAACTTTCCAAGTTTGAGGGTTATGTTGGATGAATGAGGGAATGTGGGGTTAACTGGTTGGGACTAAAATTTAAATATCCTCTCATCTGGTGGCCAGCAAAACCATACAGGGAATATTTCTCATTAACCAGGGCAGAAGAGCAGAGGTGTTTGAGATATTGGGTTGTCCATAAGGGGTTTGTAGAAAAAGAAGGAACATCTGAATTCCCATACAAATTTTCTTCTCTCCATGAATGAAGCATAATGCTAGATTTAGATTCAGAATAATGGAGGTTGTTGCACAAGGACATGCAATAGGATAGTTGGGGGGAGATGTTGGGCCCAGAAATGGCCCCTTTTTGACCACCCTTATCCACCTCCTTTTGCCTCATCCTACTCTATTATGAATGCTAAACAAATTTTTTTCCCTCACTTGGCCCCTCAAGTCATAAAGGTATGGTTAATCATTGTCTTATTTTATTAATGCTTAGGATTGTGTTAATCAGGGCTCTACAACTTAAATTATGCTAACATATGATCATTTTATAAAGATATTTCAAGATATAGAGAATACAGGTGTAGCAGGCCAGACATGCCAAAGGAGGGATAGACATTCATTGCTAAATCTGATCGCCATCCATTCCATCATTGCCCAAAGAATGCGGTCCCAATGTATTAGTCCATGCGAGCTGTACAACGGTAGTTGCAACAGTTTGTGACATATTTGGAGGAAACAGTGTGCCGCTCCTCAAAAGTAGCTGTAATACATGGAATATCTTCTTAATCAATCAGGATCATTATTTCTAGCACGAGTAATAGCTTCCCTACATATTCTACTCTCATCTTGCCATGACTATAACAACTTATTGTAATTAGGGCAGCCTGAAGATCAGAGATCTTCATCATTTCCCGATAATAGTAGGAAGAGGTTATGATTGTAAGGGCATAAATATGGGAAACCATTCTGAGCCAGGGGTTGAACATTTAACTAAATTATTGTATCAGCTATGATTAAGGTTGCGTGATTTATCTGCCATTTTTAATCCAAGGAGTTTGATTCAGATCTCGGCATCTTAACGGGTGTTACTCCCATCATCTCTGTGTGAAGTCTGGGCCCTCCTTCCCATAGGGATTGCTGAGTTAATTAGGTATTATATTTATTCTGTTGTATGATTTTGTGATAATGTCCTTTCTTCATTGTAATTTGCAACAGTTATCGATTTACAGTGTGTCATTGGATAATCAGTAATTGCATTTCTTGGAAAACTGCAGTGGTATGGTGTGTCAGTCGACTGTCTAGGTTAATTATCTCTTATGTAACTGTGTGATAGCTATAACATCCCTGTTCATCCCTAGTTCTTTCAATTGTTGTTTCCGTAGATCGTTGCAGTTCGTTCCTTTACTTTTATAGTTGTAGAATTTCATTCCTGTACTTTGAATTTCTAGAATAGATGAATTCAATTCATGTCCTTTGCATTTCTAGAATAACTAATTCAAGATAATTGGGTGAATCATTAGATGGTTTGGCAATCAAGATTTCATTTTCTGCAAGAGTAATCTAGATGTTATTTCCTGAATCTTTCAATTCTAGATTAAAGATTGTAAAAGGTACTTGTGGTTGTATTCTTGAGAAAGTAAATTAGATTAAGTGGATTATGGGATGAGCATGGATGAACAGGAAAGTAGGATCATTTACTTACAGTGACTTAGTGTTTAAATCATATATAGTGCATATTATCCTTGAAATAAAAGACTTCCCTGGGTTGACAATTTATATTGAACACTCTGTATGTTAGCTTTAATTAACTTGCATATAGGGTGCCCAACACAGTGATTGTAGAGTCCCTTTTACAATCACAAGTCCATTGATACCATACAAATTGATTAGGTTCTAAATATAAGGATTCAATAGTTACCTTTTGCAAAGTGGGCACCTGGTGTAGATAAAATAATTGATCCATCTAAAAATTACACGTGATTGGATCCTTTCCATCAAAACTATGCATGTAAATATTGGGGATAAAGTAGTTCCTTAGACCTGAATTGAACCTATGATGTTGTAGTGAATTATAAAATTTTGAGGATTCCAAATTCTTGCTCTCCAATTGTTTTTCAATTTTCCCCTGGCATGACTGGAATAAGTCCTCTTTTTCCTCCTTATCCTCTACATGAGGAATAAAGCTATGTTTAATATCTTTCATTAATTCCTTCAAGTCTTGAAGATATTATTTTCTAGTCATCATTTTGAGATCCTCTTTACTAGCCATCCTTTTGAGATCCTCTTTACTAGCCATCTTATTTTCTAATTTAACAAAATCATCATTTTTCACATTTCCTTTAATCATATCTTCCAACTTGGACACTCTAAAAGATATGTCTTCCATATTGTCATATGTCGGGGATGAATCCTATGGGGGTTTGAGTGGAGTGTGATTCTTTCCACTTCTTTTTGGTTGTATTTTGAACAATAAATATATCCTTCTACTAAAAGCTATTCAAATGCAAAATGACGTATATTTTTCAAACCCTAATTAAAAGACTATTTTTGGGTCGACTTGTAATTGAAGTAAAATTTGAATTTCAACTACTATGGGTTTGTAAATTTGTCCCATGGTAACCTTATGTTTCATCTTTCGAATTACGTAGGTATTACCTAATTTGGAAGTTCCAAAAAATAGTTATTGCAAATATCCCAAATCTTCTTATTTTTGGCCTATCCAGAAGAGTGAACTTGTACTATATTCTGCATCTCCAATATTTCATTTATGTAGATAAAAAATATAACACATATACCCTAGTCCATATTCTTTTGTATGCAACTGGTCTCACTCAATTTGGATCTCATATGCCTCATATATGATTTTTCCCCTAGAACACATGTTTTAGACTAGGTTTTGGACTAGTAAAAAACCCTAGATTCCTCCACAATTATCTCCGAAACTATAATGGATCAAGATCTAAATTTCGGACTAGGGATATATCGTCCTATTTTATAAGTGGGAATTTAACCTTGATCTCTTAATTCTTGTAGAAAAAAAATTGTAGTGAAAATTTCAATATGTCTTGTTTTGCAGAAGCGAGTCCCGAGGAAAGAGCTCTACTACCAAATGTTATGCAACCAGTTCCCAGAAATAAGATAAAAAGAGAAGAAACAAACAATAAGAGAGTAATCCATGCATTAAAAATGAATAATAGAGATAAATATCAATCCTCTTCGAGGGAGAAACCTTCTTACACAATGTACTAAGTACACAAGACAAGACAATATACAATGATGACTAAAATGAGAATATCTACTTCCTATATAGAGGAGACAAAGGTGTACAATAACAACTAATAGACCCAATACTAAAACCAAGCTTAAATAAAGGGGGTAATGCACCACAATAAAGGGGGTGATGCACCGCACTATGGGGTAATGTGTCATCATTAAGGGATTAGCATGCCTTGCCTTTGAAAATTCCACCACACTAGGACAAGGGTATTGTGATTGTGGGATTTGGGCATGAGGGTATTGGTTCTGAGGAAATTGAGCCCGATCTCTCTCATCCTGCATCTGTTCATCCTTCTTCATTATGTACATTAGGACAATTTTGTCTTATAACAGCCGATATGCTCTGCAATGTTTCTCTTCATGACCCACCGACCGACAAAATTTACATTATAGATTGGCTGGTGAACTTACAATTTTATGTAAGTATAAGAATTATTTTGACCAATGTCCTCTAGTCTAACATACTCAACACAAAGGCATCCGTTATTTATTCATCGAATTTGGTGCTCCCGATGTCATGATAATATGATCTTTCTTTATGGATTCATCTTGGACCTGTCGCACGATCCATATGTCTTCACATAGAAACCAATATTTCTTAGGTTCCTCCAACCCATTTGCATTAAATATTGGCAACTTTATATTGTCCCCAACCATTCTGTTTACTATTGATACTATTGAATTAAAAATTATTCCAGTGGGAGTTTCCTGATTGATAGTTACACTATTACTGTTAGTTAGATTAGAAAAACCACTAGGTGGCATGTTTCTTGATCTTACCTTGGGTGATGTATGCGGGGTCATGGGTATGCTGTAATATTGATATGGGTTTGGTGCTTCTTCTTCTTTGGCTTCTTCAGATATAATATGGTACTTGTCTTCTTCATCACAATATCCTCTGTCAAGGTGTGGCACTGTTATCCACCTGAATGTCACCTCTCCGTCCGAGTGTCGACATTCCTTATGTTGGCACACAAAAGGACACTTGTGGATTAAGGGTTGACTAAAACACTATAAATGGGCATATTATGAATTACATTTATCATCCATCTAGCTAGTTATTTTTTTACCTTTAGATATGTCAAGTCCTGTATGTGACTCTTCTTATATGAAACTCGCGTGTTGTACATGAGTATCGGTTATTGCATCTCGCGTACAGATTTGTACGCGGGTTACCCTTAGAGAAAATCACATGTCATACGTGATTTTCCAGTATTGATACCCATGTATACCTTCCTTCGACATTTAAAATAATAAATCATGATTATCTGAGATTTGTTAAGCCATTAACCATAATCACCTTAACTGTCTCAACCTCCTCAACCCTCGAAACTGCCTTATTTCACCAAGTATAAATAAAGGCCTTGGGGAGGGTATTAATCACGTATACTTGAGAGCAAAGTTATGCTGGTGGAGTCTATTCAGAAGTATTTGGAGCAGTGGAAGTCAGAATCCTTTGGTTGCAGAGGAGTCCTTGTCTCAGGCGTTGGGTTGTAATCTGAACTCATTCATTATTGTTAATAAAGAGAATTCTTCTTCCATATATGTCTTGAATGTCTTTCATGTATCATGGTTTGATGAATACTTATGATTAAGCACTCTGTATATGATTTATCTAACCTGTTTTATATACATGTATCATCTTGCATTTGGAGGATTTGTTCTTGACAGGTGAAGGAGAAGCATCCCAAAAGGCTTTGGAGGAGAAGCAGAGCAGAAGAGGACAAATCTAGGATCAACCGTCTTGTATCGGGTGAGTCTTTTCTATCCTCCTATTTCCTTTTCTATACTCTAGAGTCGATTTCCTACAAGTTTCATGAGTATGTTGGTAACCCCAGACCTTCAATTATAAGGTGTTTATTCCTGTACAATAGAACTGGTGACTCCACTGGGGAGCCCAGACTACTGTAGGTTGTTTCTGTCACCCCTGACCAGTCTTTGCCTTGAATTTTGTGTGTGGTATTTTATCCTGGTCCGTTCTTGTCACAGTGTTTGAAAGCCTTGTGGATTTTTCTTATTTTTTGAGAAAATTTTTGTACCTATACACGGGTTGCTTTGCTACATAGTTGCATACAGAGGCCTACATACATGGGTTGCTCTCTTGGATAGTCGTGTACAGTACGCGAGTTGCCCTTATACACAGTCGCGTACAAGCCTGGAAATAGGAATTTTTAGGATAGGGTTTGCTTGTCCCTCTCTTTGTGTAATTCTTATTTGTTAGTTGGATTTCTTTATGGCTACTGTGTTGTTTGTCTGAAGACCTTGGTGACCACACTTTGTGCTTTTTTGTAAAGCCCTTGGGTTTCTTTTGTTTGGATTGTCTTCTGTTTGCATGTTGAAGTAGCTTGGCCTGTTTGGGTTATAGGGTGAAGTGTCTCTGTCCGGATCAATGATCAGGTTTTTGGGCATTATTTTTCCAGTCTATCTTTTTGATAGTGGTTGGTTTGTCACTTACCTTTATGAGTTTACAGTGATCTTTTGTCATTGTGTGCACCCAAGCTAGGGTTCCTAGTCTCCCTTTGTTGGTTGATTCTTGGTTCTTTTAACCTGTTTACTTCAGTTTGTTTATTTTATACATTTGATTAGATCCAAGTATACTCAATTTTAGTGCATTTAAGGTGCATGGTAGAGTTTGAGCATTTTAAAAAGTGAAAAGAAAAACATTTGTCAAGCTTTTGCATAAGTAGTTTTCATTCTAATTTTAAAATATAATCTCAAAAACTACAAAAAACATAGGTTTAGTTTCTTTTTATCGTTTGCATTTGTTCATCAATATATATTTCCAAAAAGAAAAAGAACTTTCCTTTAATAGTGGTAATTTGCTTTGAAAAAATACACCTTTACTTTTTTATTTTTTATCGAGTCAAAAACACCATAGTCCATCATTCCATTTCCTTCTGAGTAAGAAACAACCCTTTAAAATGAACGCAATAATTAGAATTTACTAGTAATTTTTGTTTTTAGGGGCCTTTCACCTACTAGCTCAGGCTAGAATTGTGGGATAGGAAGTGTAAACTTCCCATAAGTTTTAAAATTCAGATGTAGTGGACCTTTCTTTAGGTAAATCCTTGACTTTATCAATTGTATCTGGGAAGCTCCTCTCAAACGGGAGTCAAGCACGAGGCCGCGTGGAGGCATTGGACTGAGGAGATAACCCTCTGATTCCTTGTCGAAATGTAAATCAAGACTTTTATGCATCTGGGGATTCTTTCCTAGACAGAGTTTTGGGCTCAGCTACCCTGCCCATGCGTACGAGTCAAGCTTGCGACTGTCCCCCCAGACTATTGGTATAGCTAAGGTATCCTTTATTCTCTTGACATTTAGGGTTCATACCTAGGTAAACCAGAAGGCTATTTATGGTTCACCTTGGATGGGCTTGGAAGGTAACCCTTGTTTTAAGTGTAGGAGGGCGGTTGGGTGATTCCTCCACTTGTGCCTAAGAACCACTTCAAGGACGCCAAGTAATCGTTCTTCAACTTTCTTCAGGAAAGTACATCTTTCACCCTTGATTGATTGTTTGAGGCTTTAGGATTTTTATAGTGTATGCTCTGTGGTTTTGCCTTTGTTTAGTTGGCCTTAGGGTTTGATTTGTCAAATTTTCAATCGTGGAGGACCAACCTATTAGAAGGTCAAGAAGGTTGATAAACCTTCCTCCTCTCGTCACTTTGGAGCCTCCACCTCCACCCCAAAGGCGGAGATTGGACACGGACGATTCATTTGAACCAGTATGGATAAGTGAAGTTCTAGGTGAACCAAAACTTATAGCTAACCATTTTGATCTTGATACCCTTGACTGATTTAAACAATCCTGTGATCGTTCAGGTTAGACCTTTTGATTCACCTATTTTAGGTGTCCTTGTGGGTAGGATTATGTCTTCTGCAGGAGAAAGTTATTTTGTTTTCACCTCAGCTGTTCCGGTTGAAGGGGTACTACCTCCCTCGGTAAGTGCCCCTAGATCTAGTATACCTTCTACACCTTTGACTCTAGTGAGCCGGGTGGTTCAACCACTGGTTCACTCAAACCTAGTAGGTACTTCTGGTGACATGGTTACTGGGATCCCTAGTATACCTATTGTGCCTTCTTCCTTTCCATATACTACCCAGAGTGGTTTGGTAGGATCCTCAGTGTTCGTCCAAGGATTTCCTTGGAATGGGGGGCACATTCCCCCATTCACTCCATACGTAGGGCCATCACCTTCCTATGTAGGAGTGCAGTTTGGGAACAATACCTCTTATCGGAAAAGTTTCCAAACTCCAATTTCGGTTCCATGTACGAGCTCTCCCTTTTCGTTTTTTAGCAGAGGGATACCAGCTCCTATCTTTCAGTCCCTTGTTTCTATGGGGACAGCCCGAACTTCTTATACTGCACCTCCCACACACAATCTCGTGGCTTACGGATGGAATCCGTATTAGAGTAATCTACCCACTTTGCAACCGGTGGCAGGGGGAAACCCCACTTTTACCCATGGGCATTCGGGGGAAGGTCCCTCTAATCCCCAGGATGACACATTTACTACCCCAGTTCGACCCAAACTTCCATTCCTAGCAACCTTAAATTTGCCATATTTGTCAAAATTGATGAATGACCCGGTGACGCATGACCCCTTATGGCTGCCTGTTCCCACCAAATTGCCATCGAACATCCCTAATTTCAAGGGCAAAGTCGGTGAAGATCCTGGGGCTCATGCCACCACATTCCATTTATGGCGTTCTTTGAACTCGCTAAATGAAGATTCAGTTAGGTTGAGGCTGTTCCAGAGAACCTTAACAGGCACCATGACAAAATGGTATATTGAATTGCCTTCTACTGCTTTCAGTAGTTTCTGGGACTTGGCTAGTGCATTTCTTAGCCACTTTCAGCTTCCCATCCAATATTATTTTGGAATGGACTTGTTGTCTACCTTTAGGCAGAACAAGGCTACTCACATATCGGATCACATCCAAGAGTGGAGGAGGCAGAAGAGCCTTATAAAAGCCACTATCCCTCCTGAGTTCCTTCTAGAGTGGTTCCTTAAATCACTGTTACCCTACATATCTAAGGACGTATCCACCTTAGGAGTGACGAATGAAGAAGAAGCCATTCTCAGGGCCTAGCAACTGGATTTGATTTATTCACAATCTGGGATCTTGTATGAGATTATCCCTTAGGCACCAAGGCTTACGCACGATGTGAAGAAGCCTAAGCCTGGACCCCATGCCAATGGTGTGGTTGGGTTTGCTAAGTCTCCTAGCATAGAATATTTGGATAAGCAACTTCATCAGTTGTCCTTCAAGCAGTTTGTGGTGGAGGTAGCAAAGGCTGCCCCCTCCTCCTAGAGTGCAAATGTTTTTTCACAAACCTCTCAGAAGGGCAATCAGCATCCCGGTGGGAAGAAAAAGAAAGGAAAGAAGGGAGAGGGAAACCAAAACAAACAAAATCCCGTGAACAATGCTAATGGGGGAAAGAAAGAAAAGAAGAAGGTCAAGTTTCCATGTAAGTTGTACCATGAGGACCACCTTATTCACCTTTGTCCCCTTATGGATCAAGCCCAAAAGTTTCTTAAAGCTCAACAACCGGCTGTCTTGAAGGATCCTTTTCCCCAAGTACAGAACTCTGCTTCAGCTTCTAATGTAGCAGGAGGCACTCAGGGTGCCCCTGACCCAAACTATATCAACATGGTTCGATCTTTGACTTTGTTGTAGACAAGGAACAAAAATTATGAGAAAGAGACTCCTGAGAAGGGTAAAGCTGTAGTTGAAACTTCTAACCCTCTCACAATAGAGAAACCTGTTGAAACTATGCTGAAGATACCAAAAGGTGTCTTCAAGAAGACCTTGCATAACCCTAACGCTAGGGCTGCTTCAAACTACTCCGTGGTTGAAGATTTAGCTCAAACCCCGTGTGCATTGTCAGCTTTAGAGGTGTTACAGAGTTGTCCTTCCCAGCGGGACGTCCTCTTAGCAGCTTTAGGCAGCATGGACTCATCAAGTCCCATGGAGAAGTTTCATTTATCTGATGTCAAAATTCTCCTACCTTACCATGTATCCTTATCAATAGATGTCATCCATGGTGGAAAGACCATTGGAAGGGCAGTTGTTGACGAGGGTGCTTCTACATCTGTTATGTCCTTGACCTGTTAGAAAGCTCTTGTATCCCCAGAGTTGGTCCCATCAAACACTCTGCTTACTGCTTTTGATGGACGGTCCTTCCGTCTACATGGTATCATGCCAGCTTTTGAAATTAAGTTGGCAGGAAAAGTAGTTTCTGTTGAGGTAGAAGTGATTGATGCTCCTTTGGACTACAATCTGCTTCTGGGAAGGAACTAGAGTTATGGGATGTCCGTTATTGCATCGGTCGTTTTTCGTGTAGTGGTTTTTCCACATGAGGGGAAGTTGGTTACTATTGATCAACTTGATTATACTCGAAAAGGTCATTTAGAGTCTAATGAGTCCACTGTGCCATTGGTTGATCAGGTCAAACCTGCTGCACAGAGCTTGGGGGCTAGAATGTACACATCACTGATGGGCATGTTTGATCTTCCAGCCCCGGTTAATTATATTGGTTCTACTAGTGTGGGGAAGTCCATAGCTACATTTGTTGAGAGGAATGATCCTTGGGGTCTCCCATCCCCCCATGAACTGAAAGTTCCCTTATCGGCAGTGGAGGTAGCTTATCAAGCTATCACGCAAGCCACTATTGATTCCATTCCAGATCCTCTAACAGTCTCAGAAGATCTGGAAGAAGTCTATTTTCCTGCATGGGTGGAAAACTCTTTGCACTCTATAGATTATTTAGACATGATTTTACCTTTTGATGAAGCCATTTTGGAAGCCATGAGTGGACGTGGTAAGATTTGTGAGGATCTTCATCATCGTTCCTATTTTCTTCCAGAACTAAGCAAAATAGAAAATCAAGAGTTTTGGTTGAGACTGTCAGAAGATGTTGATATACGTATCAATCCCTTGCCTAGGGAAGGAATGTTTGCTGAGGGGAATATGGAAAATATTTCCGCCACCATACCTATTAACATCTTTGTGAACCCTGATGTCATGGAAAACATATATATAGGTGCAAATTTCTCTCCTGAAGAGATTGCCAACTATACTGCCTTGTTTAAGGAATTCCATGATATATTTTCCTGGTCATATGAGTAGATGCCAGGCATAGATCCATCGATTGTTGAACATGAAATCCGAACATATCCTGATGCCAAACCGTTTCGACAAAAATTAAGACCTGTTAACCCGTGCAAAGCGGCGGTTGTGAAGGAAGAAGTTGAAAAGATGTTAAAGGCTGGTTTTATCTATCCCATAGCTTTGACAGAATGGGTATCCAACCCTATTCCTGTTGATAAAAAGAAAGAGACTATCCGCGTCTGTACAGACTTTAGAGACCTCAATAAAGCCTGTCCTAAGGACAACTATCCCATGCCATTTATAAAACAGATTATAGATGCTTGTGTGGGAAGTGAGGTGTTTTTGTTTATGGATGGTTTCTATAGATACAATCAAATTCAAATAAAACTGGAAGACCAACATAAAACTACTTTCATTTGTCCTTGGGTACCTTTGCATACAAGAAAATGCCCTTTGGATTGAAAAATGTTGGGGAAACCTTTCAATGGGCTATGAACTTTTCTTTCCATGATATTAAAGCCATTATCGAACCATACCTTAAAGATTTGCCTACACATTCTCATAAGACGATTCAACATCCAGATCATTTACGGTTGATATTTGAGAGATGCAGATATTATAAAATCCACTTGAATCCCCACAAGTGTGTATTCTGTGTCGAGTCAGGAAGATTGTTCAGGTTCATTGTCTCTAGTAGAGGCATCTAGGTGGATCCATTGAAAGTTGAGGCCATTGTAAATCTGCCTCCTCCTTGTTTTATCAGGCAACTTCAAAGCCTGCAAGGAAAGTCTAATTTTCTTCAACGTTTTATTGTTAACTATGCCAAGATTACTAAGAGTTTCATGCACTTGCTCAAACAGGACACCTCATTTATATGGGATGAAACCGCACAACTTGCTTTCGAGGCATTGAAAAAAGCTTTGTTGTCGGCACCTTTATTACGTCCGCCAGATTATTCTAGGGATTTTATATTATATCTAGCTGCGTCTGAATCGACCATTGGGGTAGTATTAGTCCAGGAGGACGATAAGCTTGTAGAGCATGTCATTTATTATCTTAGCCATGCTTTGGCTGGACCTGAACTTATATACTCCCACATTGAGAAATTAGCCTTAGCAGCCGTTTATGTTGTTCATAGGTTACGTCACTACATTTTACTGAGGACCACCACAGTAGTGGCGGATGTGAATTTGTTCCAATATGTTTTATCCCGATGGATCGTTGAGGGAAAATTTAACAAATGGATAGTCATTCTCTAAGAGTTTGACTTGTATTTTCAGTCCGCTAAGTCTAAGAAGTCCTTAGTTTTTGCTGAACTTATAGTAGAATTTCCTACTGAAGAAGATGTAGTTGTTGAAGATGACTCATTCCTAGATGAGCACATATTCTTGATATCCACCTCTGATCCTTGGTATGGAGATATTCTTATATATATCCAGACTTTGAAGTACCCTGCAGCTTCCTCAAGGGAGGAACGACGTAAATTATGCCTTCATGTGAAGAACTACCTCATTATAGGAGATACCTTATATCGACAAGGGGTAGATTTCGTCTTGCGTCGTTGCCTTGCCCATGAAGAAGCGGATATTGTCCTAAATGATTCCCATAGTGGAGATTGTGGGGGTCATTTATCTAGGTTAGCAATGGCCCAGAAGATATTACATGCTGGTTATTTTTGGCCCGCGATCTTTAAAGATTGTGTGGAAGCAGTGAAGAGCTGTCATCCGTGTCAGCTTTACACCAGGAAAATGTGGTCACATCTTGCTCCATTATTTCCTATTGTCTCGGTAGGTCCCTTCATGAAATGGGGGATTGATTACATGACATGCAACCAAACCTCGGCTGGGGGGCATAAATACATCATTGTCGCTGTTGACTATTTTACGAAATGGGCAGAGGCAATGCTTACTTTTAAAGCCAACGGGGAAACAATAGCTTTCTTTGTATTCAATAAGATTATAGCACGATTTGGTATACCCAAAGTGATTGTCACTGACCATGGTAGTCATTTTCAAAATAACATGATGACAAAAATGACTACTATGATCGGATTCAGACAAGAACATTCATCTTCGTACTATCCGCAAGCAAACGGTCAGGTTGAGGCTGTCAACAAAACTTTAAAAACTATTCTTAAACATACAATTGACACAACTCGTTCTAACTGGCACATCATGATATATCCTGCTCTTTGGTCCTATTGAACCAATGTAAAAACTGCTACGGGTTTCTCCCCTTTCCAACTCGTTCATTGAGTGGAAGCAGTTACTCCGATTGAGTGTGAAATTCTGTCTTTAAATATAGCTATTCATGTGTTACCTGATACAATGGAGCTTGAGGAATGTCTGGTACATTTAGAACACTTGGATGAATAGTGTAGAGATGCGCTGACTGCTAATCAAGCTCATAAAAATAGGGTCAAAACTTAGTGTTATCTCTAGGGTTGTTCCTAGTGTGTCTTTTCAAATTTTGGATTTGCATTGGTTTTTCTTGTTTTAAATTTCATTTTGTTTTGTGTTTTATTATTGATTGTTAGCCCTTATGTTTCCCTTAGGTACCTTAAATCATTAAAAGTTCTATTCAGTAACTAAAAACCTATGTATGTGCAAAGGATTATGTTTTACATGGCAGATTTTTACAAACTGGCAGCATATTCCCAAACTGGCAGCTTATGGAGAGCGTGCAACATATGGAGTTTTGATGGTATAATAAACATATGGTGTGTTTTGGAAAGGTTTATGATTTATATTGTGATTTTTTTTTTATTGATATAATCCTTGATCATAGTATTGAACATATGCTTTGAGCATGAACTTTCGGCATTCTTATGTCTTAATGATCTTTACCATGAAATGATGAGTCAGTACGGTGGCATAATAAAAGGATACAGGCGGTGTCTTTTCACATATGCAGCCATTCATGCAATGAATGCTGATGGGTTATCGTGGCAAAAAACAGCTAAACACTCAGTTTTCCCCAATTCATGTTTCATTTGGCTGCTGAAAAGAAGTATGAGAGCGCTGGTTTTTTTCACAGTTCACCTGCACGAGTTGTGTTATATCATTTTCAGGATATTTTCTTTTGTGTTCGAACCCTAGAGTTTGCAGGGTTAGCATTGGTGTATATCCAGTTGTTTATTTGCATTTGCAGCAGTGTTGGGTTCAGTTCACAGCGTGAAGACTCGATAGCTCTATAAAATCTCCTGTGTAGAATATACATTCGGAGGGTTTTCTGATTGACAGAGTTTCCTGGGTAAGAGTATTATTATGTAAATATTCAGAAAATCAGGCTCGTTTTGTGAAGCCCTAGAGCGTGTAATTGCAGGTTTGTATGTATGGTATATCTTCTCACATGCATTTTCAGTTTCAAAATGGTATTGCTTCAGCATGCTGCAATAATATGAAATACTCTGTTTTTGATAATACTCTGTCAAGGTTTCATAGGGTTTGCAAGGATAAGACTTATCACCAGTTTTGATTCAAAAATGACACCAGAGTTATCACTTTGCTAGTTTTTAAAGTTTTGCTTTCAGCACAGGAAGAGCTATATTCAGATTCCAGGTTTTAAGCACAGAGCCTTATGAAGCAAGTTGCTTCTGTTGGTTGAAACATAAAGTTCCATTTCTCTACACAGGTTAGATTGAAATCGTTCTAGGGTTTCAAGATGTCAAGAGAGATTGAAGATGATGAGCCTGAGCTGATTGAAAAGAAAAGAGCAGGAGGTTTTATATGCAGACTGGAGCCTAGTAATACTCAGTGGATTAAACAATTTCCACAATCTGCAAAATTGATTCAAAGATCAGGCTGGTTTAATTTTTGTGACAGATTACAGGGGTATCACTCTCAGTTAACAATGGCCTTTATTGAAAATTATGATGAGGGTAGAGTCCAGTTGCAGAGTTTGACTATAAGAGTGAATGAAAACTCCATTGCTGAAGCAATTAATGTGCCAGCAGAAGGTGAAAAATGGTTCAAGCAAAAGGAATGCAAAGAAGACTTCAGTGAATTTCTAGTCCTTGGAAATGAAAAGCTTGATTGGAAGAATGGTGTGCATGTTAACAGGATGAAGCCAGCATGGAGAGTACCCTTAGAAGTTGTTCAGAACTACATTACCTGCGATGGAAGGTATGATCGAGTGTTAAAGTGTCATTTGAAGATTTTACTGCATATTCATGGTGTTATACAGCTAAATCTCCCTTTCTACCTTCTTAAAAGTCTTCAAAAGATGGTTTTAAAGGTACAAAAATACCCATCACATACAGCTAGATCAATCTATCATCAAGGATTGATCAAGATGTTGGTTTTAACCCAGTTGGAAAAACAGGGAAGGTCATGGAGTTCTTTATTGACAGAACTTGGTTTTAGTGAAAACCCTAAGGAAAAGGGAAAAAAGATGATGGAAGATGCTCATCAACATATAACAAACCCTGCAGAAACAAACCAGAATGATAATGATAAAGCAATAAATGTTGTTAATGAGCCTATAAACCCTGAAACACCCTGCATACAGGAGGGTTCTGAAAAGCTATGTGATATTTTTAAAAGTATTACATCCAAAAAGATAGTCTGCAAACAGTTGTTTAAGGCAGATAAACCCAGGACTAGAATGAGGGAAAAATTGCAGAAAGATGAAGAAGGAATAACACAGGCAGTTGTCAAAGAAGTGATGATTATAGAGGATGCAGCTAGTGAAGGTACAATAAATACAATGGAAGACAAACATTCTGAAAACATGGAAGAATTCATTGACATACAGGGAGTAGAAGGTGCAATACCTGAAAGATTTTGTACAGGTGAACACAATAAACTTGAGGAGGGTTCAAAACTACAAAGTATGTCGGAAGAAAAGGATGATATGAAAGAAGA
>LPNX010166151.1:0-27943 GCA_001517045.1 Pseudotsuga menziesii
TCTACTTTAACATCATCATCATGAAAAAATCTCATTGTTATCGTCATCCTCATCCTTATCCTCCTCGTCATCATCATCACCATCAAAATCATCATCATCATCGTCGTCATCATCATCCTCATCCTCATCCTCATCCTTATTTCCATTATTGTCATCTTCATCATCATCATTATCATCCTCATCTTCATCGTCATCCTTATTGTCATCATCATCGTCGTCATCATCATCATCACCATCATCATCACCATCATCATCACCATGTAATGCTCGCATTGTTATCATTATCCTCATCCTACTCATCCTCCTCCTCCTCCTCCTATCGTTATCATCATCATCGTCATCATCGTCATCATCATCCTCATCCTCATCCTCATTTCCATCATCATCATCATCATCATCATCATCATCATCATCATCATCATCATCGTTATCATCATCCTCATTGTCATCATCCTCATTGTCATCAACATCATCATCATCATCACCACCACCATCATTATCATCACAATCACCATCATCAACTCGGTACTGAAATGCTCTCGTTGTTATCGTCATCCTCATCCTCATCCTCCTCGTCATCATCATCATTGTCATCATCATCATCGTCGTCATCATCATCATCATCCTCATCATCCTCATCCTCATCCTCATCCTCATCCTCATACTCATTGCCATTATTGTCATCATTATCATCATCATAATCATCCTCATCCTCCTCCTCATCGTCATCATCATCATCATCATTGTCATCATCATCATCACCATCACTATCATCAACATCGTCACCGTCATCATCATCATCACCATCATCATCATCGCCATCATCATCATCATTTCCATCATCATCATCACTATCATCATCATCCTCGTCGTCATCATCATCATCATCCAATGCTCTTGTTGTTATCATCATCCTAATCCTCATCCTCCTCGTCATCATCATCGTCATCATCATCATCCTCATCCTCATCCTCATCCTCATCCTCATTGTCATCATCATTCTCGTCGTCATCATCATCAACATGAAATGCTCTCGTTGTTATCCTCATCCTCAGACTCCTCCTCATCATCATCGTCATCATCATAATTATCATCATCGTCATCGTCATCCTCATCCTCATCCTCATTACCATTATTGTCATCGTCATCCTCATCCTCATCATCATCATCATCCTCATTGTCATCATCATCATCATCATCAACTTCATCATCATCATCATTATCATCATCAACATCAATACGATCACCATAACCATCATCAGCATTGTCACCATCATCATCATCATCACCATCATCATCGTCTTCATCATCATCGTCACCATCATCATCACCATCATCATCGTCTTCATCATCATCGTCACCATCATCATCATCATCATCATCACCACTATCATCATCATCATCGTCATTGTCGTCATCGTCATCATTATCGTCATCATCATCATTATCATCATCGTCATCATCGTCATCGTCACCGTCCTCATCATCTGCATCTTCGTCATTATCATCATCATCGTCATCATCGTTTGCACTAATATTTCTAGCTATTCCTACAAAATACATGAACACTACCTAGGTCATTCACCTTTTTATGCTATATTAAAAAAAATAACATAATAAAAAAATTAAGAAAAAAACATTAATAAAAACAATAAAAAAAACAATAAAAAACTTAACAAAACAATATAATAAAATAACTTAATCTAAAACAATAAAAAACAAACAAAAAATATATTAAAACAATGCATAACAAATAAAATTTTGATTACACCACATTCGACACGAGCTCTCCACAACAAACCAGCTCCCAGCTCCTTTGTCAGGCTTCAACTCTGCAACAAACCAACTCCTTCGCATCCATTTCTGAAGAATTTTCTACGGAGACATGACAAAGAGCTGGACGAGGGCATTATTTGCAAGAGTAGAGATACCCATTTCAATTGGATTCCCACGATTAGGAGAGGTGCTTTGCAATATCGATATTCAACCCCTAAACAATTTAAATCTGACACAGAGGATCTCGAGAAGGCAAAGATGTCCTCGGTATGTTTGCGACTTATATGTTTAATGCATACGCCTCATTGAGATTGATTTGTCTTGGATTGTCTATGTAATCATACATTTGACTGACGATGACTTTGTGTATGCCGTTGTTTTGGATATGCTCATTACCCATTGATCGAGGTTCAATCTTAGGTTAAATAAATGGATTAGGTTCACATTAGGTTACCCTTACAAGAGAGAACAAGTAATGCTCGAGACCATGGTTCAGGTGATAAAACCTTGAATTGTTGGCAGTACTTGAATCAAATGAAAAGCATGCTATTTGTATTTGTTTCTCCTTCTCCTAGTAATCCCAACACCGCCTAGTTTTTTTCGCCCAACGAGAAGTAGCAGCCCAACTATTCTAGGTAATGACTCTTGGATATGGTCAACATAATGATGGGGAAGGTCTGCTTGAGGTGTATGTACGTTGTCATTCGTTTGTCTATGGGACTTCCCATTTTGAAGAATAACTTGAATTTAATAGATAGGTTATCATATCTGCTTGTTTGGTAGATCCCATAGTGTGTCACCATTTTCCTAGGTCTTTAATTCTTAGCGTACTATTAGGGTATTAAAGGTCTTTATTTCTAGGGGTTTTAGGTTATTAGGTGTTCTCTGTTGGGAATTTAGTAATCATGTTTGCATACATCACAATGAGAACAATATCTTTCCCCTCTCCAAAACTGTCTTTGATCTAGGTAAATAGTTGTTCATCGAAAGGGAGCCTGATATCATCCTTTGTGTTTCCATTATTATCCAAAAGACTCACAAATCCATCCCCAAATTTTTCAATCAAATGAAAATCAGTGTGATTAACATGAGGGACGTCACAATTATGAGAAGATGAGACAATATCTTCAATATTTTTCCCATTAAAAATATTACGTGCAACAAAATGACACTTTGCATGACCATGTTTTCTAATCTTTGCAGTGGATACTTCAACCACCTTGTAGGGCCTACCCTTGACAATGATGTATCCATTTTTACTAATGGTAGCTGCTTGTTGCTGATAGGTTTTGGAAGCTCTCGACAAAAAGAGTCATGTCCTTTTACTACCATGTAGCCTACATTCTTAAATGGAATTCCCTATTGCTAAGGTTTAACACACTAAGGATGGTTGTTATGCCTTAGATTATGGTGTAAGGATAAGAGCTAGAGTCATCACCCTTAAAGACTATTTGGACAAACTAATCATATGGTTAGATGCACAGATCAACATCCAGTTTGAGTAGCAAATATTATACATCTTAGTCAAATTGTGCCATATCCAGGGTGGATTTTTTACTTCACCAAAATAATGAACCAATGATACCAGATGATATAAGACATCTAATTAAGCACAACAAAACTAGTTTCACCTTCAGATTCAACATCCTCTTACCTAGGCATGGATTTTACTGAACTGAGCAAAACCGTCTGAAACCCCATCTTGGAAGACCTATAACTTTGCCTTCAAGCACTCTTTAGGAAAACTGAGACCATGGTTAGATAAACGTTTCAACAAGCTATAGCTTGATACTCACATATATTTTTATCATTAACCTATGAGATATGGTAGGCATTTTCTTAGGGAAACTTAGACTAATTTATGTTCTTTCTAATGAATTTTTCATTGTAGTCCCTAAGTTGATTATGTTCACCTTAATGGATAAGAATCAACTTAATCCTATCTTCTTGATCTAAGAGTCCCATTTATGATAAGTTGTCCGTTCATGTTATGAATGCTCATTGACGTTAATTGCAACTCGACTGTTGTTATTTATCGTTAATTGCAGGGACAACAGAATGCAACTAATGACTAGTGGTAAATCCAATGACTCTGGTTATTTATATTTTAATAGTTATATACATTAAATTATTATATATACTAAATAAGATTACATGCAAGTAGTGATTATCATACTTATGGTTAATATAAGTTTAAATGATTGTTTACCTCATTAAATATTCATGACAAAGATTAAATCATTGGGTGCAGGTCTCTCAGTCCAAAGCAAGAATATTTGTGTGAGTGGTGAATTACAGTGTATGTCATGATATGTTCTCGCAGTGTACAATGTGTGGTTGTGTGATATTGTATGCATTTTTTACCATACTGTGAGGCAAACAATTTTGTTCACCGTGAGAACATATCGCCACATACCTTATTAGTAAGTTAACTGTTCGAAGATGTATTATATCATGGCTTCTTGCAACTAACAACTAGTGCTAAATCCAATGAAAATAATATTACATGCAATCATATTTCTGTTAGAACAATATTTCTAAATAATTACAATGACTATCACTGAGACTGGTTTTATTTGTTTTCAAGTTTAGTCAATGAGATGGCATGAAGGAGAAATTTTAAAAAAATGAAGACACTTCAATCTTTTCATATTTATTTTATGTGTACTTCACTTTTGCTGCATCTTCATACTAACCTCCTTCTATTTGTTTCAGTGTTGCCAAGATGCATGCAATATCTACTTCAATAATGAACATTGTCTCAAATTCTTTAGTGCAAAAGATGCCAAGTGCATGATTACTCACAATTATGAAACTCTACATGGCATGAATGGTGATACAATTTTCTAGCAAGGACGTCTTGTATAGCCCTAAGTTGGGTAGGGACCCCTACCCATCAACTAATTTTTTTTTAAACTACTCTTCCTCGTCGCATTTCCAACAACATAAATTTTGTATTCGATGAGTCTGTCGTACACACGATGACAACTTCATCAAAGTTTTGTATTGTTTTATGTCGTTAAGTCATCGTATTTTCAACACTTAGTCCATTGCATTTCCGATGAAACTTCTATATTCAATGAGGCTTCCATACAACCGACGATAACTTCTTTGAATTTTTGTGTATTTTTATGGCATTAAGTCATCAGATTTTTGACAATTCATTGTTGGTTGACCGACCAATAGGGTGGAGTGTGTAGTCGATTAATCGACACCTACTCTGTCGCATTTTCGACGGCAACCCTAGAAATTAATGTCGGTTAATCGATGACATGTTTGTCAAAGAATAGACCGGTTATCGTTCAATTAACATGTCGGTCACGTAACTATTTGTTGTTGTATTTACGACGTATTGTTTGGATTTTCGGATATTCGACGCAATTCTACTTATGTTTTAAATAGTCCACCTTGTCGGATGTTTGACAGAGTCTTGTCGAAATTCAAACAAATATGTCGTTAGATTTTGGGTTCAAATTTACTTGTGCAAGGGTCCGTAAATTAAAACTTGACATATTGATGGGTAATTTAAAACTAGTAGCCCTTCTTTTGAAATGTTGTTATAAACTACACTCTTCTTGATTGGACTGGTAAAAATAGGATTTCAGTTTTTTTTGAAGTGCAATTTTGACTTTCCACTTCTGACAGGCTAAAACCCTCTGGAAGGGCTAGGACAAGTTCAAATTTGAACGTTGATTAGGACCGAGATTAACCTTGTGGTAAAGCTTGTCCTAAGTAAGAATCCTTTGATTCATGATTAACCAAAGAAACAATTTGCACTTGGGCATAGTAGACACTTTCCATAGCTTACTCCACCACCATCTCACCTCCTATTTACCCCGAGAGTTAAGTTCCAAATAACCCAAATTTGCTAAGTACTTTCACCCAACCCCATTAAAATCCTAACCAAATTTTTCCTCCTTGTCATGAATTCTAATGTATGGTCTCCGTAGCTCCCGAATGAACACAACCTAATGTTGAGCCCAATCTCTCACCAAATATTTCCACTCGAATCCAATCCACCCTTAACTCAGATGTCTGTAGACCCCATATCAACAAAGAGATTAAATGAACATCACTTTATATTATGTAAATGACAAACCATCACCTTCGAAAAATAAAATAAAATCAACACAACCCATAACAACATTGACCCAACCCTAATCAACTCTCCCGAGCCAATCTACCAAGCCTAATGCTTTCCAATTACCAGGAGGGCCAATTCCAAAGCCTTCCAATAGTTTGACACAATTAATATATTTTTATCTAGATATATAATCCATTCTAATATAAAAACCGATGCTATGTATTTTACCATTAGTATATGTCTCTACAGACTGTCCCTAGTTAGAACATTCCAAAGAGACTTGACCACCAAGGTTTTATTAAACAAGAAAATATTTTTAGACCCCTTGTAATATTATTAATATGATATCAGTAAACATAATTTTATTTTGCTAACAATTTCAATCATTGTGTATGGAGATGTACATACCCTATCTAGATTTAAACGTGTAACCTCAAGAGAAAACACATCTTCTTAACCATTAATCCCATTCAAGTTTTACTACTTTAAACCTAAGTCATAAAAGTATTAATAGACCATACAAAATAGTTACATAATAATAATTTTTATTAAGAAATTTCTTTTATATAAAGCAAAACAAAATACACACTCATATCTATATATAAATAAATCTCTCTTTATAAAAGAATATTTCTACATTGTTTAGGAGATTTTTTTTCATAAAGAAAAAAAACATCTTTTTATATTAGAACTGTGACATAAGTACACACATATAGAGATAAATTCTCTTTCAGTTTTCACCCACATTGACAGCTATTCATAACCATACTAGCTTAAATCATACATAAAATTCAAATTTTGGTAGTAATAAACCCTGGAACATACTATAGACATAGTTCTCTAAAAGTTCTAAGAACCAACTCAGAACAACATTGTAAACATTGTTGCCCAAAAAACACACTCAAAAATCTAATAATGGTGATATTTAAACTCTCAGATCACCCGATTTGATCACTATCCCATCTAGTAGCTCCTTGAAATAAATTCATCCAAGCTTATCATCAATGGCCTTTTTCGATAGTGAGTAAGCTTCACGATTGTATTCCCTGTAAATATGGTGAAAAGTTGTCCTAGAGAAGGAACTTAATAAGCTTCTGACTCTACTCAGCCAATGGGAGAGGTCCAAATAATAAATATGGTGCTTTTGATTGACCCAATCTACTATTACTTTGGAATCACCCAAAATATGATAAATATGCAGGTGCTTATATTGAGAAAACCAGAGAAGCCTCGATAAAGCTACCAATTCCACCTTAGTATTAGTTCAGAGGCCCACGACCATACTCAGTATGATACAATGGTTCAATTTCAGCTTGATCACCATCCCAACCCCACACACACATTTTTGTTCAGCCCCATGAAAGTAACTAGTCACAAAAGGCCTATCACAGAGAGGTGGTTGAGTCACTCTCATAGTATTGTTAATGGAGCTGCATCCAAAATCCTTTAATCTAGTCAGAATATTAATGCAGACCTATTCTACATCCAGTTGGATTCCCTGGAAAGTAGCCAAGTTACTAGCCCTCCAAATCTCCCATTTATTATCGAAAGGTATATCCATCAATAATGGAAACAAATCCTTCCATCTAAGAAGGTTATCCTCCAAAATAAATAGTTCCCACTTAAAGGATACCTACATTCTAAGTATAAGAGAACTCTAGACATCAATACAAAAAATTACACTCGCTAAAAAAATAGTCCACATTTTCAAAAGTTGCGCAACATAGAGTGCATCTTCCCGGCCCACTGATCCAATTTAGTGGATTGACAAACAATAATAACTAAACTACATATGATATAAATTTATAAATTCTTTTTTGTTGAAAACTTTAAAATATATGAGAAAAATAAATAAACTAAAAACTTAACAAAACAATATAATAAACAAAACTTAACAAAAAAAATAATAAAATAAATTAATATAAAGCAACAAAAAACAAACAAAAAATATATTAAAACAATGCATAATTTTTTTTTATTGCACCACATTCGACATGAACGAGTCTGCAACAAATCAACTCTCAACTCCTTCATCAGGATTCGAATATGCAACAAACCAGCTCCTTCACATCCATTTTTGAAGAATTTTCTACGGAGACATGACAAAGAGATGGAGGAGGGAATTATATGCAAGAGTATGGATACCCATTTCAATTGGACGCCCATGATCAGGAGAGGTGCTTTGAAATATCGATATTCAAGCCCTAAACAATTTAAATATGACATAGAGTATCTCGAGAAGGCAAATATGTCCTCGGTATGTTTGTGACTTATATGTTTAAATGCATGCACCTGATTGAGATTGCTTTTCCTTGGATTTCATGTGTAATCATGCATTTGATTGATGATGACTTTGTGTATGCTGTTGTTTTAGACATGTTCATTACCCATTGATTGAGGTTCAATCTTAGGTTAAATAAATGGATTAAGTTACCCTTCCATGAGCGAGCAAGTAATGCTCGAGACCGTGGTTCAGGTGATAAAACCTTGGCTTGCTGGTAGTACTTGAATCAAATGAGGTGTATGTGGGATTTCATTCGTCTGTCTATGGGACTGCCCCTTTTGAAGAATACCTTAAATTTAATAAATAGGGTTGTGAGACCTGCTTGCTTGGCAGAGCCCATCATATGTCACCATTTTCTTAGGTCTTTAATGCTTAGGGTACTATAAGGGTATTAAAAGTCTTTATTGCTAGGGGTTTTAGGGTATTAGGTGTTCTCTGTTGGGAATTTAGTAATAACGTTTGCATACATCACAATGAGAACAAGATCTTTCCCCTCTTCAAAACCGTCTTTGATCTGGGTAAATAGATGTCCATCAAAAGGGAGCCTGATATCATCCTTTGTGTTTCCATTATTATTCAACAGACTCACAAATCCATCCCCATATTTGTCAATCAACTGAAAACAAGTGTGATTAACATGAGGGACATCACAATTATGAGAAGATAAGACAATATCTTCAAGCTTTTTCCCATTAAAAATATCACTTGCAACATAATGACACTTTGCATGCCCATGTTTTCTAGTCTTTGAAGTGGATACTTCAACCACCTTGCAGGGCCTACCCTTGACAATGATGTATCCATTTTTACTAATGGTAGTTGCTTTTTGCTGATAGGTTTTGGAAGCTCTCGATGAAATGAGTCATGTCCTTTTACTACCTTGTAGCTTACATTCTTAAATGACATTCATTATTGATAAGGTTTAACACAATAAGGATGGTTGTTATGCCTTAGATTATGGTGTAATGATAAGATCTAGAGTCATCTCCCTTATAGACTCTTTGGACAAACTAATCATATGGTTAGATGCACTGATCAACATCCAGTTTGAGCAGCAGATATTATACATCTTAGTCAAATTTTTCCATCTCCAGGGTTGATTTTTTACTTCACCAAAATAATGAATCAATGATATGAGATGATGTAAGACATCTAACTGAGCACAACAAAACTAGTTTCACCTTCAGACTCAACACCCTCTTACCTAGGTGTGCATTTTACTGAATTGAGCAAAACAACCCGAAACCCCATCTTGGAAGACCTATAGCTTTTCCTTCAAGCACTCTTTAGGAAAACTAAGACCATGGTTAGATAAATACTTCAACAAGCTATAGCCCGATACTCACATTAAATTTTTAGCATTAACCTATGAGATATGGTGGGCATTTTCTTAGGGAAACTTATACTAATCTATGTTCTTTCTAATGATTTTTTCATTATAGTCCCTAAGTTGGCTATGTTCGCCTTAATGGATAAGCATTAACTTAATCCTATCTTCTTGATGTAAGAGCCCCATTTATGATAAGTTGTTCATTCATGTTATGCATGCTCGTTGACGTTAATTGCAACCCGATCATTGTTATTTTTTGTTAATTACAAGGACACCAGAATGCAACTAATGATTAGTGGTAAATCCAATGACTCTAGTTATCTATATTTTAATAGTTATATACATAAAATTATTATATATACTAAATAAGATTACATGCAAGTAGTGATTATCGTACTTATGGCTAATATAAGTTTAAACGATTGTTTACCTCATTAAATATTCATGACAAAGATTAAATCATTAGGTGCAGGTCTCTTGGTCTAGAGCAAGAATATTTGTGTGAGTGGTGAACTACAGTGTATGTCGCGATATGTTCTCGCAGTGTACAGTGTTAGTGGCTATGTGATATTGTATGCAGTTTTACCATAATGTGAGGAAAACAATATTTTTCACTGTGAGAACACATCACCACATACATTATTAATAAGTTAACTTTTCAAAGATGTATTATATTGTGACTTCTTGCAACTAACGACTAGCGGTAAATGCAATGAAAATAATCTTACATGCAATCATATTTCCCTTAGAACAATATTTCTAAATAAGTACAATGACTATCACTAAGACGAGTTTGATTTGTTTTCAAGTATAGGAAATGAGATGACATGAAGGAGAAATTTTAAAAAAATGAAGATCACTTCAATCTTTTCATAGTTATTTTATGTGTACTTCACTTTTGCTGCATCTGCGTACTAACCTACTTCTATTTGTTGCAATGTTTCCAAGATGCATGCAATGTCTACATCAACAATGAATATTACCTCAAATTCCTCAGTTCAAAAGATGCAAAGTGCATGATTTCTCCCAATTATGAAACTCTACATGGCATGAACAGTGATACAATTTTCTAGCAAGGACGTCTTGTATAGCCCTAAGTTGGGAAGGGACCCCTACCCATTAACTAATTTGTTTTAAAAACTACTCAGCCTCGTCGCATTTCCAATGACATAACTTTTGTTTTCGACGAGGATGTCGTACAATCGATGACAATTTCATCGAAGTTTTATGTTGTTTTATGTTGTTAAGTTGTGGGATTTCTGACACTTAATCCATTGCATTTTCGATGGCATAACTTCTATATTCAACGAGGCTTCCATACAACCGATGGTAACTTCTTTGAATTGTTGTGTAATTTTATGTCGTTAATTCATCTGATTTTCGACGACTCGTTTTCAGTTGACTAACCACTAGGGTGGAGTATGTAGTCGATTAACCGACACCTAATATGTCGCATTTTCAACGACAACCCTGGATATTAACGTCAGTTAATCAATGCCATGTTTGTCGGAGAATTGACCGACTATCATTCGATTGACTTGTCGATCATGCAACTAATTGTTGTCATATTTACGACGTATTGCTGGGATTTTTGGATATCTAACGCAATTCTACTGATGTTTAAAAAATAGTCTACCTTATCGGATTTCTGACAGAGTCTTGTCAAAATTCAGACAAATATGTCATCAGATTTTGGGTTCAAATTTACTTGTGCAAGGGTCCATAAATTAAAATTTGA
Organism: Pseudotsuga menziesii; assembly: GCA_001517045.1. Taxonomy (NCBI): domain Eukaryota; kingdom Viridiplantae; phylum Streptophyta; class Pinopsida; order Pinales; family Pinaceae; genus Pseudotsuga; species Pseudotsuga menziesii. The sequence goes on from LPNX010166151.1 coordinate 11,213, forward strand.
CATATTGATGGGTAACTTAAAACTAGTAGCCCATCTTTTGAAATGTTGTTATAAACTACACTCTTCTTGATCGGACTGGTAAAAATAGGATTGCAGTGTTTTTTGAAGGGAATTTTGACTTTCCACTTCTAGGACAAGCTAAAACCCTATGGAAGGGCTAGGACAGTTTCAGATTTGAACGTTGATTGGGACCAAGATCACTCATAAATTAATGGTAAGGAAAGACTCTGTAAGAGATCAATGACACTGAAGCAAAATTACGGAAGTAGTTTGAATAAAATTGGAAAACCCGCAATCCGCAATCTGAATATTGACAATTAGGAAAGGATTCCGCAAAGCGATCAACGATTCACAAGAGTTGCGGAAAGATAATCTTGGAAGATGAATTTGATCTACGATCGACGATCAGGAGAGAGTCCGTATGAAATCGACGGCGCATAAGAAGTCTTGTGGCAATAAAATTACGGAAGAATTTTCAAGAAAAGTCGCAATACATTTTCGCAATCCCAAGTATCCGCAATCTGATCTAAGATCGACGGTGAGAAAATAGTCTGCATGGTATCGACGAAACAGAATAAATATTGCAGAAAGCAAATTACGAAAGCACTTTTAAGAAGTTTGGAAAACCCGTAATCTATAATCCGCATCTGATCTAAATGTCAACGACCATGGAAAAGTCTATAAGAAATCAACGGTGCGAAAAGTATCTTGCGGAAATCTAGTTGCGAAAAGGAAATTGTATTCCACATCTGATCTCATATCAAAGCTAAGGGAAGATACTGCAAGAAATCAATGGTGTGGAAAGTACCTCGCAGAAAGGAAATTGCAGAAGGATCTTTGGAGAAAAATCAGAATGTGTTTTCGCAATCAATAATCTGCAATCCAATCTCATATTGACGGATAAGAAATAGTATGAAATGGATCAATGGATCAGGTTAGTTGTGGAAAGGATTTGTTGCGGAAGGATTTTTGTTGCAGAAATATCATTGCGAAAAAAAAAAGGAAAATTCGGAAGAATTTATGGTGAAGAATTATCATTGTGGAGAGGTAATTCTAGTAATATTTTGTTGCAGAAAGGTATGACTAATAAACCTGAATAGAGTTAAAGAATTTTTAAAATGAATAATTGAGTTTTCATGAAGAGGCATCATCTAAGAATTAAAAGGTGCAATGGTGAAGAGATGCATTCACAGAAAACATGTTCGAGGGTATTTATAGACATAATGTTGAGGTAAAGAAGTCGTCTCTGTAGTCCATATCGTAACAGCAGATAAGAAGTGGAAGATATTAAAAACATGAAGAAGTATTTGTGACAGAGAGTGAAGAAAAACAAGATCTAGAAGTTAAATAAAAACATACTAGGGTGGTAGGGTGGCGCTATGGCAGGAAACGTGCATGCAGGGAGTCGTAGCCTCCTTCTAGTAGAAGTTGGTAAACCGAGTGTTGTAGCATCCTTTTAGTAGTAGATAATAAAACCAAAGAGTCGTAGACTACTTCTAGTAGCAACTGGTAAATAGGGCGTAGTAGCATCCTTTCAGTAGAAAGCTGATTAAACTAGGGCATCGTAAGTATCCTTCCAGTAGTTGCTGTTAAATAGGGTATAATACCATCCTTATCTGTAGAAGCAAGAATAAACTATTAGTAAATATAATTTTGCAATAATAGGAAGTATTGGTGGTTTACCCAATTGGGATTCCGCCATAAATTTTTGTTCTGTGTGTTCTTGTTGATCATGTGTGTTAATAAATAATTTAAAAGTGGTTTAAAATGTAATAAGTCATCAATAACTATTCCCCCCCCCTCAGTATTGTCCAATATTCCGACACTTTGTTGACCTATAACATAGCTTCTAAGGAAACCTTCTAGCCATTGATTCACCCTTTCGTTTTTTTCCATCACTTTAAGGATGATAGCTTCTACTAAGATCCAAAGTAGTTCCCACCAACTTGAACAATTCTTGCCAAAACATGCTTGTGAATTTTATATCCCTATTTTTCTGCAAATGCGGATGGTAGAGCAAAGAGATGTGCATACTTATTCATATATCAACCACAACAACAAAAAATTGTCCTTACCTTGAACCTTTTTCAAAGCGGTGATGAAATCCATTGATATGATTTCCTATTTTTGTTCGAGAATGGGAAAGGGATGAAATAAACTAAATGGTTGTGTGTGCTCCATATTTCTTTGTAGGCATGCAATACATCCTATAACATGCCCCAACACATCACTCTTGAGTCCTTTCCATGAGAACCTCTCTCTCACCCTCCTATATTCCTTCATGAAACCCGGATGGACTGCTAATGGACACTCATGGGAAACCTCTAGGATATTCTTTTTCAGATTTTACTTGGGCACTAAAAATACTCTATACTTATAGTATATGACATCATTGAGAATGTTGAATTCATCATCATGTACTAACCCATACAACACTTCACATGCAAATTTATCTTTGGAATATTTAATCACTAGTTGAGATTTCCAATCATTAGGAACATGCATCAAAGAGATAGTTGGCCTCCTAGAAAGTGCATCAGCCACTGCATTTATCTTACCCTTCTTATACTCAATATCAAAGTCATAGGATTATATCATACTTACCCATTTTTTTTCCTATCATTGAGCTCCTTTTGTGAAAAAAAGTGTTTCAAACTATTATGATCGGTCTTCACAATGAATTTTCCACCCAGTAGATATTATCTAAACTTGGACAAAGCATGCATGATGGCTCACATATCCTTATAGTATATGGAATGATGTCTCTCATGTAGCTGCAACTTTCTTCTCTCATAAGAAATGGGGTGCTTATTTTGCATGAAAACAACCCCAATAACTTCTCCTAAAGCATCACACTCCAACACAAATGGTTGAGTAAAATATGGAAGTGTTAGAACCAGGAAACTAATCATGACTTCCTTCATTTTCTTAAAGGATTTCTTAGCTTCCTTGGACCAACTAAATGCACCCTTCTTAGTGAGATAATTCAATGGAGAAGTGAACTTGGAGAATACTTTAACACAATTTCTTATAGTAAGTGCAAATGCCAATGAAACCCCTCAACTCAGTGAATTTCCTTGGGGTGGGCCAATCAAGGATGGCCTTGATCTTTTAAATATGAACCTTGAATCCCTCTTGTCCAATCTCATGACCAAGATAGAGAATATCAGTCATTCCAAACTCACATTTGGACAATTTGGAATAAAAGGATTGATCTGTTAGAATGGTTAGCACAATCTTCAAATGGTGTATATGCTCTTCCCAAAACTTGCTATAATTCAAAATATCATCAAAGAATACAAGAAAAAACTTATGCAATTGCTTACCAAACACCCTATTCATGTAAGATTGGAAAGTTTCAGGTGCGTTAGTCAACCCACAAGGCATGACTTAGAATTAAAAGTTCCCATAATGGCATTGAAAAGTTGTCTTGTGAATGTCCTCCTCATGCATCCTTATTTGGTGGTAACTAAAGCAAAGATCTATATTGGAGTACTTTTCTCCATGAAGTTCATCCATAAACTCATAAATAGTTGGAATAGGATATATTCTTGATGGTCTTCTTATTGAGGTCTCTATAATCAATGCACATGCGCAAGGTTCCACCTTTCTTCTTCATTAGGACCGCCGATGATGCAAATGGGCTTGAGTTCGGTCTAATGTGCCCCAAATAAAGCAACTCCTTGATGGATTTCTATATCTCATCCTTGAACCTATTTGGATTCTTTTAGGGATGGATATTATGGGTTTAATAACCAACTCCAATTCAATCCTATGCACAAATCTCCTGTCAGGTGGTATTCCATGTGGAAGCTCTTCAAACACCCTCTCATGCTTATGCAAGTGTCTCTAGATATCCTCATGATTATGAGCAATTTCAATGGTTGTGCCATAATAAGTGGTAAGACACTCAACATACCACTCAATGTCTCCATGCCTCATGATATATCTCATCTTATGTGAAGAGACCACTTGATTTGGATAAGTATGCATTCCCTTCTAATTCACCCGCTTCCCATTTGGACCCTTGAATCTCATTTCAATAACCTTGTAATTAATAGAATGCTATCGAATAGAGAACAACCATTGAACCCCCAATACCATGTTGGTATCATCCACATAAACCACATAGAAGTTATCAGTTAAGGTATAATCTTTTATGGTAACATGCAACCTTGGAATCCACCTAGTACAATCCATGGAGATATTTCTTGGAACGATGACAATGAAACCATCAAAGTTTTCTATGGGAATATTCCTTATTTACACCAAGTCTGAATCAATGAAGTTGTGCATAGAACCTCCATCAACCAAAATGGTGACTCTTTTCCCCTGTATCATTCCTTTGAATCTAATATTGTTGTCGTGGGGGACTCCTCCTGTGAGGACTGTAATATTACCACCCTCGGGTGGTGTCTTCTCTTCTTCTGCTGTCTCATAGCCTTCTTCTCTTCTTATTCAACTTATTCCTAGTTTTCACATACATATTCAAATCCACCCTCAGAGAGGACCTCAATGAAATAGGTGTTCCCTTTGGCACACTTGTTCCATAGAACTGGCATGGGTCCTAACAAGTGAAGCATAGCTTCTTCCTCCTTAACTCATATGTTTCCCTTAAAGTTCCATCCTTCCTTGGTGTGCCACCCATGGGATCCTTTTGGAAATATCTATGGTCGTTTGGTGCATATCTATAATCCTTGAATCTTGTGGGAACATTGAGTCTAGGAGTATATATGAAGCTAGGAAATGTACCCTATAGATCTCTAGTTCTATGCATGGCATTCTGTAAAGTGGTGGGTCCACCATATTTGGAAATTCCATTCAATGGATCGGTTAATCCTTCCAAGAAAATATGCAGAAACCTTTATTGAGATACCTCATGCACCCTTACTAAGAGCTTCAAAAACTCTTGAATGTAAGCTTCAGGGGACCCATTTTTCTTGAGTTATGTAAGCTCCCCAAAAAACTTGTGGGGGTCCCCCCTATCAAACCTCTAAAAGAATCTACCAGTGAACTCCTGAAATTTTTTCACATGCCTATGGAGCAAAGAGAACTTGCCATGATGCCACCAATTATGTGTGTCTCCCGCTAGGTGGAGGACAACCATCTTGACTTGGTATCCTGGTGCCAAGTGATTCAACTCGAAGAAAGTCTCAATCTTTTGGATCCATTCATTAGAATCCATACTTGGGGATCCATCAAATTCTGGAAGTGTGATCTTATTCATTTCATTCTATAGCTCTTGATTTGGGGTTGGTCCCCTGTATTCTCCTCTTGGTCTTATTGGATCATCATGATATTCTCAGAAGCCTATGTATTCAGCATTACCTTCACCACCTGAATCATGAAATAAACCATTGAAAGGTTCATCCAATGGAGCTTCACGTTCTTCTATGTAATCATAGGGTCTATTGTGAGGCCTTGCTCTTGAGAAAAGAATCTCACCATAAGGCTTCTTCCCTTCACGATGGGGACTATGGCTCTTCCATCTATTGTTTGAGTTCTGAAAACACCTGCAAGAAATTGGTAGGGGAAGTGGGCCCTAAGTCATCTTTCCAAACCTTTATCTGTTTTCCACTTCTTGGGATCCAGTAGAGATGGTCTTGAAATATATATTCTACCATCTTACATAAATCCCATATTGGAGTTCCATTTCTATCCTGGTCAATCTTATCCACGCATCTTCTTCTAGTACCATTCATATTTCTTTTTGAAGAATCTCCTTCCGCCAAGATTTTTTTCTAGATACAATTCTCCAAAGGATTTTGGCTCCCAATGCTAAATTCATTATATTTGGATCTCTTACTCCAACACCTCCTCATATTTTTGGCTTGCAAACTGTTTCCCAATTCACCAAGTGAAATTTTTTAGGTTACTTGATTTTCCTCCTTGCCATAAGAATCTTCTGATTTCTCTAGTGACATATTTCATTATTTTTTTAGGAGCTAAAGAGATCAAGCAGGCATATATAGGGTAAGCAGAGAGAATGGAGTTTATAAGAACTAGATTTCCAGCTGGATTAATCTGCCTTGTCCCCCAAGAGGTGATTTTATTTTTGATCTTGTTAACCAACCCTTTCCAGTCGACAGCCCTTTTTTCCCTTTGAAGATTGGGATCCCAAGGATTTGAAAGAATTACATGTTATGTTTCATTCGAACCCGAGGGTCCTTGATATCCTTGCTAAACTCCCAGGGGGCCAGTTCCATCCGTAAAATTTTGACTTAGTAGAATTCACTTTGCCGTTAGAGGCTTTTAGGAAGGTAGATAAGGCACAATTGAATTTCTCTGTAATGATAGAATACGCACCCCCAAGCAGAATGTTGTCGTTAGCAAACTGTGCATGACTGACATCTTTGAATCCTCTAGATATCTTCAATCCTTTTAAGTCGTTGAACTCTTTCAAATGATGACGCTTCCTGCTCATTGATTCAACCACCAAAAGGTAAAGGAAGGCGAACATAGGGAAACCTTGTTGAATACCCCTGGTAGCTTGGAAGAACTTAGTAGGTCTTCCATTCACTAACAGAGCGATCCAAGGACTATTGCTACAATCTTTGACCCATCTCACAAATATTTTGGAAAAAACAAATTTGGACATGATTTACTCTGTCAAATGCATTAGCCATGTCCAATTTAATATCCATACCCTGTATCTTTCTTTTCAATATGCTAGATTGGATAGCTTCTTGAACAATAATAATATTGTTGATTATCTGATTCCCAATTACAAAACCTCCTTGAAAGTTGGAGATGAGACGACCCATGATGCTTTTCATTCTAGTGGCCAAGATTTTTGAAAGGATCTCATACAAGGTATTGGATGAGTTTGTGGCCCCAGTGATCTTGTATTTTTTCCTTATCCAATTTAACATTCTTTTCAGGTATTCTTTTATAATGTCCCACACTACTCAATAGAAGTTTATGGTAAAACCGTCTGGTCTAGGTGCTTTATTAGCATGAAGGCACCATATTTCATTTCTATGTCATATTCCTTGACAGATATTGATAGCTCTCCATTCTCTAGATCGTTGATGAGTGAGGGTATTCCAGAAAGGAGGATGGCTTGTGCTTCCGGATCAGTCTCATCGTTGTCAAAATAGAGCTCTCGAAAATGATTGAAGGTGTGATCTTTTATTTCCTCCTACCCAACAATATTATTCCATTTTGATATTTCAGGCCCTTGATAGTATTGAAACTATGCCAAGCCTTGGTTTTCTTATGGAAATACTCTGTGTTTATATCTCCTCCTTTTAGCCACAGCTGCCTGGACTTTAATCTCCATACTTCTTCCTCCTGCCTTGCAGCGTTTAAGATTTTCATATTCATCTCCTTTTCTTGGCTAAAAAACATAGAAGTCACCTCGTCATTTTCCATACGGGAATGGAGAGTGGCAAGTTCAGTTTGAAATTTAATTTTGAGATGACTTGGATTCTTAAAAACAGCTTTGACCCAGCTCTTAAGAGCATACCACACAAAATCTGAGTTTTGATTCCCAAATAAAGCTGGGAGATCCGAAGCAATGAATGTTCCATGTGCTTTGAAATAAATAAATAAAATCATAATGCAACCAGATCATATTGAAGCGAAATGGAATGGTCCCAAGATTTACCGATGGGGATAAGGTCAAGGAGATAGGATTGTGATCAAAGACTGTTGAAGGGAGGGAAAGAGATATTGGGAGGAGATATTTTTGAAGGAAGGCAGAACTTACCATGGATATGTCCAATATTGTTGCAATATGACCTATTCTAGTTCTTATGTTGCTTCAGGTGTACTTCCCATTCTTTAAAGGAGTATCCATCAAGTCCAGATCTGAAATCAAATCCTCCATCTTCTCACCAAATGGATCCCTGATCTTTGTTCCTCCATTTTTCTCTGACTGTGACTTAGTGGTATTGAATTCCCCAACAATAATAAGGTATTTTCCTCACAGATCGTCTTTTAGCTTAGAAATATCTTCCCAAAAGATTATCTTGTCCCTATAATGCATTGGCCCATATACATTACATATGTATAGTGAATTTAAATCATCCTTTTCCTGGATTTCTACTAGGAACCAATGATGGCTTTCCCTAATTGATTTTATCGAAAATTTGCTTGAAATTAAGGTGGTTATTCCCCCAAACGCTCCTCTGGAGCTTATGGCTTTACCTTGGCAATTTTTCCAGAAGAGACATGAGAGTGCCATAGCCTCCATGGCCGACATTTTTGTCTCTTGGATTAGCAGTATGTCTGGCCTCTCAAAATTATTATGTCTCTTATTTCTTCTACTTTTCTGGAGCTTCCCAAACCCCTGTAGTTCCAAGAGATCAATTTCATTATTTGTTTAGTGATTGAGATCATGCTTAGGATCTACCATCCATTTTTGTTCCTCCTAGGTTTTTAGGAGATTGGAGAAGTTTTGTTTCCTCGATGTTTCGTTGTCTTCCCAGTTCTATCTCTCTTTCTGCTTTATGTTCTCTATGGTACCTTTGGGACTTTCTTCCTCTGGTGTTCGGTTACATAACTAGATCATGCAATTCCTGAGAACCTTGTGAAGGAGATTGTTTTTGGGAGAAACCCTGTGATATGACTTTGTTTTGTTTTACGATCTATGCCCAGGAACCCCCTGGTGTTGTGGACCCTTCAAGTGCTTGTTCAATCCTTTCATTTCTGGGAGACGGGGGAGGATTACTAGTAGATGTAGGGATCTCTTCTTCTTCTTATGTTTTTGCTGATATGGTTTTCGAGAATGGGATTTCTCCCTCTTCTGTATGCAATGCCTAAAACTGGTTTCTAGTCGAAGCTTCTTTTCCTTCTTGAGGCTTATCCTTGCTTATCTTTGGGTGCAACCCACTTTATAATGGGACTAGTGGAGGCAAATTTCTTCCCCTTTTTACTTGTTGCCATCCTTCCTCTTGATTTTTTTCTGGAATTTCTTGAGCTTCTTTTGGGAAATTTTTGACAAAATGACCATATTCATGGCACTTCTTACACTTAAAAGGTAGTTGTTTGTAATTTACCGTTTGCATGTGCTCCCATCCATCCATGTACATGTTTACAACTTCTGGAAGACCTTTTTCCAGATCTACTTCCACGCAGATCCTTGCACAGGAGAACAAAGGACCCTTTGATCTGCTTTTTCGATATAATTGCCAAGAGAGTTCCAGATTGCTTGTAGAGTTTCATCATTCCAACAATGCAAGGGGAGGTGGGGGAGACGAACCCAAACCGGAACCATTGATGGCACATCGTTTTCTGGATCAAAAGATAAACTCCAACGATTTAGATATAAACCACGAGGACCCATGAAGTAAGGTCCGCTCCTGAAGATGAGATATCTATCAACTTTGTTTTCAAACAAGAAGGTAAAAAACCCCTTTCCGCAGAAACAATGTTGTAGCCCCCCAGAGATCAAGGGCATCTAGTTCTTGTTTATCCATGTGCCTATAGTGTTTGGAGAGGGCCAAATTCCAGTAAACTAGCCTATTAGGCATTTCTCACTCAATGCAAGGGATCTCTAATTATGACTTTTACTTGAATTACAATTGCCAATATATTAAGTTTTAAATTAACTATTAGATACACCTATCAACTTAAATCCAATGATTGTACAATTATTAGTTTAACTTCAACTCTAATGGATAAATATTAGATAAACTACAATGATTCTACAACTATTAGCTTAACTTCAACTCTAATCGAGCCTAACTTCAACTATGAGCTTAACAACCATAAATTAAGTAGTTGTTATATTACCTTGACTATTAAATACAAGTAATTGACGCATTCTTTAGTAAGAAATCATTATTAATATGTCAAATATATACACGTATTTCAAACATATTAATCTTAGTAATATGGTTGTTGCCAGTAAAGAATTAATGTGTATTCTATAAAACTTCCAAAAAAATTTACTTTTACTCCATAATACTTCAAAAAGATATAATTAATTAAATCAAATATTTCATTATATTTCCAAAAGATATTATTAATTAAATAAAATATTTCATTATACTTCCAAAATATCATCAATTGAATAAAATATGTCATTATACTTCCAAAAGATATCATCAATTGAATAAAATATTTCATTATACTTCCAAAAGATATCATTAATTAAATAAAATATTTCACTTTAAATGATTATTTAAATATAATTTCACTTTAAAATATTTCACTTTAAAATATTTCACTTTAAATGATTATTTAAATATAATTTCACTTTAAAATATTTCACTTTAAAATATTTCACTTTAAATGATTATTTACGGGTACTTGTTCCGCAGTACCCGTAAAGAGTAAATGATTGCAGTTTCTTCATGTTATGCATGTCGTCCGGAAGATCCTCCACCACATCATCTTCCTCATCCACGTGGAATCTCAACCACAAGCGCCTCATCTCCACCCAACTTCCCATTGTACCCACTTTTATTCCCGACTTTATTCCTGCTTCGCTTCCTGCCTTTACATATACAGACAGCTCCATCAAATTCGCCAGATTTGCGAGATCTTTTAAACTGCAAACACCACTGCTGCCTTCCTCCATCTTCAATGTAATCCCGGTGTACCCCAATTTCAATTTGATCAATGAACTAAGATGAGAGATCTCGCGTGGAATCCCTGTTAACCTCAAGCATCCTTCCAAATCTAAATGCTTGAGATCTTTTAGCTCTCTGCAATTGGAAAGATGTAGAAATTGAAGCCGACCAAGTTTGCATATATCTTCAGCCAAATCCTTGATCGACGTGTTCCTGAGCGCAAGATACTCGAGCTGTGTGAGATGCCACATTGATCCTGGAAGCGATTCTATCTTGGTGCCGGACATATCCAAAACCCTCAGAGAAGTCAGATTCAGGAAAAAGCCATTTGGAACTTCAGTCAAACTTTCGTTTTGAGCTAACAACAAAGAGAGAAGATTGGGGCAGGTAAGATCTGTGGGCAGAAATGGAATAGCATTATTGCCGATTGCTATTCTCTTCGCATTCTCCATCCCTTTTTCAACAGGAAATTTTTGGAGATGTTGACTTGTCCGGAAGAAACACTTCTCTTCATTCTCGGCAATATAGATTGCCAAATCCCTCACAATATCATGAGCTTTTATCTGTCTCGTATACTCATCAGAAACATCCTCGAACAAGCAACGATCTACCAATAGCTTTACATACTCACGTCCTGTGTCCATTAAATAGCTTGTCTCTCTGCCTTGAACCAATCCTTCCCCAACCCACATTTCCACCAATGTCTCCACCTCAATGACTTGATCTTCCGGGAAGGCACCACAATATAGAAAACAGTTCTGGAAGTTAGAATCAGGCAAACGATTGTAACTCCATTTGAGCCTCTGATAGAGACCTTTGTCAATGCCACTGTAGTTTAGAAATACAGGATCTACAATTTTCATGTGAGATAAAGCACGATTCCACTCATCTACCGTAGTATTACCGATCATTGCTGCTGCCACAATCAGTCGAGCCACCTTTACACTCCTACAATCTCCAGCAATCAGTCGAGCCACATCCTCTATGCAATCAGACCTTTACACTCTCCAGCAATCAGTCGAGCCACATCCTCTATGCTTTTGGTGGGAGCACGACCATCTTTGAAAGCTTTTCTGCAGAACAACACCCACCCTTCTTCCTCGGATAAGGGTTCTATTTGTATAGAGTGGTCAGTCGTCCCCATTCTTCGAATCACATCTCTGCTGCGAGTAGAGATGATCACTCTGCTTCCTTTATCATTGCCGACTGGGATGCCCACTTCTTCGTCCAGATCGAGTGGACTCCACATGTCATCTAAAATCAATAGAAATTTCTTTTCCTTGAGACATCTAAACAGCTCCATCTTTCGCATCTCGGCACTAGAAGTACTCCCCAGGTCTAAATTTATTGCCTTGGCAATATCATTCTGCATGTTCAGAATGTTAAAGGTTTGAGAAACAGTAACCCAAATAACGGCTTGGAACACATTACCTGTCTTGTAGGTGTTGTAGACTGTTTTCAGCAATGATGTTTTGCCGATGCCTCCCAAGCCGTATATCCCGATTACCAGAAATTGACGATCTTCCATATTAACCCATGTGTGCACCATCTTCTCAGCATCTTGAATGCCCAACCCCACAAACCCCAACTCTCGGACTGGCTGCAGTAATGTCTCTGGACGTTGAGTTGTCGACGAAGCAATCTGTTGAGTATCGCGAAATACTTGAAAATCCCTTTGAAGATTGCTTAAGAGTTGGTCGAAATTCGTAGTCCAGTCTTTAATTTGTCTAGAGACTCTGGGCTTGCAGATGAAGCAATCTAAACACCGTTTCTGTGTTTGGGAGCGATCTATCACGCTTTCGGCATCTTCAAGCGATTGTTGGAGCCTTTGCAACCAATCAGTAACCATGTCCGGCGGACTTCTTTGGTCATGCTCAAATTGATTGCTAATATTTTGCAGGAGGCTCTTTGTACTGGTTAGCCTATCTTGCAGAAGCTGCCTGTTTTGATCCAAATGAAGAAGATCATCTATACGTCGGATGAGTGGAGCAATAACAACGCTGCTTATGGTGCTGCCTGCTACTCCAGTTAAAATGTCGGCCATGGATTTTACAACAGCAAACTAGAGCAACGCAGAGCAGAGATCAAATGCAAAATATGTAGAAAAAGATTTACAGATAGAGGAAGCAAAGTAAAGGCAGGAATACAAACAAGAAATATGCTAAAATGGCTCTATGAAATGAGAAGAAATAAATGATTCGATCAATGGAGTAGCAGCAACTTGCAAGGGCGGTTTCATTTTGTTGGCAGTGCAATCCAGCTGCATGATTGTGACGGAAAGAAGTAAAAGACGAATCCGGACAATGGGCGGAAAGCAGAAAAATTCGTTGGCAGTGCAATCCAGCTGCATGATTGTGACGGAAAGAAAAGAGGAGTGAGGAGTGGGGCAGTGGAGAAAGAGAAATTGAGAATCGGAACGTGTAAGGCAGCTGTATCGCAGAAAGTAATAAGAAAAAGACGAAAATAAGAATATTATATTCCAGCATTCCGGCCAGTCTGTCCATCTATTAAATTATTATTAATTTAATAATCCATTTCCAGATGTTACTAATTAAAAAAAGAAAAATTAAATGGTTACCATGGCAGGCTAGATATCAGGTGGAAAACTGAAGGATATCGCCTTTTAGATTACACATTATAACTTTTTATTAAGATTAATTAATTCTTTAAAACTTTGAAACTTTGAAACTGATGTTTGTATTTTTTTTTATGATGTGCTAGGCTAGTCACTTTGAAACTTTAGGATTTTCAATTATTTTTTTGGTCATCTTAAGTAATGATTTCAATTTTCAATGATGTTGGTTTTGTTAATTTTTTTTTATTTAGAATTTTTTTTGTTTTGAGATATTATTTGGTTTAAACTGCATCAACCATTTTACTAGATTTTAGGTGTATTTTTCAAGTAAATTGAACTCAAGATCATTATGTTAACCAGATCCATCCTCTAGTCCAATGAGTTAATTAAAATTGATATTAATATGATTTTTTATTATTATTAATTTTAGTTAAAGAATTTTACAAAATTTATTTATTTGTAAATTCTTGGTTTGTGTGTCCATAAAATGAAAACAATTTTTACTTAGAAATATTTTATTTTATAAGTTATGTTTTACATAATAACAATGCAAATTCTTAAGTGTAACCCAGCTATCCAACACTCAAATCCTATTGAGAAAGTTCAAAACCAAAATTGTCATGTTTTTAAAACATAAAACATGTTAGTTATTTATCAGTTTTAACTATTAAATACTAATAGTGTATCCATTGATCTCTGCAACATATTTTTTTCAGTGTGAATTATATGAAGTTCTGAGAAACAATAGAAGAATCATAATGCATATTTATTCATCACTAAGAAGCATGGAGAGGAGCATGAAAAATGGAGCCTCCTATTTTATCAAGAGAGATAAATAAATGTTCAGTGATAAGATAAAATAAAATTCAGACAAATGAATGTTGAAATATTCTTGCTAATAAAGTGATAGGTTGAAAATCTCCGCTACTACAAAATTGCACATGAACATGATTACCCACCTAAAATTGCACATGAACATGAATTGAGTTTTATATGAGTTAGTTTCCTTCACCAAAGTCATCTGAAGTTCTCTAACATGATTGAGTTTTATATGAGTTAGTTTCCTTCACCAAAGTCATCTGAAGTTCTCTAACATGTCAGTATTCAATGTGACAAGCTTAATGAAAACTTAATTTGGGAAGTCCTTGTTTATAATGCTGCAGGCCAAGACAGGAAATCAAGAGTTTGAAGCTTCATTAAAAACTCTCTGTGGTTGTGATACCGATATCTCCTGTGAAGTAGTTGAAGTCAAGGTTATAAAAAGATTTTGCTATAGCATCTGTATTCCGTGTTCTCGTTCAGTTCTAGTTTCTTGGACATATGCAAAAAGAACTCTGCATGGTGATTTGGATCTCTGAAATTGTGCTTTTTGTTGAAATTGTGTGACTTTTAATAGTAGATGTGCTTTTTGAATCTGCAATATCCTGATATAGGTGGAATGAAATGCAACAAGAGACCTTGGCTCAATCATGTGTGATCTGCATCTTAGACTAGGTTTCATCTTACAAGTCTCATTTTTCACAGAGTTCTGCTTGCTTGAAATAAGAAAATCTATCCTTCTCATCAGCAATGCTTTTCATATTGCATTAGCCTGGTCACTTATTTTTACTACATTCATTGTCTTCTCAATTAAACTTCTACATGTTCTAATGAGTAAAATTATAATTCCTTTAGGTGAAAAATAAATTATCTAGATCATCTGGAGCCTTTGGCCTTTTGAGTATTGAGGACAGAAGAAAATTGATACTTTTATTTTGGTTTTGCAGATCATTTAGAGGCCAGGGCATTGTTTTCAGAGGAATCAAAGAAAATAAACAATGCCATATCAACCAATGCTGGAGGAAGCTTGGGCAGTCCAGAAAGGAACATTCTCTTGATTCCTCCAAGAGCAGAAGTTTGAGCATTTTTCACTAGTTACAGACAACAGGGAAAAGGCACATTCTTTCAAGTCTGTATCTCTAGAAACAGTGGCACCAGAAATTGCCAATAACTCTGAAGGTAATTGCCATATTTCTAGGAAAAACGATTTGTATAATCACACAACATCTAATAAGGATGTGGAGCATAATGATGAGGATGCAAATGTAAATAATTACCTGCAAGCACAACCAGGTAAAAGTGATGCATCTGTACATTCTGCAACAGGGTTGTCTAATGAGGAGGATATTTCTTTTTGTGATCTGGAAGATGAGGATGATACACTAGTGCAAACGGATTCAGCGAATAATGGGTTCACCTCAATACAAGTTCCAGTCAATTAACAAATAATTATAATAAGTTGAAATGCAGACAAGCTGGAACAATAAACAATACATCTCCTTAATAAAATATGCAAATGATAACACTCCAAAGGTTTTAAGGTTCACTTTGCACAATTTCTCAAAACCTTATGGACCGAAGGCAATCCTGACTCTTGGTAGCGATGATGCTTGCAAGGGTAAATGAATACCTATGGTTTTGGCTAGAGATGTAATTATTGATAAATACTTTGTTTGCAATTGTTTCAATCATCTATTGATGGATTAGATGATAATGAATCGTGGCTGGTAGCTCATTGTATCATCTAAAGCAATATCATGGGTACTGATATTGTCTTCAATTGTGTCAATTCATGTATGATGGATTGATAGTGGTTAGTTTGGCTACTTATCATACAGTGTCAAGAGTGTTCACTAATACTGTGTTATTACCTTGAACTACCAAATGTATATATATACTGAAATATTTGCTTTTACTCTTCTTGATGTTCTTTTCTGTATTTGTGAAGTGCAGGAAATGTCTTCAAATTTGTACCATTTTTTCCAAACCATACAGCGCTATCATGTCTACTCCTTGAACAGGACTTTTGTTAATGTGAGAAGTTAGAACTATATAAACCGTCATCAAATGTTTGTTTTCCAAGCTGCTTTGACAACCTATGCTAGCACAATTATGAACTTTGGAACCACATGGACAACAAGTAATTCCAAATTATGACAACACATTGGCTTCTTTTCTTCATCAGATATATTTCTCCCGTGCAATGGCATGTTCACTGTATAATGTGATGTTAAACTGTTAATTTTCTGATTTTTCACTACATTGAAGTGCTCCATTTTTTTTGGTATTACTTGCAATCTCCCACTACCTCACTTTAATGTTACATTTTTTTTCCTCGCTTACCTGCTAACAACTACCTTATCGGCGTATTATTGCACCTTCCTTGGGGCAATTTCTAGTTATTATACAAGAAAAAGATATCTAAAATTCTAGACCTACAAGTGACGAAGTGGAAATAACACCTACAATCACATGAATGAATGGACAACGAACAAACATGAAGTCCATGTGTTAGGTAAGTGAATAATTGACGTTTGTAGCTCTTATCATATCAACTCAAGGGGATTTTGAAATGTGTTTGAGAACAAAACATAAGAGGTTATCATTCGTACTCACTTCAAGAAGGATAAATATCAAGGCTTGTTGTTAGATGGGACATCAACATTAATTCCTTGTCAATAAGAGTCAATAGTTGGTAACTTGACACCCTTGCTAATAATTGAGCATTGAATGATGAAATGACATCTACAATTATTTGTGCTCGAGTTTCTATGGATTCCCAGTTGGGTACAGGTTTTGGAGAAATTTGTGTGGCCA
>LPNX010166155.1:0-18134 GCA_001517045.1 Pseudotsuga menziesii
GATACAGGATTTCATCTAGTTGACATTGGTGGTGGTTTTTCAGAGTTGTTTGCTCGGAAGGATGAGACAGAGATAACAAATATAAGAAGAGCATCCTTTTTGCGTGCTTCAGTTCTCAATAATAATGTTAGGCCTAGGCTTGAGGTGATCATTGATGAAGAAAAGAAGGTAACCCACTCTTGTCTTATGGAGGATACAGAGACTGTAATTCTCAATACTAGCATGGCAAAGGTGAAACTGAAGGCGGAGAATGTAGATGTTTTCTATGCCCCTGTTTTCCAAAGTGGGGGTGTGTTTGACTTGAAACCTGGTGCTGAAAGCAATGATGAATATCTATGTCATGATGCAACAGGAGTGATTATCTGTTCAATTGGTTCACGGTACAAAAGTTACTTCTCAAACATAGCAAGGACATATATTATTGAACCTGCTGAGTTCCAGAAGAAAGCCTACAAAGTATTACTTAAAGCCCATGAAGGAGCAATCACCTCCCTACGACCAGGAAATACTGCGGCAATTGCTTATAAAGCTGCTGCTGAAGTTGTTCAGAAAGATGGTCCTGAATTTCTTCCTCATTTGACCAAGATTGCAGGAACTGGGATTGGCATAGAGTTCAGAGAAACAGGGTTGAACTTAAATGCCAAGAATGACAGGGTTCTGTTTCCTGGGATGGTCTTCAATGTTAGTCTTGGATTCCGAGATTTACGATTGCAATCCAATAATCCCAAAACACAGGTCTTCTCTCTTTTGCTTTCTGATACTGTTATTATGACATATAAAGGGCCAGAAATTGCTACTGGAATGTGCTCTAAATCTTTATTAAGTGTCCTATACTCAAATGATCATGAGGAAGAACCACATAATTTTCCAAAGCACAAAGCTGAGGCAAATGGAATGGAGCCCCGCATTACAAAGACAATTCTGAGGCCTGATAAGCAGGATGTGATAGAAGAGGTCCACAGACAGCATCAAGTTGGACTTGCTCGGAATAAGAATGATGAGACTGTAAGAAGGTTGGCTTCGGGTGGTCCTGGATCAAGTGATGGACAGGGTTGTTTTAAGGCTACTGATGAGTTGGTTGCGTACAGAAATGTGGAAGACATTCCTTTTTCAAGAGACTTGATGATTCATATTGATCACAAGAATGAGACAGTTTTACTACCAGTATATGGCTTAATGGTCCCATTTCATATTTCCACTATTAAAAGTGTTACAAGCCAAAAAGATGGTGGCATATCTTGTATTCGTGTTATTTTTAATCTACCTGGGGATGGGTTCAATGTTAATGATATCTATGTGAAAGAAATCTCTTTTCGTTCAAAAGATACAAGGCATGTTAACCAAGTGGTGCAGCTGGTTAAAGCTCTAAGGGGCCATGTTGCATCAAGAGAATCTATGAAACCTGAAAGAGTTATACCGGTGTCTCAAGAAAAGATGCAGCTTTCAAAAACAAAGCCTATCAGGTTGTCAGATATATTGATACGGCCTTCATTTGGTGGTAGAGGAAGAAAGATGACTGGAACATTAGAAGGTCATTCAATTAGTTTTCATTACTCAACCATGAAGCAGGAAGAGAGAGTAGAGATCATGTATAAGAATATTAAGCATGCATTCTTTCAGCAAGCAGAAAAGAAAACGATTACATTGATACATTTCCACCTTCACAACCACATTATGGTAGGAAACAATAAGACAAAAGATGTCCAATTTTATGCCAGAGTGAGTGGTGTTAGTGCTACATCAGGTAGTGGAAAGAGATCACTGTATCTTCCTGATGAAGTCGAGGTAGAACAGCAGGAGAGGGATAATAGAAGGAAATTAAAAGCAGATTTCTCTACATTTGTCACGGGAATGTCAGAGCAGTGGAAACACTCCCACTTAAAAGATCTGCAATTAGTGTTTGATGTACCTTTGATGAATCTTGCATTTCAAGGAGTTACTTACAAGGCCTGTACTACTATTGTTCCTACGGTCAACTGTTTGGTAGATTTACTAAACCCACCTTATTTGGTAATCACTTTAAGTGAAATTGAAATTGTGAATCTGGAGAGAGCACGTCTTGGTGAAAACTCTTTTGATATGGCCATTGTTTTCAAAGACTTGAGGTGGGAATTTTTTCTTATTGGTAACATTCCTTCAATAGCATTTGATGGTATCAGGGTATGGTTCAATTCTGTGAACATAAAGTATTATGAAAGCATAGCAAACTTGGAGTGGCAACCAATATTACAGACTATTATGGCTGACCCAGTACAGTTCAAGAAATATGGTGGTTGGGAGTTTTTGAACCTTGAATTTAGTGACTCAGACTCAGATAATTCAAAGGAGTTTGACACTGATGAATCTCAACCCTCTGAAATAGAGATGGAATCAGAGACAGATGAGGAAGACTCTGATAATGCATCTGTTGTAGATTCCGAGGAAGATGAAGATGAGGACAGAGATTTGGAAGAGGAAGAAGGCAGGGAACATGGGGATGGTTCAGACAGTGAAGAAAAGAACCTATACCATGAATTAAAATCTGCCGCAAAGTCTCAACTTCCTGGGATCAGATACTCATGTGGAATGCCTGTAAAGAGATTCAAAGTTAGATAAGATTTTGGTGAGCATTTTGAGGAATCTTAGAACAACTTTCCTTCCATGTTATATTGTCTTAATCAATGCTTGCTAGATTCAAACGTTACTTTAAACATGGTTAAATTTTAAAAGAAGTGCAGCTTTGCTTCTTGATTTCGCAAAGAATTGTTATGTAGTTGCTTTTGTAGCTCTCTATTTTGCATATTTGTCTGGGTGTTTTACAGAGTTCTAAATTACATCTTCTTCTTAGTTTTTGAATGGTTCAAGCGGAAGATTCATTCTTTACTGTTGTTACTATTTTAGCTTTGTTAATTCTTAACTGGTATTAGGAGTCATTCAAATCATAATCTGTTGCCCACACACTCTTTTCAGGCATTTCATTTTTCTCACTACTGATGTTCTGGTATTACTAATTAGGAAAGCTAGAATAAATCTAGGGTTTTAATATGAATTTAGTGATTTTTTATGAACAAAAAACTCTCCCTAGGTTTTAGAGCTTTCAGATAGACGAGGGCGGCCATGAATACACGGGTCCGGTAGGTCATAAGATAGTTTTTCATAACCACATAGATCCAAACCCCAACCAGCGCAACAGATATCAAAGACAGTGAAAAAAAGATTCGACAGAAGGGTTTCACCGGCCAAAAGACAATGCCCGGTGCCATCACCGCCCCCCTCAATATTATAAATAACTGTAGTTACATCCATTGAAACCACGATGTCACAGATACAATTGGCAAAGACCAGAGTAACTTTGGTTTGCATCGAGCTCTTTGAAAGTTTTGTTGAAGGGAAATGAATTCTACAAATCCTCAAATGTAAGGAGGGGTGTGATGAACTTACTCTTGAGTACACAGCAAATTTCTCCATGTTCCAGATCTTGCAAGACATGAAGCCAGACATCTCTGGCGCTCAGGAAGAACCCCATGGACTCCAAGTCGATATCATTCTCCTTGATGGCCTTGTACGAGGAATCCTTCACATAGATTTCCAGGAGGCCTCTGTGTGTGAACCCGAACTCCTTGAAGGGAATGATGAAATGGTAGCCGGATCGAATCTCTGAATGCCGGCTTTCAGCTGAACAAAAGGGAAAGAACCCCATCAAACATACCATGATTTCCATTGCAGAAACCCTTGAATTGGACTCCTTCCTGAAGATTTGAGATGAATATTTCATTGCCTTGCAGTCCATCCTGGTAATCACCAAAATGCCGTGCGGAGGGAAGAACATTTGGAAAAATGGCCATAGATTGAAAATCCTTGAACAGGGTCACCTTGGGCTTGAGGTTGAGTGAAATGTAAGATTCTACATTGGCACCCACCACTTCAAGTTGGCGCCAAAACCCAAATTGTGAAACTACACTAAGCTTGGTGATGAAGGCAGAAGTTTCAAGTTGGAAGGCTGAAGTTGACTGATGAATGAATAATGTTTCCAGGTTACAGGCTGATTCCATCCATCCGGTGGACTTGGCAGGTAGGGCATACTGTAATCTCTAGGCTTAAGCGGGCAGGGCAAAATAGAAAAAAGTAGTTGTAATTCGCTGCGTCCTATTTTTGTTCCTGTCCCTAGGTCTGGTTATATCATAAGTAAAAAGAGACTCCCCTATGGTAATCCGCCCAGTGGTTCCTGCCTGTTGTAGAGAGGGGGTAGCGGTAGGGAAGGCCCCCTATCTCTCATCTTTATAATAGAATGGGGCAAGCGAAAGGTATTATTTCAAAATGGAAAGCCTATATCAACTATGCTGCTATGGGGAAATCCTATTTTAGCTCCCTGGGACGAACTATTTACCATGTTTGCTTATTTGTTTAACTTGAATTATATCATATTTGTATTTATTTAACTTAATTTTTTTATATGTATTAATAGTATATAATAAAAAAGTACTTGTTATATTTTTTTAAAATTTTATATGTATTATTAGTACATAATAAAAAATACTCAGTAACATTTTTTTTAATTTATAATGTAAATAGTTTAATAATTAATATTATTTATAAATAAAATATTTAAAAACAAATGTATATAGGTATATTTGTATAGTTATTTTCAAATATATAAGTAATAGTGCCTTACCGCTAGGACATTGTCATAGTTAATTTACCATTAAGACATTGTCATAGTTAATTTGGTGTTAACAGTGGAGTTGTAACACGTGAGGCTCTACAATTTACTAAGTTCCAGGGGGTCTATGAATCCATTTGTAGTCTTAGAATTTAGAAAAATATACAACATTGTCAAAATTGTAATTTTTCATTGCCGAATTGATCCACAATTAAAAATGACCAAATAAATGACCAATTGTTATGTGGTCATTTTTTGTAGATACCCCGTGACCAATTTTGGTCATTTATCTTGGTATTTTTTAGTATAGTTTTATCATGTGACCAAAATTGGTCATTTATCTTGGTCTTTTTTAGTTAGCCCGCTTAAATTTATCAATTTTGGTCATTTATCCCTTGAAAAAAATTGTGGTGACCAAAATTTTTGGTCTCTTGGTCACTAATCTCTCATTTTGCACTAGTGTGCGGAAAATCCAGAAAGCTTAATTAGGAGAAGACGTGGTAAACAACAAGTAGGTACTTCTCAAGTTGAAAGTCCATCTTCTCAAAATCAAGAAGAATTTCTTAGCTTTCAAGATTTCGAGTTGGAAACAAATTTTGAAAAGTATCTTTTAAGGTCTAAGTCTGAGTCAAATTTGAATTAGATTGAAGTTAATCCAAATAGACTTTAGTCTTACTTGTTAGATTCACTTTGGCAAAATTTCCAAAATATTGTAAAGACAGAAGAAAGAAATCCTTTAATCCAAAATTCCCAGCCTCATCTTCCCATCATTGCCCAAAATCCTCATATTGTTCATAACCCTCCTAGACCTATGGCTACTAGATTTGCTCCATTGGCCTTACCTGCTGTGTGACATGACTTACCACATAATAATGCATGAAGAATTTCACTATTTGATGGGGAGGAAAAATTCACAACTAGGAAACACATGGATAGGTTTGATGATTTTATTGATCTGGAAGAAGTTGATTATGATGATGCCAACACGAGATTCTTTGCAAAAAAATTATCTAGGGAAGCTATGAGGTGGTTTAAGGACTTTCCTGCATGTTCTATTGATACCTTTGAATCCTTTCAAACTCTATTTCTATATAGTTTGGAAGACAAAAAGAGTCCTTTACAGGTTATTTCTCAGTATAATCATTTGAAGAAGGGAAATTTTGAGTCAGTTTATGAATTCTCTAGCATATTTATGAGGGATGACAATTCAATTCCAAGAGACATTAAACCCCTAGTAGGAGATGCTAAATTACATTATGCATATGCATTTGACAGTGATTTTTCCATGTTACTGAGAGAGAGGAAATATGCTAATATTCCTATGATGTTTAAATATTCTCTAGAGGTGGAAACTAACTTGATGTCTTCTAGGAAAATGAAATAGAGAGTGGAGGTAGATAGGAGAAAAACTAGAGAATAAAATCAACCTTCAACTTCTGCTTCAAGTGATGCAAAGTTTGATATAATGATAAAGACAATGGAGAGGTTGATGGACATATTTGGATTAGATAATATACCACCAAACAGAGAGAAACCTGAGCCACAAATTAGGAATCCAAAATTCAGAAGACCTCTTCCTCCCCATCAAATTAGGTAGAGAGACCAAAGGAATCCTAGAAATCCTGAAGACCAACAAATAAGACCTCCATTCCTAGATAATTATGTTGATGAGGAAGAAGGAAATGAACCAATGGATAATCCGATACATCATTTTGATGATTTGGAATTTGAGATTTATCTCACAGAAGAGGAGCATAATATTGTTTTCTAAAGAGGATGATTATAATACACTTGAGGTAGAATCATAGCAGTATCAAAAAGGATATCAAAATGCTAATGATGATTTCAAGAAAAAAATGAAATTGAGAAGTAGAGATGTGGTCATTAATAAAGGAAGGCTCGTTTCAAATAAAACTTCCAGTAGTCAACAAAATGACAAAAAAACAGAACGAAAATGAAAAGAAAATAAGCAACAAATACCAGTTGATGTTGATAGATCAATTTCTTCCTTCAATTTACAGTATGAATTGTCCAAAATAAATATTTCCATTCCGTTTAGTGAGTTTTTGAGGAAGAATGAGTATAGATAAAAGATAACTAGGATGGTAAAAAATGAGTGAGATTGACATTCAGACACCCTAGAGTTAAGAGATGATGCCCCAACAATAGCTCTTGGACATAGAAAAGTGAAATGTTTGGGGTTGATTAGAGACATGGTAGTAACTCTTGCATAGATCCCTTCCAAGAGTATTATTATGGATGCGGTGGTGGATTATATTCCCCCTAAATTTGGTATGCTATTATCAAGGTCATGGGATTCAAAACTTAAAGGAATTTTGCAAATGGACATGTATTATGCAACCATTCATTTATTTGGAAAACACAGAAGATTGTACAAGGAAAAAAGATTATCATATGTGGTCAATAGTCAAAATAAACCTAACAACCACCCCATATATGTTTTGGACACTGACCTGGGTTATTATATATTTTTCAATGATGCTCATGTTGAACCGAATTTTCCAATAGTCACTGAATTAAAAGAGGAAAAATAATTTTCTAAAAGGAAGGAAGCTTTAGAGCAGAAAAAAATGAGGAAGGATTGTGAACAATGTATTTTGATGGATCCATTAGTAAGGAAAGAGGCGGTGCTGATATTTGGATAAATTATCCAAATATATATTTCAAAGTATATTCATATAAATTGACATTTGAATGTACCAATAATGTAGCGCGGTATGAATATTTTCTATTAGGATTGAATGCATTAAAATATTTTAATGAAAAAAGAATATATGTTTTTGGATATTCTGAGTTAGTAGTAAACCAGGTGAATGATAGTTATCAAACAAAGAATCCTCAAATGAGATCTTACCGAAATGAAGTGTGGGATATGCTAGGAAATTTCTTTACCGAACACAAAATCAGAGTAATTCTCGGGATGCAAAATCAAGTGGATGATTCCCTAGACACTACTGCTAGAAATTTTAAAGCTCCCATCTATTCTAAGAAAAAATCTAAAATAGAGATTGTAAAAATACCTTGTATCCTCGATAACTCCAAATATTGGTAAGTATTTGAAGATGATCTATAGATAAAGAGATTTTTGGAGCTGTTAGATGAATTTGTGAATACACATATTGACGTAGAGAATCAAAATTCAGAAAATTTCCAGGACAATGTACAGTTTGAAGATGAAGATGCTAAACATAAAAAATTGAAGAAGATTATTGGAGGAAATGACATAATTTAGCTGAAAAGTAATTACATTCCTAAGGGTCTTATTCCTCCAGAGAAATTATTTGACCAAAATGATGTGGCTAAAAATCTAAAGTTTCATTCCAATGAAAATGATATTCAAGATCATAATATTGGGACTAAAGATTTTCCCAAGATAGTAAAAATGTCAAGAAACTTGTCTGTAGAAGAAAAGGAGAAATATATAAAACCGATGAATAAATACACTAATGTTTTGCATCTTGGATCTATGAGGATTTGAAATAATATGATACCTCCATCATACAACATACTATTCCTATCAGACCTAGAGAGAAACCTTTCAGACATAAATTAAGAAGAATAAAGCCAATGCTCTTTCCTTTGATTGAAAAATAAGGAAGTTATTTAATGTGAAAATCATTGCAACTCTCATATTTTCTAGGTGGGTATCTAACTTATTACCTATAAGAAAGACGAATGGAGAAATCAGATTATGTGTGAATTTCAAAAATTTAAATGAGGTGTCATTGAAAGATAACTATCAATTGCCTAAAATGGATCACATTCTGCAATAAGTTGTTGGAGATGAAAGAATTTCTACAATGGATGGATTTTCTAGATACAACTAGATCAAGGTTCTCCTTGAAGACCAAGAGAATACAAATTTCACTACACCACGAGGGACTTTCATGTATGCCAACATTCCTTTTGGATTAATGAATGCAAGAGCTACTTTCTAGAGATAAATGGACATAGATTTTGTGGAGGAGAAGGATGATTTTGTTCTAATTTATATGGATGATATCACAACTTATTCTAAATATGATAAGGATCATATAAAACATCTGGAAAAAGTATTCTTAAAGTGCAAGAGGTATGTTATTTCTCTCAACCCCAAAAAGTATAATTTTTCTATGAAAGAGGGAAAATTATTGTGCCATATTATTTCAAAGGATGGGATTAGAATTGACCTAGACAGAGTGAATTCTATTATGAATGTAGGGGAACCAAGGTGTAAGAAAGAGGTTCAATCATTTATTGGTTAGGTAAATTTTTTAAGAATGTTTATCCCTAGTTTTGTAGAGATATTGAGGAATGTTACAAATATGTTGAAAAATGAAAGTGAAATCAAATGGACAGTAGATGCCAAGCAATCTTTTAATGATATCAAAAAGGAAATCACAAAGGTCCCTGTTTTAGTGAGTCCTGATTTTTCTAAATACTTTCTGATTTTCTCTTATGCATCTGAACATACAATAGCTAGATTCTTTCTCCAGAAGAATCAACAAAATGCTGATCAAACAATTGTTTTCTTTAGCAAGGTGTTGAGATATGGGCAGTTAAAATATGACATATGAGAAACATGATTATTCCTCGATAAATTCTTTGAAATATTTCAGAGTCTATATTTTTCATTCCCACATTATAGCATGTTAACCCAAAAAATCCATCACTCAGTTCTACATGGCCTACACCACCCAAGGACACCCACACATGACCCTCATTTGACCCCATTTGACCCCCACATCCTCAAAATGCTTAAAAATGTGCAAAAGGGCTTAAAAACCCCTAAACATAGCCAAACTAGCTCTCATATGGGCTAAAACCTCCAAAAAGCGGTTAAAACCCCTCAAAGGAGATTAAGACCCCAAAAGAGATAAAAATTGAGTGAAAGGGGATAAAAGTCCAAAAAAGGGGCTAAAGCCCCAACCAGGGGCTTAAAACCCTAAAAGTCTTGAGAAAAGGTATAAATAGAGGGGTGTGGGTCACTCTTAAATAATTCTTTCTTTCCATATTTTTATGCTTCCAGAGTGAGTTCCTTGAGACCATTTTCCTCTCAAGCCATTCACTCTCCCCCTCATCCATCTCTCCATTGAGCCATAGCTCCCCCTTTCAAGAGAGGTGCTCCCCCAAGCTAGGGCACCATGGCCCATTTCAACTAGAAGGTATAATTGTTTTTCTATTTTTGTTTATGATTTGATAGATAGTTGTTTTCTAACAATATTGGTTTGCAGGTTCATTGCTTAACATCTTCTTGTAGGTTGCCATTGTTTACTTGCAGTTTTTTTTTGCTTTCCTAATAGTTGTATGCAGGGTCTTGGAGCGTAACCCATAACCTTGTGTGCAGAGGGGTTTTGTTTCTTTTCATTTATGTTCTTCATTTCTATTTCAGTCTATTTCCTTTCTATTTTCTTTGCATTCACCATCAGGAACCCTACCCTTTCGTCCTATAGAGCCATTCTTGCCCTGTAGTAAGGGAGAAATCCCTACTACAGAATTGGCGACCATACCGGGTCAATCCCACTGGATCCCTTGGTTTTGTTTATTATAATTTTCTTATTTAGGTTGATTTATATTTTTATTTCATTTTTTTTATTGTCTTGGCCATAGTACCAATGACTTTTGGCCGTTCTATGAGTTGCAAATCGCTCAACTGTGCAAAAACGACCGAACTGAATTTCTAAAAATTGACCTATGTTCGGGCTCATTTTCTGCCCAAACAGTTGATCCATTTGTGAATCTGCACACAATTAGGTGTAAAAGGTCCCATTTTCAAAATGGGTTTTCAACCGTTTGAGGTAATTCCTCACGGTTTGATCACAATCCACTTCACAAAAACATGTCCTTTAGAGGTGCATGACCCATTTTTGGGCTTGACTGTTTGCTTCTATTGGGACTGTCAGTGCAGCTCAGCCACCCTTGTCCATCAATTTGTGTTTATTTCTATTCAGTATTTGTTCTTTTTAGTTGCATCATGTGGAAATCAATGATAAATGAAATGTTTAATGGATTAATGAACATGATTAAAGCTTGATTAAAAACTACTGTAATTAAAATCAACATCTTGCCTAGCCCTTCCTCCTCTACCCAGTCATCACCCTTTGGGGTATTCTGGGATAATACAAAGGGTGAAGCTCATATAGTAATAGGCACTTCACCTATCATTTTTCAAAGACACTAAAAAATGGTGACTTGGAAAGTAGAGGGGGTAGAGAAGGAGGGATTCTTATGGCGCTCAGCGTCCTCCTTGTTGACTGACCTTGCATCTGGAGGGTGACCTGTTGATCTACGGATGGGATTAGTCCCATTATGTTGAGATCCCAACACCCTTTCCTGTTTGAAGAGAAATATAGGTGCAAGGTAGTTACCTAGTTAGGCTATCATAGTTCAGGTCACAAATGGTACATGTGTAAATTTCTGATTATCATTTACTGCTTACATTGACAATGTTCTGAACTTTGTGGAATATTCATAAACCATTTAAGAAACCACTAAGAACAATAGAAAGACAAAATTCATACACACAAACCATACCATATAAACCAACCCAACTTAGTTCATGACGTTGAGTGAGCCATTAAAATTTACAATTTACACTAAGTCAAACATTTGCAGCCTTTAAGGACATAAGTACCTGACTACCTTAACCATGGGAATTACTTGGGCCCTAGCCTATAAAATCATTGTGAGGAGTACCATGGGAACCCCAAAGTATCTAGCCACTGAGAGGAATTGCCAAGTGAAATGGGAAACAACCCCCACCGATTGACTAGCACTCCTATGAGGAAAAAGCTAAGAACTGTCTCCTGGTAGTCTTGGTGCCCGAGTGACCACCTAAAGCCAATAGGAAGCCATTAAAACTGGGGTCCAAAAATCATCACCATATTTCAACATTTTTGACATACAAATCAGACACGATTGATCCCCCACGTTCTTCCTCACGCCCAAGAGGTGAACCACCATAGTTCGGGTCATTAAACCAACATCACTGAGACCATTCTCAATGACCTTCTACACCATCAGAAGGCCACACAACCTCTGATTCAGACTTGCATACTGCACCATCTATCCCCATGGCTTATGCAAACTCGGATCCATTTTTTGGCTTAGTTTTTAGCAGTGGACCCATGTCCAAACCCCACACCACCACCAACACCTCTGCTGGTGGCCCCATCATGATCATGCAAACTATCATAAGCCAGCTACCACCACCCATACTGACCAGTCAAGTTGTCCCACCAGTAACACATGGGAGAACTGTGCCTTCCACTCACACTGTCCCACTTGGCATGCCTTGGGGTAGTGGCCCTTCCACTCACACAGTTCCATTTACCACACTTGGGGGCAGTGGCCCATGCACAACGGTGCCACAAATACCCCCAGTTATGCAGGTGCATCATGTCCCTGCAAACCCCATCACCACTGCTGCCCCATATCATATCAACCTTGGGTCAAGCCTTCCTTTCATGGCACGTCTCAACTTGCCTAACTTGGCTCGGTTAACAAATGATCCTATCCACCATCAAACATTTTGGCCTCCCATGCCAACCAAACTTTCCTCATACATTCCCATGTTTGAAGGGAAGGTAGTGGAGTGCCCCCAAAACCACATCATGATATTTCATTTATGGTGCTCATCAAACAACATCATAGATGATTCGATTAGAATCTTATTGTTCCAACGCACCCTCATAGGTGCTGCATCCAAATGGTACATTGAGCTACCACAAGCCAAGTACCTGAATTTCAATTCCTTGGCTTTCATGTTCCTGCAATATTTCCAACTCCCCGTTAGATACAATGAAGGGGTGGAGATCTTGTTATCTTGTCACCAAAATAATGTGACCCACATAACCGACCACATCCATGAGTGGCGGCGACGCCGTAGTTTGTGCAAGATTCAACTTGATGACAAGATCTTCTTGGATTGGTTCCTAAAAACCTTTTTACCACCTATAGCAAAGGACGTCACATCCGAACATCCCCAATCCAAAGAGGAGGCCATCTTGAAAGCCCAGCAATTTGATCTTATTTATGCACAGTCTGGATACCTTTACACTATCATTCCAGATGCTCCCTGCATAGGAGCCTCTTACCAAGATGCACCGGGGGTCTCCCATGCTGCAGATGGCATCATAGGTTCTGTCGCTCACCAACCACAGCACCATCCGACACCACCTGCAATACCACCACAACCAAGCAACACCCCTAGTGTTTCCTACCAAAACCAAACTCTGGACTATGCAAGAATGATGTGCCACAACTTCTTATGCACAACCCATGCCACCACAGTAGGCCCAAGCATTCGCTTGGCCAATACAACAATACACGGGATAAATGCCCACATTTGTGGCACTGGAACCCACCCAAGTTTACTATGCACTGCCGGTGCAAGCTATCCAACCCCTGTCCTAGCTCCACCTGCTCCATTGGGATAGGTGTTTGCACAACAAAACCGTCCCAACTAGCCATCCCCCAATAACCAACAAAGGAAAGACAGGAATAACTGTCCCCAGAACCAAGGAAACAATCAACTGCAAGGAGGCAGACAACAACCAAATCCTCCCAACAATGCCATGACAAACTGACCAGACCAAAATCCTCAACGACCAAATGCACCAAGACACAATGATCCGTTGCGTAAAAACCAACCATGCACATTATGCGAGGTCTATGGGAACTACACATTTGAGTGTCCCTTCATGGGTCGCGCTAAGCAAGCCATTAGGAATGAGGTTCACCATGCCACCAATACAACAGACCAAGCCCAACCCAATCCGACACCACTAGGACCTCCTCCTATGGTGCTCCAAAACCCATTACCAGTCCAAGGATTGGTGGCAAGTGTACCCCCTGCCCAACCCAATCCAAACACTTCGGGGGCACCTCCCAGGGTAGAAACAAGTGTCCACCACCTGCTAGCTATGACAAATGAAGAGGTAAATTTACAAACTAGATGAAATAAGTACAGAACCAACACCGAACCTGCTAACAAATCAACGGCATCTATGTCTAAAACAACCAATGCACCTCTTCAGTTACCCCCTTTCCTACACCCCCCCATACGCCGGGTTGCCAACAACGCCACAACTAGAGCTGCTGTGAGCTACAACATTGTGGATGATTTGGCCCAAACAACTACCACCGTGTCCTCTCTCGAGGTACTCAAAACCTTCCCAATGCAGTGGAAAGCCTTACTAGCTGCCCTTGGTGCCATGGACCCCTCTAACTCCAAGTTGATCACATTCGACACAGAGAATGGAGAATTGTGGATGCCATCAACGATTGCCTTCCAAATCCCGGTGTCTATCCGGAATTTGGTCATGCACCGGTGCATAGTGGATGAGGGGGCATCTATGTGCGTTATGTCTACCCTAGTCTGATAGAATCTTGGATCCCTAATTCTGCAACCATCATCTACTACTCTGCGGGATTATGATGGCCATCCCACTAAAGCCCAAGGAATCCTCCCCCATGTCCCCATCACATTAGCTGGGAAGATAGTACTGATTGACATAGAGGTTGTCAATGCTCAATTGGACTATAACCTTCTCCTTAGAAGAAGTTATATGTACACCATGAGAGCTATAGCATCAACTATTTTCCATCTCATGATGTTCCCCCACAAAGGGAAAATCGTGACAGTTGACCAATTGACTTATCACGATTCGCAAGGGATAAAACACCCGCCAACGTTATCCCTATGATCAACACCATTGATCCGCAAGGGCTGACCACACATGCCAATGTTATCCCTGCGGTCAACACCATGGTTGACAACCTACCAGCCTCCCCATTGTTGAATGTGGGCCCTAGGTTTTTTTTCGATACCACCATGATGACTTCTTTCCCCTTAGTGTCACCACCACTGACACCAAATGAGACTGTGGATTTGTACATGCTCTCATCGAGCATTACTGCACCCAAACAATAACCGCAGCCGCAACGACAACACCGTCAGCAACCGCAGCATCATCATCAGCAGCAGCATCATCCGTAGCCACAGCATCATCAGCAGTCGCAGCATTATGCGCAGCCTTCACCACAACCTCACCCCCACATGCAACCATTAGGGAGTTATCTAGGCTCCTCCCCAGTCCACACAATTCCCTTCCTCTTTCCCCTGCCTGGTGTCATGCCTGGTGTCATGAGAAAGCCAGTAATGGGCACCTTAAACTTACCCAACTTTACATTGGGAATTCTTGTATGGTATCTTGACCCACCGGCTCAACCACCAATTCCCCAGGTAGTATTAACCCCCATGTAACGCATTGTGGTTGAATCTCATCCTCCACCCGGCACATAAAAACCAACCACAGCACCCGCACTGCCCCACCCAAAAAGGGCAAGGGGCAAAAATGCGAAAGCTACCACTGAACCTCGATAGATCCCACCTTGCACCATCTGCGAAGAACAGGGCCATCCAACTCAAAACTGCCATGAGATTCCCATAATCCATATGCATTTGGATACCATGGATACAATGTAAAACCTCCCCATGGTTGAACTTCCAAGCAGGTCAATAGTGAGAAACAAGTCATTGAGAACAAACCATGCTTGTGCCCTCTATAGTTTGTATTGACACTATTCTCACCAATAATAAGACTTTTCCAAGTTTCGAATGGCTTTAGGCAACCTTCATCAACATTCCCTTGAATATGAGATCACCTTGATCGAAGAAGTTCACCCCCCATCTCCTTTTTCGGACACCATGTCCATTTACATGATGTCTAGTTCTACCGACCCTCTTGTCTACACCACCAACGATGGTCCATCGTACCTGTCTCTTCGTTGCTTCTGCAATGATGAGGAGATACTTGAAGCCTTAACCACCCTAGAATACCCATGGGACGACATGCACCATCGCTCATTCTCCTCCTCGAAGAATTTGTGTCGCAATTTGACCATTTTTTCATGGGAACCAAATATTTCATTCATGGGAAAGTTGACTGGTTCAAAAACCCCATTCCGGCACCAGACACCTTCAAAGAAGGGAACATGGCCAACATCTCACCAACCATCAAAATCAACATCTTAACCAACCCTGAGGTTGTTGAAAAAATCATGCTAGGGGCATCCTGCTCCCTGGAAGAAGTCGCTTCCTACAAAGCTCTCTTCCAAGAATTATGTGACATCTTTGCCTAGTCTTACACTAAAATGCTTGGGTTGGATCCATCCATTATGGAACACCACATCGACACATGGCCCATTGTGGCCCCCATGCTCCAAAAGCAATGGCCCATCCATCCTTCCAAAGCGGCCATGGTCAAAGCCAAAACAGAGAAGTTGCGCACAGCCGACTTCATTTACCCCATTGTGTACACCACTTGGGTTTCAAATCCTATTCCCATGAATAAAAAATAGGGTACCATCTAGGTTTGCACAAACTTCCACAATCTAAATGGGGCGTGTCGCAAATACAACTTCCCAACACCCTTGATCGATCAGATTATCGATGCATGCATTGTACATGAGGTCTTTTCCTTCATGGATGGGTTTTCTAGATATAACCAAATCCAGATCTGAAAAGAGGATCATTGCATTCACAACCCCGTGGGGCACATTTGCCTATTGAGTAATTCCCTTTGGTTTGAAGAACATTGGAGCCACTTTCCAGCTTGCCATGACACATTGTTTCTGTGACCTCATCCACATCATGTTGGTATATATTGACAACCTCATTGCGCGGTCTTAGAAACAAGCACAACACATAGATGACTTGTGGAAAGCCTTCCTACGATGTCGCAAGTACAAAATCCACTTGAATGCTTTCAAGTGTGTTTTGTATGTCCTAACGAGCCGTCTCCTAGGGTTCATCGTGTCACACAAGGGAATGATCGCTAATCCCTTGAAAGTCCAAACCACTTTGCCTCTAACGTCACCTCTTTAAGTGACGACAGTTCTGCTTGTAACATAGTCTTGTCCTTTTTTGTTTTGCAACATTTTCACCACAAATCAGAGACCCCCCTTAGGGACAACACCATTATCTGCTAGGTAGAGTCACCCAGAATCTATTTGAGACACCTCTCACACCTCCAAGCTCAAGATTCCACCCTCTATATTTTAATGAAATCATCGTCTCATGTTCAATAAGTAATTTTCAGGGCCACTTCCCAAGAGTTACCATGGTTCACATACCACATCGTGATACAAGTGTCTCCAGACCTATACTTGTTTCACACTTTCCTTCCACCACTAATGCGGGTTCTTGAGCCACCGCTCGTAAGGCACATCATTTTTATTTTTAGCATATAGTTGTCTAATCCATCCACCGCACCTTATGCGGATATCCAGACCATTGTCCGGAGAATGGATCATCTCCTTTGCATGCATTTGACATACAATTGCCTCTAGACTTGCACTCACATCACATGTAGTCAAGTCCATCCATCACAACTCACACATGAATCTCTTGACCTCTGTTTGAGAGCCACCTTGGTTTGCGTGCCTCTGCCGCACCGACTCAGGTGCCTCTACCATGATCTATCCCATGCATGTATTGGTATGTTTAAGAGCCACCTACTCCACGCATACTGCATGGACAACCTTTGGACCACTGTCCACTGTCCTGACATAGGGGCACCACCTGTGCCTCATTGGTCGGTTGACCATACTAGAGTTTCTTTTAAGCTCTTTTCTAACTCCTAAAAGAATGAAAAGATTATCGAGCACAACTTCTTCCTTTCCCTCTTGTTAAAGTATAGGAAATGGCATCTACATCGTCTCATTTATCTCCTTTTGCAGACTATGTAGACCATCAAATGAAAAGGACCACCTTGGCACATTCAAGACAAGACCATTCCCCTCTACTTACTTTTATGCTTTCTCAGGCAGAGGCGACGAAATTTATGAAAAATCTCACCATGGGTTGTCGTTAAGCTCTTTTACAGCCTTCTCATCAAGAAAATATTGTCGAGTGAACTTGGTTTCGTTCATGCTCATAAAATTATCTGAATGACCTTTCAGTCAGTATAGGTTTAACCTTTTCCGGCCTGATTGGAATACCAACGGTAAAGAAGTCTCTCATCCCCTACAGGATGGGCGAGCTCTCCTATGTATACTTTTATCCTTTTTCGGGCACAGGAGACTACCAACGAAAAAGATCCCCCATTGGAGTCTTCTTCATTCTTTTAGACTCTCTAAAATTGAAAGCACCATCGAGCATTTACTTTCTCGGGCTCGCAAAAGATCCACAAGATCGTACCATATCGGTGTCTCTAGACACCACCCCATAGATAACAGTTTGGAACCATTCCCACTTTGGGTCTCCTTTATTCAGAGTACTTTGCAATGTGTCTTCCTTGGATCCCACCAATACCAAAAGTGTCTACCTCCCCCAAGTATTTCCCATCTGCAGTGACATTCCCAGTATTACAGCTATGATCCCTTTCCCATGAGTCAGTTTCATTTGCTTCTTGGTCCGCCCTATCGTCATACTTCGAACAAAGGAAGTTTGAGTCTATTACACTCCCTCTTCCCCTGTTCAACTCCTTCC
>LPNX010166155.1:18211-28731 GCA_001517045.1 Pseudotsuga menziesii
AATAGGGGAAGGTCTCCCTCTGTTGATGACAACACATTTATTCCAGAGGATAGACCTAGAGGTCCCTGTATCCTGGTTTCAGTAACCTCATTGGTGAGTTCCTTGGACCACTTGAGAGGAGTCCTTAGTGCCTCTTGGGATGGTTGTTTCTTATGTGCTCGACTCCAGCTACATCATCGCACCGTTTAGATTCATACAGGGTATTGGTCCGTGCAGTATTTGGTTGAAGACCCCAGATGTCATTTGACTCTAGCATATTGATGAGTCTATTTGAGGGACCCCAACAGGCTTATGTCCCTTATGATTTCTGGGTTGCGTTGGAGATAGTGTTCAGAAGCCCCATCAGTGCTTCTATATAGATTTATGATTAATGCAACATATTTGTACCACATAGACTCAGACTCTCCATCAGTGAGTCCATATAGCTATGTACTATTCTAGATCCAGTGCTAGGACATCAGTCATGAAGATATAGCATTCCATGAGAATGCCATGGGTCCAATGTAGCAATTATTCAGATCAGTATTGTATTCAGCCTCTCATTGAGGCAACCATTATTGTAACAACAATTGTACATGATCTGCTCTTGTATTATAGAGCTTAGATCACATTATTCATTTGACATTTTTACAAGCATGGGCATTCCCGCCTTGTCCATATACATGTCACACATTATTTGTATCTCACCCATTGATGGGAACCATATTAATACAAAATCCAAAAGCTACCATGCCCCATCCCAAGAAGCACCACCTCTCCCCAAGAAAATCCTATGATGTACGCCGGCCATATGATGAGCTCCTGCCCTCACACATCAGGGGGTAATCTGTTAACGCAAAAAATACCTCACTTAGCTCTACATGGCCTACACCACCCAAGGACACCCACACACGATCCTCATTTGACCCCATTTGACCCCCACACCCTCAAAAAGATTAAAAATGTGCAAAAGGGCTTTAAAACCCCTAAAAAGAGCCAAAATAGCTCTCATAGGGGCTAGAACCTCCAAAAGGGGGTTAAAACCCCTCAAAGGAGCTTAAGACCCCCAAAAGAGCTAAAAGTTGAGCGGAAGGGGCTAAAATCCCTAAAAGGGGCTAAAGCCCCAACCAGGGGCTTAAAACCCTAAACGTCTTGAGAAAAAGTATAAATAGAGGGGTGGGGGTCACTCTTAAATCATTCCTTCTTTCCATATTGTTATGATTCCAGAGTGAGTGCCTTGAGACCATTTTCCTCTCATGCCATTCACTCTCCCCCTCATCCATCTCTCCATTGAGCCATAGCTCCCCCTTTCAAGAGAGGTGCTCCCCCAAGCTAGGGAATGGTGGCCCATTTCAACTAGAAGGTATAATTGTTTTTCTGTTTTTATTTATGCTTTCATAGATAGTTGTTTTCTAACAATATTGGTTTGTAGGTTCATTGGTTAACATCTTCTTGTAGGTTTCCATTGTTTACTTGTAGGGTTTTTTTTCTTTCCTGACAGTTGTATGCAGGGTCTTGGAGTGTAACCCGTAACCTTGTGTACAGAGGGGTTTTCTTTATTTTCATTTATGTTCTTCATTTATGTTTCAGTCTATTTCCTTTCTATTTTCTTTGCACCCACCATCAGGAACCCTACCCTTCTGTCCTATAGATGAAAGGGAGCCATTCTTTCCCTGTAGTAAGGGAGAAATCCCTACTACATAGCATATGAACCCAACAATGTAGTTAAGAATACTCTTACTCAACCTGATCTAGAGGGAAAATGGGCAAAGTGGATAGCAGTCCTATTAGAATGTGATTTCAATATCAGGCCTACAAAATTGGTGAAAGGATAGGGACTAGAAAAGTTGATGACTAATTCAAATTGTGAATCTTTACAGTTGAAATTATTATCCAATCATTCAAATCAATTTGATTCAATATTGCAAGTAGTAGCAGATTTATGTTTATCTCCATGGCATAGTGATACTTTCTATGTTTTGCAGAACTTACATGCACCTCCAAGATTGAGAAAAACCAGGGCTACATCAGTGATATCAAAAGAAACAAAATTTTGTATCATGAATCAATATTTATATTGGAAAGACACATGAGGAATTTTGTTGAACTATTTACTAGAGAATGAATCCCAACAATCTATGAAGGATTTTCATTAGGGAGTCTATGGAGGACATCACTCTTGGAAATTAACGGCAAAAAAATATATTGAGTGTTGGTTTCTATTGGCCTTCCATGTTCTTTGATATATACAAGGAGATCACCACTGTCAACAATGTTATATATTTAATGGGAAAATAAATCTAGTTCCATCACCACTTAATCCCATTTCAGTAGTGGGGGTTGTATTTCATTGGAGAAATTAACCGAAACTCTTCTGGCCAACATAGATGGATCCTGACTGCAACTAACTATTTTACAAAGTGGATTGAATTTATACCTACTAAGAGGGAAACTGATATTGTTATCATTGATTTTTTAGAGAATAACATTTTGTTAAGGTTTGGATGTCCCAGAAGAATTGTGACTAATAATGCACCAAATTTCAAGTCAAAAAAATGATCAGCTTCTGTCATAAGTATCATATCAGTTTGAATCATTCTACTACTTATTATCCTTAGGGGAATGGGCTTGCAGAATCTTCTAACAAAATTTTAGTGAGAATAATAAAAAAAGTTTTTGGAAGAAAACAAAAGATCCTGGCGCACAAAATTGAAGTATGCTTTGTGGGAAGATAGAATTAGTACAAAAAGGGCTATTGGTATGTCAACTTTCTAGTTGGTATATGGGGGAGAGGTGGTACTTCTAGTTTCTCTAGGTTTTATTGTCATTAATTTTATATAGGAATAGGAGGAGGAGCCAAATCATATGCATAGAAGGATCAATCAAATTATTGAATTAAATGAAGTAAGGGATAGGAATTATGATAAGTTGTAGGTACATCAGGAGAAAATGAAGAATACATTTGACATGAGGGAAAAAGAAGAGTAGTTTCAGGTTGATGATATCGTTTTAAATTCATATGCACCTAAAGAAGACAAAAGTGGAAAGTTTGATCATATGTGGAAAGGGCCATATATCATTGTTTCTTTCAGAGGAGATAATTCATTCATCCCGCAAAATCAAGATGGGGTTAATCTAAAAGGGAGCCACGGTAAATGGAAGATTTCCGAAACATTACATTTCTTAAGGTAATTTGTGTATTTTAGTTGTACATATTTATTTAATTGAAATATTAGTCAAGATGGTGAGATGAAAGTTTTGAAGCTTAGAGAGAAGGCCCTAAGATCTTGAGGGATTGCCATTTTTATTTTATTTTATTTACAGAGAAAAGGAAAAAATAGTTTTGAGTTGTAAAATTTTTGAAAGGTTTTGTTATCACTTCAGGAAACTCCTCCAGGTTGTAGCTTGATGATGATTGGTAACTTACAATGTTTTTGGGTTTTTCTAAAATGGATCAAGTTAGGTGACCTATATGAACTTCCACTCTAAATACATGCATGAAACTCAATCAGGTACAAGGCTTTTATTTACCACTGTTCAGAGGTTGACAATATGGTGCAGGGATGGAGAACTCATCATGCTGGCAGATTCATACATAAAACAGATACATATAAATGGATAAATCATGATAAGGAAATCACTTATAATTCAAATAAAATCAACATGCCAATAGGGTGATAGCTATCAAACATTAATTAACCTAAATATAACCTGAATACCACATTCAAGCATAAGCACATAAAAGACAGAAATAGAAGCTGAACAAATGATAACAAAAGAGCTTATATTAGGTCATGAGCAAAATGAGAAGCTTGACAATAGCAATGGTATACAAGTCCTTGAAGTAGAACCCTTTCAATAAAATAAGTCTTAGGCTTTATAGACTTTACAAAAATACTCAGATCCTGAAAACTTGGATTTGATTTAACAAAAATGAACAAAATAATTTTTTTTTGCAAAATTAGGTTAAAAAACCCTAATTAACTACTAGTCTAACTAGCTGTAGAATTTGTTCACTGTATGAACCTTTTGATAACTAAAGTAACTGCTAGAAATCACAGCCACTGGTCCTCTGCTGGTTAAGTCACTGTTTCACTTTGACAGCTAAGTGTTGGTGGCCCTTTCTCCCTTTATGTCATAGAAAATATGAAGCATACCTTCCATGATTTTTTCTTCAGCGTCTTTCATGTTTATACTTTGTCTCTGAGCCATCCATATTTGCCCAAAACTGGTCCCACATGTCAAAACTTAATATTATTCCTCTGTCTTCTTTCGGTGGTTAAGAGGCCAAAATATTGGAACCGTTAGCTGCCGAAAGCGAGGCTTTTAGTGGCTAATGAACTGCCTCAGCGTCTGCCTAAGCCACCAAAAGCCTTGTTCTTTAAAAATTCTTAGGCCACCTCC
This sequence comes from Pseudotsuga menziesii, assembly GCA_001517045.1. Classification (NCBI taxonomy): domain Eukaryota; kingdom Viridiplantae; phylum Streptophyta; class Pinopsida; order Pinales; family Pinaceae; genus Pseudotsuga; species Pseudotsuga menziesii. The sequence continues at coordinate 22,595 of LPNX010166155.1, forward strand.
AAAATTGTTCTGTAAAGTTTTTCTGATTAGCTTTCTTCTTCAGTAGGCTCAATATTAGGAGGGCTAACAACAACCTGTCTTGCTTCTAGAGGCTAAAGGCTAACTGCAACTTTAGCTAGGGTTTCCAATGTGAGGTGGCTGTTAGGGTTTAGCTTGGCCTCCTTCATCTGCAGTTTCTGAAGACTAATCATCCTATACAATATTGTGTTGTCTTTTAGGTACCTTGTATTCAGCCTTTTTAAGAAAATATATCTTTCTCTCTACTATAGGTAAGATTTTTACAGTAGCTTGTTCCTACTGGTCAATGTAGCATTATTTCTCTTTACCTCCATAGGGTCTTCACTTGTTCACCAATATCCTATCACATTAGTTCATATTGTGGGTTTTAAAATTATCAAAAATTGAACCAATATATTGCAGGTATTGGGGGGATAAAGGGTTTAAGGTGGGGGTGGGTAGGGTGGTTTATAAGGATTGCAGTATAAAAGGGGGTGGGGATGAGGTTTTAATTATTGGCAGGGGGTTTCAGCAAAAAGAGTTTGGGTCAATATCTCTAGAAATTAAGGGTATTCTTTAATATCCCATGATCATATGTGCTATGTGAGAGGTTCACTAAGTGAAGTCCCCGTGTTTACCTCTTTGACCAAAAATTCCATCTCATATACTTTCCTCAACAACTGATTTATATTTTGAGTCTTGGGCTTGCTAGAGGAAGCCTTCTCTATTGGTTCATATTTCTCTTTAGGTGTAGGTGATGGTAGTTCTTGAATCTCTTCCACAACCTGCAAATCTAGGTCTGCACCTTCTTCTTGTTCCTTTTCTGAATCTGAGTAGGGCAGGTTCAAAATGTTCTCACTGTGTGTTGCAACTTCTTGGCCCTTCTCACTGAAATCCAAGTTTATTTTGACCTTCTTGGATTTGGAAGAGGAGGGAGGCTGTTATGCTGCTGCTGGGGATATAGCCCTTCTCTTTCTTTTCCCACTTCTTGGTGTGCTGGAATTTTTGGCAGGAGACTTCCCCTTTTCTTATGGCTGCAGGCCTGCTTCAAAACCATTCCAAAATAGGAAATAAGGCCATGCCATATTCCTCCTTTTCAGCAACTCTTGGATCAACAGTTGGATAAGGGCATGGTGAGATAGCCTGCCAGCAATCTTGGTTGGCTAGGCCTTCACTTGGTGTTCCATCTTTGCCAAACTCCCGTGTAAGTAAAAAGGCAAATTCAGTGGGATTCTCCTTGTGAAGTGGTTCATAAAATTAAAATGGTAAATCATAGATCTGTTATATATCCCTTCACATGTTATGTATAACACAATGGCCTTCAGCAGTTGTTGCCACCTCTCTTCCAGCTAAGAGGATGGTACACTTTTCTTCCACAACACCTCCCTATGCTCAGGATTTAGGTAAGATCTGAATTCTACATATTTTGGTATGGTGGTCTTAAACCACTTCTCTCCTGTGCTAGGAAGTTCAGTCACTTCAGTAATTAGGTTTTCATGTATTAGGAATTATTCTTTTCCTATGACTGCCTTGGAGCTATCGAAGGAGAGGGAAAATGACTCAGCCACCTACTGGTGTGAACCTTGAATCTTTTCACAAAACCTATAGTAGCCAGCATCTTTGAACAATTGACAGACCTCTGGATGTGCCTCCAGGTAGCTGATATCTCCTAACTCCTGCGTGAGAGCAGGTCCTCCCTTATTCATCTTGCTGAATGCTACTCCTGTGTACCTACAACCATAAAACTCAAGCTTTGTGAAATAGTGTCTTTTAGCAGGATGCCTCTCAAAGATGGTTTTCTGGTGGAGAGAAAAGATCAATTCGAAGGTGGGGTGTACTGAATATTTGTCATTGATTATGAGGGCTTTATCCTGCATGATTGATGCTGAGGTCAGAGGGTGATGTCTTTAGTTGATCTTTTTGAGACCCCTTGCCTAGAAATGATGTCAAAATCATCCTGGATACTCATTTGGATTTTCTACAGCTCTGTGGAAAGGTGGAGGAAGAAGGAGGGTTTCATCACATCAGTCATCATTAGTTACAAATAACGACCTTATTACTCATTCCCTCATGTATTTACGTAGCCTCATGTCCTTTCGGTGGTTTATCACGCCCTTTACTGATCGTTATCTTGCTGACAGGGTTTGATTTGACCAATTTCTAACCGTTTCTATCTTTTTCCTTTTCGATGGTTAACAGTCTTCAAGAATTTGTCTGCAGGCCACCAAAAAGATGGCTTTCAATGGCTAATGAAATGATAATCGTTTCACACAAGCCACTGAAATCCTTTTCCCAAATTCGCAGTGAAACCCAGCTTTTGGTGGATAGTGGCCTCACCGAATATTCCTTTTAACCATCGAAATATCGTCCTTTTGATGGCTAATGAAACGTAAGAGCTTTCGCCTAAGCCACAAAAAGCATTTTTTCCTCAACGTCTTTTTGCCTGCTTTCGGGGGTTAACGCCCCTCTTGAACAATTTACTACGCTGCCAAAAGAATCACTTTTCGATGGCTAATGAAATGTCTGATTTCTTTCCTAAGCCACTGAAAGCTCCTTTACCAATGTCGCTTTTTGTCTGCTTTCGGCCTTTAACCCCCTTCTTGGAATTTTGACTAAGCTGTCGAAAGAAACACTTTTCGGTGGCTAATGGGTCATTTGAAGTCTCTCCTAAGCCACCGAGAGTGTTTTTACCATTTACTTGCTCGAGCCCACTTTTGGTGGTTTACCTTTATCCTGTGTTAAACTGTTAGCTGCAAAAACAAATCCTTTCGGTGGCTAATGAGCTATTAAGAACCCCGCCTAAGCCACCAAAAGCTAAAACTTCCAATTTCTTCAACCATAGCACAAACAGAGACTACCAATTTGTTAGTCATCTTTAAATATTTCATTACATGACTTGAATTATTCATACTATCAAAATAAATTTATTCTGGGAGATAACATTTGGCTCCTACTTGGGGATGAGAAACCCCCTGTGAGGTCCCAAGAACCCCAGACCAAAATGCCTTTCCCTGAAGACAACTAAAAACTTACACTATCATTTACTGTTCCATTGGGCATGGAGTTTATTTTGTAAGAGAAAACAACCTACTAACTACTAATTTACAATAACAAGGCCTCAGAGCCTTAAATAAAGTAAAGTTTCAGAAAATGTTCCTTCACTTGGCCATCAAACACCTCTTCCCCTTCCATATTTTGCAATTTCAAGGTGTTATTCTTCTGTACCTGAGCTATCATAGAAGGGAAAATCCACAAAGAGTCAAACTTTCCATGTTTTCCCTTGTCTTGTCTGACAGCATCGCACTTGAGGACCCAATCTCCAACCTGAAAGTTGTCTACTTTTTCTCTTTTGTCAAACATGACCTTTTTCTTCTATTGACGGGCCTCTGATTTTCCTATCACTTGTTCCTTGACTTGCTGCAACTCCACCAAATCCATCATCCTCGTCACCATATCATTTGGTTCATCTTCTTCTTCCTGAAAGAATTTTTCCACTGGCAGAATGAGATAAATAGGAAAAATGACCTCAGTACCATAAACTAATTTGAATGGATAAGTTTCGATAGATATTTTGTCTGTTACCCTATCATCCCATAAAGAAAAATTAAGCTTAGAATCCCAGCTTTTTTTATTTGTCTCCAATAGTTTTCTAATGATCCTGACTAGGCTTTTGTTGGATGAATCAGCCAGGCCATTGCCTTGAGGATAATAGGATGTGGAACGCACCAACTAAATGCCCATTGACTCACAAATTTTCACCAATGCCTTGGCTTTGAAAGCTAGTGCATTATTAGTCACTAACCTTACTGGGAAACCAAACCTGCTAAATATATTCTCATATAAAAACTTCATGATGACCTAATGAGTGGCATTCCTAGTGGGTACTACCTCTATCCATTTGGTAAAGTAGTTTGTAGCTACTTGGATCCATTTATGCTGCCCACTGGAAGATGGATTTATTTCACCTATGAAATCTAGACCCCATTGCTGGAAAGTCCCACTCACTATAACAGGCATAAGGGGCAAGGATTTGAGCTGCTGCTTCCCTGTAAATATTTGGCATTGGTCACAGGCCCTTACAAAAGTACATACATCAGTGAAAAGGACTGGCCAATAGTACCCTACCCTCAGGATCTTGTGGGCTGTGGTCTTCCAATAATGATGGGCCTCACATGTGCTGGAATGAAAGTGATGCATGACCTGATCTGATTCTTCTTTATCTAGACATCTCAACAAAATTCTAGACAGATCTTTCCAATACAACAGTTTATCAACTATGTAGAATTTAACAGAATTTAGTTTAAGAGCTCAACATTGATTAGGAGTAAGACCAGGAGGCACTTCTAATTTTTGCAAAAAATAAATAATACCTGAGTACCACTCACATGAAGACAAGTTTCCAGCCATTGATTGAATGTCATTCTGATCCTGAATTACTTCTGCTGCTACTACTGTTTGCAATTTTGCTGAATTGACACAAGTGAAGTTTATCCCCATTAGTTCACAGTTTTCTTTCGCCATGAGTTTGGCCAAACCTAGTCCCTTTACTAGCTTAGTGGGCTTCATCTCTATATCAAGCTCAATGAGCTTTGCAATCCACTTAGCTATATTTCCATCAATGTCAGGATGAGTCAAAACATCCTTCACAACAACTGAAGGGACATAGGAAAGAAATTTTGCATGGAGAATATAAATCCTGAAGGTATTCAATGAATTTATGAGAGCATAAGCCTGTTTCTCAATTGGATCATACCTCAGCTCAACATCTCTCAAGGTTTTGCTGAAGAATGCAATCGGATGATCAAGACCCTCATCATATTTTTGTAACAGCACAATTTCCACTGTGTCATAGGATGCAAAGGAGAAGATATAAAAACTCCTGGCATAGTTCAGACTAATCAAGGTTGAGGCTTCCATGATAGCCTTCTTGATGTCTTCGAAAGAGCTTCTTTCCTGGTCAGTCCATTTTATTTCTGCATTCTTTTTCATCATGGATATTATGTGATTTACCAGCTCAGAGAAATTAGGGATGAACCTCCTGACAAAGTTTATCTTACCCAAAAAGGATTGAATATCTCTTTTTGACCTAGGTATAGATAGCTTCTAGATTGCTTCCAACCTTACCAGATCAATCTTTACACCTTCAGCTGAGACTATGTGACCTAAAAGTTTCCCCTCACTGAGTGTAAATTGGGACTTCTTAGGGTTGAGTGATATTCCAAACCTATTACACTTCAGAAATACCCTCCTCAGGTGTTGTAAATGATCCTGATGGTTGTGAGAGTATACAGTTAGGTCATCCAAGTATATAAGCACAAATTTATCTTTCAACCCTACAAAATCTAGGTCCATGGCTCTCTAAAAAGTATCCCCAGCATTCATCTGCCCAAATGGCATTTTACAATACATGAAAGTTCCCCAGGGGGTGGTAAAGGTAGTCTTATCTTGGTGATCAGGGTGCACAGCATCTTGGTTGTATCGATAGAACCCATTCAGGAATGACATGACACTATCCCCTGAGAGTTTTTGCAACAGGTGTTCCATATTGGGTAGTGGATAGTTGTCCTTTTTGAAGCATTTTTTTAGGTTTCTAAAATCCACACACAGCCTGATTTCCCTGTTCTTCTTCCTTACCACCACTAAGTTTGCAATCCACTTGGAATACCTGAGGGGGATTATGATTTTGGCTTTGAGGAGCTTATGTATTTCTTTTTCAATTACTGGTAATAAAAAAGGACTGATGGATCTCAGCTTCTACTTGAAAGGGATGGTGTCCTTCTCCAAAGGAATCTTGTGCTGGATGATATTGGTTTAATAGGTTTTCAGGTCACTGTACTCCCAGGAAAAGATATCAGCAAATTATTTTATCAAGCTGCAAAATTTGGACCTCTGATCAGCAGTTAACTCAGTGGATAGATTTATCAGCTTTGGATGGCTTTGGATACCTATGTTTTTCTCTTGGATAGCAGGGTCTTACTCCTTTTTGGCAGGCTTGAAAGGGATGCCATTATGATTAAAAATATCTTCCAGAGGTACTAGACCCTGTTACGGAGAGAAATTCCTATGGCTTGGGGTACCACAACAGACAGCTAGACTCCAGAAATCAATCTTCTCCAATATGCAATAGAAATAAACAATCT